>OY741959.1:8410000-9010000 GCA_963555595.1 Tethea ocularis | reverse complement strand
CGCCATCTAATATACGACGATACCTCGACGCGGACACATTTCAATCAATAAATATGCAAGTAGGTTCTTCATAATTGCCATTATTGAATTGGATGTAATAACCTTTGCGCTAATGAGGCAGGATTTGGACCACAGAATTAAAAAATAGTAAGTAGGTACTTACTGTTGTATCTGGACTACTATGAATCATTCCTAAGTATTATTTTTGTAGGTACCTATGTTAATTGAGTAGATTTAGAGTTAAGTTCGTAGAACCGACGGCCGCTGGGGCAGAAGAGTTCTCGAGTGGCGACCACGAAGCAGCAGTGGACGTCTTTCAGCTGACATGATACTTACACACGCAGTAGGTAGGTATAGTGAAAAATATAAACACAAAGTATCAAACTAAAAAGTCTATAACTTTATTCCACCTGTCTGTATAAAGTCGTGGTTAGTAAGTAGTATTTAACCCTTATTGTAACAAGCCCATGTAACTTTTGGAGTCGATATGGGTACAATAAATAAATAAAAAACAAAGATAAAATGTAGGTGCCTAGTTTTCTTCAAGGATTAAAATTGATATTTGTGTATTTTACGCTCCATAAAACATGTATAAGGAAACTGTATAAAGAGGCTCGTGTCCGGGACGGTTTGGGCAAAGAGCCAGTTTTCCATCTTTTTAATTCCTTTTCTGCGTTGTCGTGAATAAATAAATCGCTGAATGGAAATTATCTTGATATAAAGTTTATCATTTTGAACACTCATCACAATTCATTGTGATGTGATGCTTGTACTTGAGGTTAATCTGTTAATCATAGTACATGCACTTGCACTTCCTATAGGAAGTTCATAAGTCAAACGTTCCTAAGACCAATCTCGGGAAAAAAAATTAAAAAGGTTTTACAATGGCCATAATAAGTGGTATTTAGCTGGAGATCAAGAGCTTTAGGAGCTTACCTCGAAGATAGCCCACAAAATCAAGTTTTTGTAGTAGGTAATAGATACATATACTTACTACTATTCCTGTCGCAAATCACATTTTGACAAAAATACGACCTACTAAGTTACAATTGGCAAAATACGTAATTAAATTAAAATTTCGCGTGCTACCTTCTTGGATCCCCCCTTAACCAAAGTTTATCTAGCGATTGAAATATTATAGTCTGTTTAATGTTACAATGACGAACGCTACCCGCCGAAGTGGTATGAGTGAGACGTTGGCCGCCCGAAGCCACCCGCCCGCCTTGGCGCCAGTGTAGCTAGATTGAATCAGGCAATCGCAATAAAAAGTAAAAAACTACCAATTTGCCACTATTATACTGACTCCATCGGACGTGTGCACAGCATGACGTCAATTGATGTTTCTTGCTTGATTAGAATTTTTTCTGCTTACTTTCTATCTCTCTATAAAAAGTTCTGTGTGATTTCAAAACTAAAAAAGTAATAACAGTACGACCTACCAGTAATAAGCAATATTGCGGCGGACAAGCCAAGTTTGCAATATTGATTCACTTTTAATTGATTAAATAATTACCAATATAATAACAGCAGGTACTTATTATTTTATCAATTGAAGTGATTCATCCAACACCAAAGAATGTACTGTTTTATCATAATCGTTTATGTACTTAATAAACTCTCGATATTTTCACAAAATTTGTAATTGAAATGTCATAACTTCGTAATCGTAGCTGCTGCTGAGGCTCCTGAAAAATTTTTAGGATTGCTGATAACGAAGCACACTATCCCTAGAATTCGGGCTAAAATACAATTTTAAAATCATCCTGTACACTTATATATGTATACTAAAGAGGTAAGTAGGGTAACTGGATATCGATATTGTAGTTATTGTTTTTATCCAACCTACCTAGTATAACGTTATTGATAGAAAAACAATGATCGCACAGTCTTTAGATAGGTATTGACATAATTTGTTCATTCCGTTGCCTACATAATTATTCAACTCTAAAACATATTATAGATTATAGAGTAACTAGAACAAGTCCACGGACTGTCTGCGCTATATTCAGTGATCTGAGTAGATATTAAATATTGTAAGTAATGATAACCTCATTGTTCAATTATTTGCATTTTACACTATATGTTGTTTTGAATCACAAATTTATACACGATTTAGAGGTGTTTTATTATTTTTAATACTAGTTAAATTTACTAAACAGAGGTAAGTACTCGTATGTACCTAAACATATTTTATAAACATTGTGTTCCTGTTCCTGCTGAACAAATAAAATAAAATATGTAAGTACCACCGTAGAATATTGGCTCCTGAAGTCTTGTTAGAAACAGTTTTCATTAGTTCGGGAGCCATTATTTTGTATTTTTTTTTATTCCTGTAACTTATTTTTTAAAATTACTATTAAAAAGTGAAAAATAGTATAAGATATCATCTTTAGAGATGTTAGAATGTTACATTACATTTAGTTTGAATTTGAATAGTAAAAGTCAAGTCAAAAAGCAAGAAATTTATGTATGGATCTCACCATGATTCTTTGAATAAATCTGTCACTCGTTGAATATATAATTTACCCATATAAAAATTATTCCTATTTTTGAGACTTGGCAACGACGGCATATTTTAGATTGAATTGGGCTTTTTGCGGTCACGTATGAAAGTCAATGGATGATGTAATTGAGGCTAGTGTGGATAGTAACACATGGTTAGTCGCCGTCGTTATTAGGCATTTTGTATGTGAGACACACTCTAAATTGCTACACCCACAATTTGAACAAGCCATGTATTAGGTAGTATCAAAGCCAGACAATCTGTTCGTGCACAGGTGCTAGATGGAGGCACCTGTGAAATATTTCCTGTGCGAATATATTTTCAAGTAGGTACCCATGTTAACTGTTATACTTAATACAGCAAGCACAGAGTTAGGTGGTTTCACACAGGGAACATAAATAAAGTGATTATCGTTTTCTTTTTAATACTGGTGTTACGAGAAAATAATCGGTGTCTAGTATATTATAGTAATTATAATTATATTGGAAATTAACTAACTCATGAAAGTCTTAATTTTCATACCCTCGTGGTATTCAGGATAAGCTTTCATACTTTGAAAGCTTCTTATAGTTTGACAATAAATCAAAGAAAAAAAGAGGCAATGAATAGTATAGAGCACGTAAGTAGCTTAACAAGTTCATAAAAGTTGCGAGCTTTCATTGTAGAAAACATTTCACATTGTATGAGCCTAAACTTGGGTATAAAGAAAATAGGACTAAAAACTTTGTTGGCTATTTTCCAAATATGGAATGAAAATGCTGTCATTGTACTCTAATGAAGATTCAGTCACCCGTAGGTACTCAAGTAGGTACTGTAATAAATAGTAATTAGTTACAATACAGTTTCTTAATAACGAATTAAGATGATGTTTTTCTAAATTAAAATGCGCTGTTATTCGTCTGGGCCCTCGTGCCTGTGTCACACATATTATTGTTGAGCAGATAATACTCATTTGATAAGATATTGAACAATTTGAAGAAAATATCAGTTATGACGTCAACGCTATATTGATTCATATTTCAGAGAAAATTTACAGTTCACATCCTACTTTCAGTATCTAAATTATCAGCAGAGATAGATGAATCATTACTGTTTAGGGTTCCATCATTACTTATATTATTAATATTACAAATGTGAATGTGAGTTTGTTTGTTATCTTTTAAGGCCTAAACCACTGAACCGATCGCAATGAAATTTGAAAAGCAGATAGTTTATCATATGGAGAATGACATACCTAATTACTTTTTATCCTAGGAACACGGGTGACATCGCAGGGCGAAAGTTAGTAGTCAATAAAGAAAGTTTTAGTTTTGTCATGTCCTACTGTCTGTCATGATTTTTTTATTTCGATACTGCCAAAGCTAAATTTAATTTCTAAGTTTCGTAAAAATAATAATCGGGGAACTTCTCATACATCTAAATTAACTTTATGGGTATAATTTATTTACCGTGATGAATATGTAGCCACATATAAGAATGATTTATTGGTGTGTGGATGCTTTACTCATTTTATTGTTATTTTTGTTATTATATAATACTTGTTAGGTACCTACTTACTCACGTACTTGTTAATATTACAAAATCGTTGAAAAGTTAGCTTCATTTGAAAGACCTACCTACCTACCTAGGTAGGTGAGGCCATTTCAGGTTGGTTTTAAATATTTAGATACTAAAAATCCAGAGACAATGGGCACCAACTGCTTTCTATGATGTACCTACTTGAAATTTTGACCATTGATTAATTAATATTACCTACCTATAATTTTAATTTAAATATTCCTTCAGTTTATGTTCATTCTTAACAGGTTTAGACTGTACGACATTGTCCTGACTACGGAACCCTACACTGCGCGAGTTCCAAGTTTCGACACACAATTGGCTATTTTATAAATTTATTTTTGTAGTAAGTATCTGTGTTTTATCTATGTATTTAGAAAGAAGTGAAGTTCACATTCTGTACGCGTCGTACCTACAAAAACATCAGCCGCCCGGTACCTACTGATTGATTGCTACGATAGCCACAATTAGATTATATTCAATAGGTAATTTATAAACTGTTGTATCGGCGAGAAAATGTGGTGTGCAGTGGTAGTTTGTTAGTTGCTGATGTATTAGCATAAACGGTCTTTACTAGAAGCCGCCGGTGCTGGCGCCGCGCCGTGTCGCGCCATTCACATTAGGTACAACACGGGAAATTACATAGCTCGTTGAGATACTGCGAATAAACTACTATTTACTCTATAATTGTGCTCGTTTAACTATTCGAGAAACATTAACACAGCATATTTTTTTATTAATTATTTGTTTATTTTGCGTCTTGCGTCAGATTCTTAAAAGAAATAGGTGCATGATACTTATTGATGCTTATTGCGACAAGGATGTTTTTTTTTGAACGTTAATGAAGGTGTTTTGTAATTGTACTATAATACGCTTGTAAGCTGTTGTAGTTATAATGTTAATTGTACATGTGCAGCTTATTATTAGTTGATTCAACACTAGTTAACCAAGATCCATTAGTTATAGACAAAGGTAATTCGCTCAAGTAATCAATCTCGTGTTAGTCTCGCCTAAGCGGTTATTACTGGTGCCATTATCACTTTAGTATAGTAAATCACACCGATCGATAATGTCAGATAATGATCTGCGTCTTACAAGGCATCAAGTGTGAATTGAGTAACCGCAACCTTTGCCTATGTAGCGTGCGTCCGTGCATGTGCACAGCATACCTAAAGTGAACGAACATTGTTAGTTGTACATTTTGATATGCAGTTGTATATTTAGGACATACTATCTGTGCTTTGGAGCTTAATGGGTCTAACTATATTGATTTGTTGCAGTTTATTTAACGAGATATCTATACTATTGCTTTTTTATTCATACATATGAAAACTGACGGCTAAAAGGTAGACGCAAAAAAGGAACTTTATATGTATGAACTTAAGATGTAGCCCTTCAGGGAAAATATTATTAAAAATATTATGCTTAAATTGTCCTTAGTTCTAAGCCGAATGTTTTAATTCAAATACATGAAGATTAATATGTAGATAAATTAAAGTTTATTTGTAAGCAATTAGGTAATGATTTATAACTGTTGGTGAACTATACTGCTGCTGCTACTGTTGCATTAGTGCTGCATTTATAGCTTATTACAAATTGCCAGAAATACGTATTCTATTATAAACATAATGTATTTGCATGCAATTATGTTTATTGTTCGACTGGTTCATAATTAGTTTGTTTATTTTTATTGGTGCACGGTAACACTTCACATTTATAATAGCAACCTACACGTATTAATATAATTAGTTTAATTTATTGTTTGTTTATAAACATAAATATGCGTAAACAAGATTAATTTTGGATAATATCTTACAACATTTCTCATACCCTTATACCTAATGTTAGAAGTAAAATAATTCGTGAGACTCGAAAGGATAGACCAAAACTCGTCAGGGATAGTTCAATACCACGTAGTTTTTGCTATAAGTTCGAACATTGAATGGAATAACCTTGAAATATAGGCCTTATACCTGGTGGTGGATACCTACCTAATTATAACAAACCAGATTAAACTATGTAACCTAATATTGATAAAGATACAATAGGGTAGTTTACTGACATATCAAATCAGCTACTTTTTAATAAATTTCAAAACGATAGTTTATATGGACTTTTGTATGAAATACTAACCTAATGACGTCATAGTTTCACAGCATCAAATGATCTACTCTTAGTGGTTCTACTGGTAATTAAAAATCATAAAAAGCATTAAATGTACAACATATTTGATGTTTCCACATGTTTTTAGATGTTTTATGCATTGGTTAGTGTTTGGTAATTTATTTTTGACACTGTAAACTAGCCTATTAACACCTAAAAAGGGCACTATATAGACATACAAAACATAAATTAAACCAATTTAAAGTAGGTTACTATAAGAAGGTAACTAACTATAGCTAACTGTTAGGTAAGTTGTGCTAGTGTCAACGTCATAAATTGCACTGTTTTTTTTCCAGATTAACAATCTCGTTCAAATTGGTTGTTAAAAAGATTTATTTTTCACTTTTTAATGAGCAACTAGTACCTACATTAATAAAACATTTTACTCTAAAGGGTCTTAATCTAATTGATACTTTTGTCACTCAAACTTCCGATTTGTCTGATAACTAAGTAAATATTTATTACGGTCTTTATCATTTTGGGTCCACTGCTGGACATATGCATCCCTCAACGCGTCACACTTTCCAATTTTTTGCCACCCGCATCTAGCCCAGTCTTGCCAACTTTTTAAGGTCGTCAGTCCATCGTGCTGAAGGGCGTCCCACATTACGATTGCCAAGACGTGGTCTTCACTCTAACACTCGTCTGCTCCATCAACCGTCCGTTCTTCGATAGACATGACCAGCCCGTTACCACTCCAGCTTGGTAATTCGGTGAGCCATGTCGGTTACTTTGGTTCTTTGTCCGATAAACTAATTGCGGATTTTATCCTTCAAAGAAACTCCAAGCTTAACTCTATCCATAAATATTCTTCTTTCTTCTTCATTCACGGACATTCTTCACACACGGTTCTGATCCCAAACTAAGCAGAGCTTGTACTATGGAAACCAGATAAATACATACTTATATAGATGATTATACCCAGACACAGGACGAACAGACATTTTCATGCACACAAATGTTTGTCCTGGATGGGAATCGAACCCATGAGCAGTGGCGTGATAGGTGCGCCAGCAACTGCTCCAACTGGCTTTTCCACGTCTTTGCTCCGTTTGTCATGGCTGGTAGGACTGAACAAATATTCTGAGTAACTATTAGATTACTCGAGTACTAATATACCTATCTTGCCTTGTCACTTCGTTGTTGAGTGCGAGTAAAGGCTGTTACCAGAGATTTTCGCAAAACTTGTAATTGTTATATTTCCGTAAAAATTCTGTAGGATTACACACTATCCGTATCACTCTGTCTGTATAGTATAGATTACCCTTAATTTATTTATACTAATACCTGTACTTAATAGTTACATTACAGGTTTTTAAGCGGGCGGCTGTTATTTGTTTTCTAACAATATTAATCAAGTTACTTTTCCTGTACCTACTTTCTTGTCATACGGACAAATTTATATTTGAGACCATATAATAAAATGAGTTAACTCAAACAAAGAAATACTGGCCCATGTGGCAGCCGCCACATTTTTCAGTTGAATGGAATTAGGCGTCACTTGACGCCGAAAAATTTCAGCTCATGCAAGTCAAGAAAATTCTGGGCCAAATTTTACTATGAGTTAAGGTAAGTAATTAAAAAATATTCAATATATGGTTTCAGAATAAAAAAAATACGGAGCTTTTGAATTTATTAGCAAATGTCAATTGTTATTGTCTTTGTTACGTCGCAACTTAATCCAACAGCTAATTAACGCTAATTAATTAGGTAGTCGTGTCATTATCTTGTGTCATGTGATAACATGTATCTATTCAACAATAGTGGAATGGAGCCAGGAGATGGCATAAAGACGATGGAGTGGAGTAGTACAATGGACTGCACTGAGTAGGTTGCGTGTTGCAGCGGCATCGGCAGCGCGCATAGTGCGCGGTGCAGGCTGGCTGGTGGGTGCGCGCGGGAGGCTGCTTGGAACTGGTCCGGCGCACGCGCGGGGCAGAGTCTCGCGGCGGCCGGCAGCGACGCGCCACCGGCCACGGCTCGCCACTCAGTGCACGCGCTGCCTCGCCGCCGCCAGCCTGCGTGGCCCTCCGTATCGACCACGTCCATATACCGCTCCCGACAGACCTGACACACGTTACATCGCTTACTCACCGTTTCAACCGAAAAATTTGACCTGAAAAATATATTCAAAAAATTTACAACCCCTGTAAACTTTGTAAACAATCCCCACGTGAGTTTCGCCACCTCCTTGTTTACATTTTCCCAAGGTGCTATTTTTTGCAATACCAAGTTTCTACTAGTGATTCGCGAGTGAAGTTAAATTTTAACGGTGTTGGTGAGAATACGACCTGACTTCGAAGGTAAGTTCGATTAATTAAAATTTTGTTATTTTATTTCAATTTCAACTATTTAATATAATTCGATAATGATGATTAATTTAAAAGTAATCATTTTATGTTATTAGAAAGTCACTTGCATAGCAACGAAACAAGTTAAGCTATACACGTATCTACTATAAGTACGCAAGTAGGTACTCGAGTTGATGTAACCTCGTTATGTTGGGGCAAGTTAAATAATGTCCGATTCATCAAACACATTTACATATTTGGCTAGATTCCTACCTACACAGTAAGTCTTGTGCGTATCAATCACAAATTCCCTTGTTAGTCATATTGTATTAAAAGCAGGAGTTGCTATGGGTACCTTTTTAATAAGTGGAAAACAACATTTTTATATTGAATCAATGAATATCAAGAATTTAAAGAAAATGTATGTATTTCCAGTATACCCATCCAAGGGGCTAATATAAAAGTAACACGAAAATAAACCAGTTAATGATGTGGTAACATCAATAATGATATTCATCTACCATACGAGTATGCGACACGCGCATATTGCCTCAGTTGTACGAATACCACTTATCATACTAGTCGAATAAATTTAGAAAGCTATCAACAAATATGTGTCGGACACACGATAAACTCAACATAAATAACTAAACAGCTTCTTTTAACTTAACATTAAGAAATATTACAAGGTATAAAGTATAATTAAACACGGGAGAAATCTGAAAATTACTGAGTTATTTTTATATTTGCAACAAAGAGTCTAGTAGAAAGGATATCGGATTTACAGGAATGGTTAGGTATGTGTGTAATTTAAATAAACTAAATATTTGGCTAAAGGGTATAGTAATATAAACAAATAGCGTGTACTCCAACAAACAATATTAACAAACGATCAACGTTTCTCAATTACAACAAAGAAACAATTTGATCAATCACATCAATATATTGTAAAATTGAATCGATTCTTGGGTATATTTATAACGACAGGCAATTTGAATGATCTGAGATGATTGTAGAATTATTAATATATTGTGCTTACAGATATTGTTTAGATAAGACCATTATTATATTTCTCGAAAGCGAGGTAAACATTATGAGAGGTTTCATTTTTAAGCTTTTGCCAACTAAATTCATGATAATAGGTACCTATTTATAATAACTAACCTGACAAAGATTATTTATCTTCCGGAAAAACTAGGTAAAATAGTAAAAATTACAATCACTATTAGGTAGCAGTTGTGAAGTAGATGTTAATCTTTGATAAGTATAGATACAGTAAATTGGTTTAAAGTTAGTTAGAATTAAATAGAAAAATAACCATGACGTTAACATTATCATTATTGTAAGACCAAAAGTTTGAAAATTAACAAGGATAAAATTTCAGAACACTGATAAATGGAACACCGTCTTCTAACTGTTATGATTCAGATCGCAATGAATAATCTCATTTGAATGAAATAATGTACCAACATGGAGTGCCTAATGAATAATATAATGATAATGAATAATCTAATGCAATATTTCCCCTAATCCGTGTCATGACGAAGACGAATACCCGATGCGACAGTTGGGAGACCATAAAAACAGCAATTTATTTGTCTCGAATAGAAGTAGTCCTGTCCTATGACGACAACATTATGTTTCATCGTTTCAGCGAAAGATAGGGTGACTCAGCACAGCAATCATTCAGACAGACATTTCCCGTTCTTAAACTGGATATAAATATATTTTTTATTATAAGGAGTCATAGGTTTTGTTAATCATAGTGGGTTTCAATATCGGTAAGTGTTACATTATTAGGTAGGTACTTAGGTTGGTTATCCTTTTATTAGTATGACTTTGTCTTTGTTGTTTTTTGCGCAGGTAATTATTTATAAATTAGTAGTAAAAACAAGAAAAATATTAAACATATTACAATACACACCGCAGAAGTTCAAAGATTTGAAATAAGCAATAACTAATGACAATTTCACTTAAAAGTCGGAGCGCTTCTCACGTTCACTGAAGCTAATTAAACTCGACTAAAGCGAGGTTCGAGGCTGCTCCCGTCTTGTATGGAGCAATTAATATATAACAGACTAGCTTCCTGCCGAGTTGTTTCACTCGAGATCTCTTTTTTTCTCCATAGAAGTTGAATTTAAGAATCCGAGCCGGTGGTAGAGTCAATTGTTTGTGACAATCATAAGTGCCTTGTCAGACTTTGAGTTTGAGTATGTACGTACACCCAACGCTATTAGAAGTTACTAACTTTTATCATAGAATCTTTACCATCAGTCGTTTAGACTCTCGTTTTAGAGTCCGTTGAATTCTCATTATCGAGCGTCAGTTTCTGATTGCTAGTGATGGTACTTAGACTTTGTCACCGACGCTTTCTCCCTTAGGGTTTGTTTGTTAAAAAACGCTAAAATACGAGACTCAACCATAATTGCTGCAAAATTTAAACTTGAAGATTTTTTTTATTTATTATTAACATGCAGGCAGACAGTCCACCTGATGTTAAATGGTTACCGTCGCCTATTGCCGTGTTGCTGACCTAAGCTGTTACAATACCAAGAAGACTACTGGCTCTCAAGTGCAATTGCCGGAACACACAATATATACCGGTATAGGAGCTTGGCGACAGATTTTCTACTTGAGGGTGGTAGCCAGCTAGACGGGTACTACAACAAGTACACTACCACCGTGCTATGATTTCCATCATCGAAAGCTTAAGCTCATTGTAGGATTCGAACCCATGATCCCTTCATCACGGCGTTCGACGTCATTCACTACCACTGAGCTATCATCTTTATGATTTAAGTAAATCCATTCATAAAGAATAAAGGGTCGTAGTTTTAGGTTATAAAATACTAGGTTTGTTTAAATAACACAACATTTTTGAGTAATTATTCACTACAGTTTCGTAATGAAAATAATATTTTACATCAAAATGTTATTACTTGTATATGATACTTAGTACATGTGCTGTTATGATTTTGCAATTCAATATTTTATCAAGAAACGCGTCATCGGAATATCTGTCCTCTTCAAGTCTACGTAACACATGGAATTATCTAGTAATAATCGTAATCGTGTAAAGAATTTGGTGTTTATCAGATCCTTTATACTGGGGAAACAATTGTTTTCTTTAGTATCTTAATTGCTTAATGATTTATCGTTGCATTCCAATAACGCCACTCATGCAATAGACACGCTTATGTCTGTCGAATGATGTAACTGAAGCGATAACGCCTCCTGCGACAGGTAAATACATACTTTTTTATGTAATGCCTAAAAATCGTTATTCCACTAATAACGCCAAATTGGTTTCCTGTTTAAGCATTATAATTAATTCCCAGAATCCAGTTATCCGCATCGTGTCACTGTTATTTAACTGATTGTTTATCTCGATACGTTGGCTACTGTAACGGTCTATTTAATAGTGTGGTATGAACATAACTAAATTAACGCAGATAAAAAAATTCTCGTTTGTCGTATGTATTAAAGTAGATGTAAGCGTGCCCGGATACATGGTATTAAATTTTATCGTGTTTATATAGCTTGTAATTTATATTTATTACATATCTATTTGGTTCGTTCATTAAACAGTCTATAATGTGTATGGTAGCTAAATTAGTTGAGTAAGGAGGTCTAATCGGTCGGTAGTCATTCATTTTATTTTAATTACAACTTGAATGAATAGTCGGCGACCCCTTCTTATCACAAGTCACAGTGCCGAGTGGTGGTCGCGCATCGCGTCGCGCCTCATCGCGCTCAATCTGTGCAACTACTTATTTTTATACAAATAATAATTGAACAAAAGAAATATAGAAGTGCTAATTTTTTATATGATTCATATTTTGTATTGTAATTATAGCTTAATTTATTGTAAAGAACAATCTATTAGCAGAAAATTTTGAAGATATCAGAAACTAACATGGATTTATTTAATACTAGCTTCCACCGCCTAGCGTTCCTGAGGGATAAAAAGTAGCTTATATGTTACTTCAGGGTGTCAACTACCATCATGCCAAATTTCATCAAAATTGTTTAAGCGTGCGGAAGTGACAAACATACTCACTCACAAACTTTCGCATTTATAATATTTGTAGGATTAGTAAGACTAGTCATTGTTGGATAAAATTTTATCTATTTGCCCATCTTAGCTTCGTAACGGCTGAACGGATTTAAATGAAACATGGAACATAGATTAATTTTTACCCTTGAATAACTCTTTTTATCCTGGGACAACATAAGATCCCTTGGGAAGTCGAGTGGAGAGTGTAGCTAGTAAGTACTAAATTAGTAATCGTGACCAATAAAATGCTTGGCAGTATTGGCCCTTTCAAGTTCCATCATATAATGTAAAAAATAATTTTATAAATATCAACCACACGTGCTTTTTAATTTTAGGTACTTAACCGCTTGATAAAATAATTGTGCGTGTTAACCACAACAAAGTGTTGGAACATTGTTTGTAACGATTGCGTTGAATAGTAGACTGTAGTGTATTGTATTTAATACTATTGTACTGTTTGTGCGATTGTAAAAAAAAGTTGGTTTCGGGTTGTTGGTGACAATCAGGCTGCGTGGGCACTATCGGCTCGTTGCGGCGCGGCGCGGGCAGCACTCGGCTCGGCTGCGAGGTCGCGCCCGCGCCGCTCACCCCGCTCGCTCACTATCGCAGCGCGCGCCTCATTAGCTCTATTAATAATTCATCTCGTATCTCACCCTATTGTTCTGCGAGATTATTTTCCATTCGACATTAACAATATGCACCTCAGATGAACTTAATTACGTAGGTACCCACGATTTAATACGACACATTTAGTTGCTCATATCAAATATGTACCTACACGTATGCATGTTAATAATATGGGATGTTAATGCAAAACTGAGACTATTATATAATGATATGTAAGTTCTGTATAATAAATGCATAAATTTGATATGACCTAGTAATAGATATTTTATAATTGTGCGTTCGTAGCACTTTCGTAGAGGCTGACTTTAGTAATCGTAGCACATGCAGTTCTTTATTAGATGAAAGCAATAACTCAGTGTTATAGGTATGGTGTATCAATATGGTGTTTGTTGGGGTCTCAGGTAAGGTAAGGCGTAGGCCGTACAGGTGAGAGGGCGTGGCGAAATGCACCCCACACCCCGCCACTCCCACCCGTTCTAAAGTCTCCGCCTTCAACACCACTAAGTCATAGATCCTACTCTGTCTACACTTCTAAAACGCTGTAGTCATGCCGTAGTGCTTGTTAGTTAGTTAATTATTCTCAGGGCATTCTTAAAAAATGCTTATAGGTATGTACTATTTGTGAATACAGCACGGAAGAATTGTATTTACTGTTTTATACCTACTAGCGCTCTATTTCGATTCAAAGTGGTATAAGTCAGTTAAATGTTATCCCAGATCACGGTCGGCAGGTGGTATGCTAGGAAGTCATTATCTTCTGTATGTTTGCTGAGACCTCTTAATGCTGGTCGAGTCAGACGTCGTCTCGTCCATGCAGTCTTTGTTACCTACTCATTGTTTTTACTACAATGACTTCTTTAATGATTATAAAATTTCCGTCAGCATTATAAAAAAATAAATTTTTAGCCAACACATAAAATTTTACTATACTTAATGTAATAGTCAAGACATACTTACCTACTGAATAGTTTAATTTCATTAGGAAATACCATATATTACCATAGACTTGTATTATTTATTATTCTTATGGGAATACCCTTATCTGTAATTCACACACAAGTAGGTAGTATCAAAATTTGTGTTGGATCTGCAAACAGAAGGTAATTACAGATTCATCTTTAATATTTGCTAAAGATAAAACACAGTACAGTGGCATTGTGATAATCACTGGAGTAATGAGATTATCAATTATCTCTGTAAATGTGAAAGTTTGATAACTAAACGAGTTTTTTTCGTCAAATGTTTTTAATGACATCAAGTTTTCATATTTTCTGTTGTGTTACGGTATATTATGTAAATAATTAGGTATGTCATAGGTACATGCTACAAAAGTACCTAATGTCTATTTCAGCATCGCTTACGCAGGTAGGTATCTACTAAATACCCTATTGTCCATTGCACTTAAATATGCCATAGCAAATAGGTATACTGTGTGTGATATATTTGATTAAATACTCGTGAGAAAAGTAAATAAAAAACGGTAGGTAGGTACTTAAGTATTCAACATAGTTTCTTACCATATTACCGTTGAGTAAGTCCATTAGGACCACCACAGTTATGGTATAAAACCAATAACATATTATGCTGTGTGAACTTAATCCAGGATGTACCTACGTATGTGGTAGGTATATTATTGAATGCTAGGTGGCATGGCAGGTGCAGCAACAGACATCCGTTGCGTCATTTCGCGCGATAGCGTCCGAGTGACTCTCTACGCAGAACTGCATCCTGGAGCTCTCGTCCCTGCGATCATCGAACCTACTGAGAAAAAACCTGATCTTGTTTCTCTCCGCTTGTACAGTTAGTCGCGGAGCATTAAGTAATCGGAGCCGAGAGCGACGAGATAATGTTGCGCACGCGTGAAATATATCCGAGTGTTTTTATTGCGACCGCGTTCCGCTCCCGGACTGGTATGCGCGTATTTCTGCTGCGAAGAAATTCTGTCGACGAGTGGTTTGCCTCACAGCGACCTTGCCGCGCACACGCAGCCTCTATCCTCCCGCCGCCGCCGCCCGCGCTGCGTGCCGGCGGCCGTTCCTCCGTTGCTGCCTCTGTGAAAGTAGGTGACGCCGCTCGTTGCTGTCCGCCGCGCGCGCCGGTACCCGGTACCCGGCTCTGCAAGCGTTCGCCAAGTTGCGGGCCCTACGCTTGTGTTACTGATGTGTGGACTGTATGTTGAGAGCCTCCTGTTATCTGCTTTAGCCAATTCTACTAATAAATAAAACATTCACGAAAACACAATATTACTCTTTATGAAAAGAAATTTGACAGAACTCACTAAACAAAAACCAATATATGAAAATGACAATAACTGTGTAAAAAAGAAATAAAACTTAAAACTATCAAGGAGTCTGCAACATCCTGCCCCTTGTGCAGCAATGCACCAACTAACTCCGGCTGGTCAAGGTCTGGTCAGCCTTAGGTGACCAGCTTTACTAGTTTTTTTAAAGGCCGGCGTAGTAGACCCCCTGCCGTGGCAACGTCGACTACCCTAGTTACTCCATCCCTTCCAGGAAACATTTTCTGTATTCGGCCCCGTGGCCATGTCCCCCTAGGCAAATTCTCATCGACGATGATGACTACGTCACCAATTTGAACGTTCCTTCCATCATAGCCTGCAGGTTGGCCCCGTGGTTGCATGGTAGGGAGAACTTCACGCACCCAACGGTTCCAGAAATGATCTGATAGTCGCATTGCTTGTTTCCATCCAGACCGACTAGCCAAATCGCGATCTTCAAGGACCCTTGGAAGAATTTGGTTAGATGAGGAACCAATCAGGAAATGAAATGGCGTTATCGTAGTTGGATCGTCGGGCTCTGTAGACACGTGGGTTAATGGTCGGGAGTTTACGATGGCTTCTGCTTCTGCCAACAAAGTAATCAAGGTTTCCTCTTTCGGTGTCTTTTCATTTAGGGTGGCCTTTAATGCTACCTTTACCGTCCGCACTAAACGTTCCCAACAACCACCAAAACTCGGTGCGGCAGCTGGGATAAAACTCCATATTATACCCTTATTGGCGGCAAAATCTTGTACATCCGTCGTGTAAAAGTCTTTCAAGATTCGGTTGGCACCAACAAATGCCGTTCCATTGTCGGAATATATTTTTATTGGAGTCCCACGTCTGGCAATAAATCTCCTTATACCCATAATTGCCGAATCGGCTGAAAGGCTGTGCACCAACTCAAGATGAAGAGCTCTCGACGTAAGGCATGTGAAAAGTGCTACATAACGTTTTTCATGGCGGCGCCCCACGGCGACCGTAACCGGTCCAAAATAATCAATGCCAGTGAATGAAAATGGCCGTTGATGGTGAGATAACCTTTGCTTTGGAAGATTTCCTGTAACGGGGTTCATAGGCAGAGTTTTTCGGATCCTGCAGAATAGACACTGCTTTGCTACCAATTTAACTGTGTTACGTAGACTCAAAAGCCAAAATTTTTGCCGTAGCTCATTGATTACCAATTCATGGTTTGCGTGACCTGCCTGTCGATGATAGAAACCCACTAATAAGCGCACTACTGGATGTTTGCCGTCAAGCAATACTGGAAAACGTGTATCAGGATCGATGCCCTCCACATCTTTGATTCGTCCGGCTAAATGCAGTAACTTATCTTCTCCTAGTACGGGAGACAGTTTTCTAAGACGACTCTTTGGTGAGATAGGCTTGCAGTTAAGGATGCAGTCAAAATCTTCGGGAAAACTATCGAGCTGAGTTTGCTGTAGAATGTGCCTTTCAGCGGTTTTAACAAGATCAGCGTTTAAGGGAATTAGGGTAGTAGACGTTGGTAGATGGCGAGAATGTCGAACTTCGCGATTTGATTTAGAATTTTGATTAGAATCCAAAACATTACGAAAAATTGCCACTGCTTGATGCACTCTGGCTGTAGCGCGTAACAAACGTGTCCAATCACTAAAATGAATGAAATTAGCCGTGACTGGAGTAGGTAAAGCCGAACCAACGGAAGTAAGTCCCACCAATTCGTTCAGTTGACATTTATATTCATCGCGAACTGGTGCGACACCGGTTGGCTCTTCAGGCCAATCCTCCGGGCATTTAAAAAGAAATGACGGGCCGATTAGCCATCTATGTGACAGGTCCAGTTTAATTTTATGCATTCTTGTTGCATCATCAGCTACATTTAAATCCGTTGGTACCCAACGCCACTCTCTAACAGAAGAATTTTCCAAAATTTCGCCTAGCCGGTGGGCAACAAAGGGCTTAAAAGAGCGTGCGTCACTACGTAACCATTGAAGGACAGTCATCGAGTCAGTCCAAAAGAATGTTCGTATAGGTTTTTTGCGATGGCTGTTCTTAATGGTAAGAGCAAGACGAGAAGCAATCAAAGCGGCTTGAAGTTCCAAACGCGGAATAGATGTTGGCTTCAAAGGACAGACTCGCGCCTTGCTCGAAATGAGCGTGAGTTTAATACTGCCGTCAGGATATACCAGACGCCAATAGGCTACACATGCATAGGCAAGCTCGCTTGCATCCGCTAAGACGTGAAGTTCTCTGTAGGAAGGCTCCGAGTTTTTGCACCTTGAATACCATCGGGGAATTGTTAGAGAAGAAACCGATGAGAGTTCCTGGAACCATTCAGACCACTTTGATGCCTCCACCTGTGGAAGTTCAGTATCCCAACCGATACTCAGCCTCCATATTTGTTGAAACAAAATTCGACCCTTAACAACTACGGGACCTAACAAGCCTAAAGGGTCATAAACTCGCATAAGATGTGATAGGACTTTACGCTTTGTAAGCGGGCTAGGAATTCCTTCGGACAAACCACTTCGGAAACCTAAGTTGTCCGTGGTAGGGTTCCAAGCAATTCCCAGAGCTTGTACATTTTTATTAATGTTGCCAAGATCGACTTCCAATGAGTGAGCGGCTCGCAAATAAACAGGGACCTGTTTTAATGCTGCTGGCTCGTTGGAGATCCCTCCTCGCATCTCAAAACTTGCAGCACTGTGGACAGTAATTATGTCTGCTGCCAGTTGAGCAGATTCATCAATATTATCTACCGAATCAATATAGTCATCCATATAGTGATGAGATAAGATGGCCTCTACGGCTTTAGGATACAAATGAATATATTCCTTAGCGTTTTTATTTTTGATATATTGCGCAATAAAAGGGCTGCAGCATGCGCCAAAAATGACGGCTGTCATCCTGAATTCCTTTATAGGTTGAGTTTTATCAGATCTCCATAGGTAACGGAGAGCATCTCTGTCCTCTTCCCTAATCCGGACCTGTGGAAACATTTCTTTGATGTCTGCTGTTAGGGCAATTTGACCCTCCCGAAAACAAAACAATATCTTCAGCAGAGGCTGAAGCAAGTCAGGACCAGGAAGCAACAAAGAATTCAGGCTGACTCCCTCATTCATGGCCGCAGCATCATGGACAATGCGAATTTTGCGCTTTTGTGGGTGATACACACCAAAATGTGGGAGATAAAAGCGTAAATTATTAAAACTTTTTTCATTACCTTTACCTGCGTAATAAGTTTCTGACGTACATTCTTCCGCGTAACCTTTGGAAATCATATTGACCATAAACACTTCATATGCTTTGGCAAAATCGATGTCTTTGATCATACGTCTTTCGAGACTTAAAAAACGTGATATCGCCTGTGGGTAGCTGTCAGGAACACGCTGTATATCGTCCCGCCATGGCATACCTACCTCAAATCGACCTGTGGGTAAACGCCTTGAAGTGGCATCTAATATATCTACTGCGCGTTGATCCTGCTTACTATGTAGCGTTTCTTTCTTACAAATCCCTAAAGAATCTATTTTGTAATTTTCCTTGATTAGTAACTCTAACTTGTCATCCTCAATTGACTCAGAGTATGTTGCATGATTGACAAAATCTACTAATTTTGTTTTGCTAGAAGCTACACCGTATAAAGTCCAGCCCAATAACGTCAAACAAGCTACCGGGTATTTTTTTCTACCTACACGAATGTCACGGTTAATTGATAAATGCCAGTGTTCAGCTCCAATCAAAATGGTTGGGGTGGCATCCTCATAAGCCAAAACATCAACTAGATCTACTAAATGTGAAAAAGACTCAATAATTTCTCGTTTAATTGTTTGTGGACGCAAAGATAATGACACCATAGCCCTAGCGTTTTGCACTAAAAATGTTTCCTGTGTGTACCTACCTTTAATAAAAAAATCTACGTATGACACCATTGTACTACGCTCAAGACCCCCGATACCATTTACTGTTATCTTCTGTTGCGGCCCTGTTGCCCCTATTTGTGCGGCAACACTGGAGTCAATTAATGTGGCGGTGCTCCCGTCATCGAGGAGCGCGTACACGTTACAGGTTCCTTTAGGACCGGAAACAGTGACAGGGATGATCTTAAGATAAGCACGAGGACGATAAGCTAAAATGTTGTTTGGTTGTTGTACGCCTGTAGAGGTAGTCGATACTACAACATTTTCGTCGGACGCTAAAGCATTTAAAGTTTGATGTGTATTTTGATCGGTTGCCGTACGAATGTATCTACTATCTGTACTATCTGTAATCTGTGTGTCAAACGTCTTGTGAAGCAGCGGGTGGTGACGTAAATGACATCCGTCTTTACCGCATGGATTAACTTTGCATGTCTTCCACTGATGTGAAGTACGCCTAAGACATCGATAGCATACCTTCGCTTCACGTAACCAACGCCATCTATCGTCGACAGACCAAAGCTTAAATTCCGCACATGACTTTATGCTGTGATCTTTTTTACAAAATGGACATTCTTGTTTGACAGTAGAATTGCCCTCAGATATTTTTTTTGTGTGTGTGACCGCATTTATGTTTTCACGCTTTATTAATTGTTTTTCAACAGAAAAATGTTGCGAATATTCCGCCGAGTTAGACTCAGGTGTTAAACCAAACCGAATATGTTGATCTAGCTCGCGTCGCAAAAAGTCAGACAATATTTGCAACTTAGGACGCCCAGTGACATCTTGCATCGCAAAATCGGTCCACCTAATTTTCATTGTAGGATTCAATTTCCCTAATACTGCATGAAATAATTCAGGCGAATGTAAATACTCAAACTGTTTTAACAGTTTAATGGTAGAAACAGAGTTACGTACCCTATTGGAGAGAGTTCCGAGTTCTTTAAGATCGTTACCTAAACGTGGAAGACTTTTGAGAGAAGTAACTTCCTTGTAAACGATGAGCTCGGGGCGTGCGAAGTTGTCTTCAAGTGCACGCATGACTTCCTCTGGGTCCTCTGTTGACATTAACAGCGCTCCGACGGCCTCCCGCGCGGGGCCACGAAGTGCATTTTGTAACCTAATTATATTTTCTAGGGGAGAAAAATTTGTTTTTGTTACATCATAAACGCGTTTGAACTGTAGCCATTGTAATGTGATACCAGAAAAAGGAAACAGCTCTAGCTTCTTCGAAGAAGGAGCGGAGGCGAGAGCCTTCGCTGCTGCAGCGGTGTCAGCTATAGCTTGTATGAGGGAAACGTGTTTGTCTTGCTCCGTAGAAATGAGCGGGGGCATATCGCCCTTCGCCTCGGATGCTCTGAAAACATTGTTAGTGTGCGGTTGCACGTGTGGAAAAGGGTTAGTAGGGGATGCAGTTGCCCGTGTGGCCATCAGTAATGGTACTGGTTGACCAGGAGATGGAACAAAAATATGTTGTTCACATCCTACTGCGAAAATGCCTCTATTAACTTCATTGCCTAAGTGAGAGTTATTGTCAAGATTTTCTACCCATTTTTGTGTTCTATATTCGCTCACCCTGGTAGAGCTGTGGTGGCTCATGTGGCTTCCCGTACGGCCGCTGCTAGCATTGGCGTCAACAGCATCAAGCTCAGCCTGTAGCTCGCTCTCCTCGACTCGTCGTTGAAGCTCTGCGAGCTCTAACTCACGCTTACGCTCTCGTGCTGCGAGATCTTGCTCACGATTACGCTCTCGTGCTGCGAGATCTTGCTCTCGCTCAAGTCGACGGCGTAAGGCAAGTGCCTCCAACGCTGCCTTTTGTGCTTTCACGGTTGTAGAAGAACACCTTGATTTTGATTGGGCGGTTCGCCCGCTCGGAGTTCTACTGCCTTGCAGACTGATATGATCAGGTTGCGAATCGTCTGTGTTTATCGACTGCAAAGGTTCTACAACATGAGCACTAGGCCCAGGATTAGTTGACATGACTCTACCTTTACTGCGAGTGATCATGAGAATGGAGATAGAATGTGAATTTAGGTAAGAAACGTAAATGAATTGGAACAGATATGAAAATAAATTAACTAAGTAAAAGGTACTAACTATATGCGCTGAAAAAACTTGGGAGAAGGACCAAAATGTTACTGATGTGTGGACTGTATGTTGAGAGCCTCCTGTTATCTGCTTTAGCCAATTCTACTAATAAATAAAACATTCACGAAAACACAATATTACTCTTTATGAAAAGAAATTTGACAGAACTCACTAAACAAAAACCAATATATGAAAATGACAATAACTGTGTAAAAAAGAAATAAAACTTAAAACTATCAAGGAGTCTGCAACAGCTTGGCTTTCTCAATTTTCTTATGCTCACACAGTAATCGCTTATTACAAAGTTTTCCGATGAATAAGATGTTTTTGCTTGTGCTTCGAGGTCTGCGAATTTTCTCCAATTAGGAAAATATCGAACAAAACTTGAAATTATGGCGTAGATATGATCAGTTGTCAACTGAAAGAAAGCCTAAAGGTTCAGTTCAAGACTTGTAGCATAAAGGTTCAGTTCAAACATAGTGAACAATTTGACCAGCCGATTGGAGAGTAGGTTAAATACACTGACTGCCACGCTACACTATACTACTAACTGCAGGTCATGGGTTTAATATTGCCGGCTCTTCTCAGCAAAAGCTACCTTCCGAACCGTGCATTAGAGTCTGACTATTCATAAGTGCCTGTGAAGGTCTATTTGAATAAATAATATTTCATTTCATTTCATTTCATTTCATAATCCTGCTCAGAACAAACATTTATGTGCATGAATATGTCTGTTGTTCCGAGTCTCGGTGTTAGTACATTACATGTACCTAATTGACACTGAAGGTACCTAATATTTTATTTGGTTCATCCATTTTAAAAACGGTATTTCGGTCGTGTGTGATGTGAAGTCTTCATTGTCTAAGGATATCCAAGGCGTTTGTCAGTAAAACTTTTTATTATTAACCTCGTTTTCCCAAAAACCGTAGCTTCTAGGGGGCGCATAGCTGGTTGGACGCTTTTATCACTCTTTTTGGTTGGAGGAGACTAGTGCTCCTGTAATGGGAATTATGTTCATACATAAATAGGTATTGTGTCATAATGAATTTTAAGAGAATATTAATACGATTAGTAACCACATACAAGTTACCAGAAATATATATGTTATATAATGTAAAACTTTTTATAAAAACCTTCAACTTTGCTCGATCAAAATGTATGAAAAGTAGCTGCGAATTTTATATCTTGATTTCAAATCACGATATCCCATAATAAAAGTGATTCATATCTATGTCTTCTTCCACCCCTTAAAGCTCAGCAGGTGAATTAAAAATAACCCTATATAATGAAATTATAGATGCATTGAGCGACATAAGCTATGTGGGTCATCGTGGGTGCAAAAATATATTCTTATGAACGACAACATAATGGAATTATAATCACAGTTCATTAGCATTCATATGTAGGTATTAAAAAACACTGAAGGTTCATGCTTCTCTTATTTGCATTTTGTAGTGTTTTTTATTCAAGAATAAACTTGAATACTTACCTATATTCGACTCTCACAAGACTGCGTTGTACATAAGTTATAATGTTTAAGAAAGGAAGTCACACCAACGCGTTCAAGTTATTTCTTTCGCAACATTATCAGTAGGTAGCTTACTCAATGCTTTCGAAGAAGTGTCGCATTGTGAATTTATGTTCGCGTAAGTAACTAAACACATTCAATCGAATGCTTACTTAGCACGGGTTTCCAGGACCACTCGGCAAGCTTGCCCACTCGTCATCTCTACGCGGAACCTGACAGACCTGACTCTTAGCATTTCAGTACATATCGTGAAAAAGTTAGTGTACCGTGATTATTTCGAAGCCCGAGCTACGTGCCATGTCTACATTTTTGGAAGTTAGTATCCGAGTATTAACTTTATATATCAACAATCACGTTAGCGATCCTTACACGTGTAACCAACCAAAATCCAATGTGGTATGTGGATAAACAATTTATTATTAATGTTGTAATGATTAATATATAAAATTGTTACACCTAGATTCAGGCTAGCGAAAGTCAATAAGTCTTTTCTCGGGAACTGCATTCGCTTTTATAATAAAATCCCAAATGAAGTAACTAAGATGTCTTATAATAGATTCAAAGAGTATGTTAAACATAAGTTGATTGACAAGGCCTACTATAAGGTGGCTCATTACATAGAAGACAAGAATATATGGTTGTAGTAGCTTCCCTCTGCACTTGCAGCCCCCTGGCCAAGTGATAATTGTATGAAGTTTATGTATATTTAAAACAACAACTGTAATTACATAAATTCAAAAAAAAAAAGATCCACAAAAAAAGAAGCCTTGCTGAGTTTCTTGCCGGAGTCTTCTCAGTTCAAGTGTATTCCGAACCGGTAGTAGAGTCTAAAAACTGTAACTGTTGACATTCATAAGTGCCTTATTAGGGCCTAAACTGAATAAATGAGTTTTTGATTTTGATTTTGATTTTGATTAATGTTAGTACATTGTGAAAAGACATTAAGTAACAAAGCAATGTGATGATAACATAGTCCACTAATAATGTATTTGTTATTCTTGTATCAACTTAACTTTTTTATTGTGCCTATTATCCGATCGGTATTTTCTCGATTAACAACGGGTTGATTGACATGTTGGACAAAAAATAAGACAATGCTAGTTACGGATGCGGTAGCTACCGACTTTTATCAAAGAACCATCTCGCAAGAGAGCCACTCCTACCTCATTGTATCATTTAGGCTCTTAGTTATTGTTAGTAAAAGTATATATAGGTACTAACCATACCCATGCCCAATGCGAATCTATTACGGAGGCTAAAATATAAATAATAATATGTAATAATCAAAGAATTAATATAAAAATATCATAATAAATAGTATAAATTATAACAAGTCAAAATCAAGACAAGAAATCTTTTTCTTTCCACTCTTTTAAAAAGAAACGTAATACACTAGCATCAAACTGTTCTGGTTCTGGTGCATATTTTATAGTAAAATATCAAATTATAAAAAATTGGATTACCTACTTTGACACACTGCTCAGAATAAAATCCAGTTGATTTAAGTATTGTTATTATTGTATGGAACCCTCGTGTTCGAGTCAAATTCGTTTGAACAATTTCTGTTTGAAACGTAGAATATGTACCTATGTAATAAAAACTATGAGGTGGGATTCAAATGGTGTTTAGACAATTTACACTTACACACATTTTACATTTAGATACCTCAGTCCTGCTGAGATTAACGCGTTCATTCATACGAATAATAATACTACGTTTTTTGTGTGTTTTTAACAGAATAAACAATTATGGATCCAAAATAGAGCCTTGTGGAACTCCGGAACTTACTGAAATGAATTCAGATTCCTACCTTCTGCGTACGATTTTTAAACCATCGCCATATACCTAATATTACCGCGGATTCAGTTAAAAGCAAGTTTATTTTGTGATCCACTCTGTCAAAAGCTTTTCGTAAGATGATATATATATATAAAGGTACCACTGTCTATTTGTTTATGATTAATACCTTCAGAAATTATACATACCTACAATAATAAATTTTTGGTAGTCTACTGTAATTTATGCAATGCTATGCTTTTATTATGAACGAGCCTTTCGATAAGTTTTGACAGAGTGTATAAAATAAATAGGTATGGGGTGATAATTGTTGACGTTCATGGACAAATACGTGCGGCTTTTCAGATTGTCGGAAACCATCTTCAT
Organism: Tethea ocularis; assembly: GCA_963555595.1. NCBI lineage: Eukaryota > Metazoa > Arthropoda > Insecta > Lepidoptera > Drepanidae > Tethea > Tethea ocularis. Next base: position 8,984,846 of record OY741959.1, on the reverse strand, counting down.
CAACTTTTAAACAAAGACGCGTGTAAAGGTGGATGAAGAGTTTTATACGATGTAGGAAAGTAGTGCAATTACCATACCAAAATCGTTGTAGAAATTTGATTAGCATTACGCATCATCTTACAGAAGTTATATAGATTCATAAAACAAAAAAAATACACATTTATCGAGAAAACTGCGACACTATTTTTGGAAGACACGAACATTGGAAGTCCGATGTTGATTGGAGAAAACCATTATCAATTTTGATTACCTCGATGAACCATCTGAGAGCAAGGAACTCATTGCTCGGAACGCACTTGATTGGTATTTTTATAATATAATATAGATAGGTACGGATCACTGGGCCTACGTGCAAATCTCAAATTGTGGTATTGAACAACAACGTTGATTATGAAATTGTTCACTCGTTCCGCATTAATATTAAATAGCTATATTTCATTCCCCTTTAACAAAAAAAGTATGTTAAGCGATTCAATTACGTTTTTATGTATTTTTTTGGTGTGCCTAAACGCATTACCGAGGAGGATCTGGAACCGGAACTAGAGTAATTGACAATATCGGTGAAGCGAGATTCTCTCGGCTGGGCACTCGTGCCGTCAGTGTAAACGCACTTAATATGAACCACTTTTTGCTTCACTCTGTTATTATTAATGAATAAATGCTATATGTCCGAGTACTCGAGGTCAACGTACGAACGGAATGCTGTAAAAAATGCGCTAAGGACATCTATCAACTGTAGAACCGATGTTCCACTGTTTTCGGGGTCATTAATTCTCTGATTAACTTTGAATAATTAATTAACTGATGATTATTATACACGGTTTGCCTTTTTTTTAATTTGATTTTTATAATTATCCTTTCGTGCGGTCTTGTGTTATTATATCGATTTGACGATGATGATTGTGCTAGGCTTTATTTTTTTATGTAAGTAATTTGCATTTGGAGTTTGCATTTATGTTTGGGTCAAGGAATACGTTTAGGTATTATTGTAAATCTTGTGATACCTACATAATATTATATCTAAAGGGTTTTTGATAATCACTCTACAACTACCTGCGTCGGTCTATCTATATAATTGAACTAAACAATTTTAATATGTTATTCGGGTAAAAAATATAACAGTACCTACTCGTGAATTTAAAATTAATATTTACTTAATTTCTAAATAATATTTCTAATACATTTAATTTATTATAGTATAGTATATACCTACGAATAAAATGTATTTTGGTATTATATTGAATGTGAGAACTTTATAAATAAGGAAAGTGATTGAGGGTAGAACCTATGCCGTACCTATTTATGAACAGTTCATAACTAGGTACATACAATCGTGTTGGTTTTATTCAATTTTAGTTTTCAAGAATCAAAAGGCTTTTATCAACGCTCTCTATCTGTAAGTAGGTATACTTCCAGTAAATTAGAAGTGTACCTATATCATCCAACGATAAAACATAAAATACATAGTTACGTATAGATTGGTATGTCCATTGATAACAATACTTCGAAAACTATGACATAGTCTAGATTAGAACTAGAAAATCCTTTCACATTCGTAATTTGACGTACTTATGTAGTTACTCATACTTCAATAGTTCCTGGATATTAACAAAGACTACCTAGGTACGTTCCTGTTTTCTTTTGCCACGTGTAATGCGACTGACTAACTATTTAACAGTTATAAGGAATCCCACCTTGGAATTGCTAACGCATTTTTCCTCGACTGTACGTTTTATTTTATCATTATATAAATGATTCATAGCGGGGCAGGCTTTTCTTGTTGTCGTCCATTGAGAACAGCAGGAGGTAATAAATAACACAATGTTACCTATCTATTTTATTGTGTTGAATAAAAATGTTTCTGAATGTAAAATTAATTAAACAAAAGTAGCTGTATCCTACGGTTTCACTCGCCTTCCTAGGATGAAAATTAGCACTCGGGGATAATGCATTTAGCTTCCTATTAGTAAAATATGTTTTTAAATTGTCATTAACACCGGAGATCACCAGAATAACTATGAGTGAAGGTTGTTTGTATGTTAATTTGTTTGATACGACTGATGATAAAAGCATCTTCTGAAACAATATAAAACCTAAAAATAAAGTGATTTTAACTTGGTTTCATTTTAAAAACAAATTTAATTTAAAGCTTTGGTTTTCCATCTATTAGGTCATATTCCTTCGGCCACATAAATAGGTAAATAAATAGATATTTAGGTAGGTATATTTGATTTTAGTGAACTAATAAAAACTAATAAATGCTTGAGGTTTTGTAATAAACTGATAGCTGATAGAAATGCCTATGTTCGTATCTTTATTGCATCTTTAACAATGTAAACAACTATCACGTGCAATAGCGGTGAGTTGTGACGTCAAAACAAATATAAATATTCAAACAGACCGTTAAATGAGCGAGCTTTTGTCCGTTTTCAAACACAGGGCTAGCACAAATAATTTTGATATTTTGAATCGATTTTTTAGTAAAAAATAATATCTAGTATACAAGGTTATTTTTAAGTCGCTTAAGTACTCATCAATATGAACAATTTTTATTATGTACCCAAATGTGAAATCACCAACCTATTTTAGCGAGTATCATAAATCACAAAATAAAATACAGCCCATATTATTTTCAATAAAAAATGAGATCCCTATGAAAATTACAATAATATAACCCAAGGTATCAAAAATTATAAAAATAATTATTTGGGGTGCGCTGCGAAAATTATTAATGATACTTAAAATAATGACTGTACTGTACCTACATACATGTTATAATAATAGAAATCTATACTAATAATAATATACTAGTGAAGCCGCGGGGAACAGCTAGTACCATATAAAAATAAATCGTGACTGGCTTATTTATTAACGAACAGCTCAAACCAATGACGACAGATAGCTATCATGACGCAGGCATTTGGGATCGCGGGTGAAACCGCGGGGTGGGAACCTAGTTCATAAATAATAATAGTAAACAAAATCTTCAAGTAATTTATTTCAGATTCTAAGTTCACTTACTACGATTCGATGCGTCAAGATGGTTTGTGTTAAAGCTACAGATAGGACAAAGTGAGTGTGTTCTCCACGTTTTAGGCTGAGTATCGACCATGGATGAGCTAAGCTGCGTTGCGATACCACGCAACGCAGCTTTACTTGAATGTATATCACATTCGAGAAGTGATAATATATTAACTAAGAAACAGTGCACTGTAAAAAAATCTCGTCGAAATAATACCTAACAGTTATGCATGCATTGTACCGCTGTCGGTAAATATAATATGACGAATTCTGAATTTCACAAAATCAATCATCACTCGAAAGGCTTTGTGTAGTATCATATCTGGGTCGACGACGTTGCAAATAATCATGTGTTATCTTTTGATAATTTGAAGTCCATTCACCTACTACGTCATTTATTTTGTAGGTAGGTATACTTAGGTATGAAACTGACGAATGTCGATAATTATACTTATTCTAATAAATACCATTATTGAGCTATTATATATTGTTTAATTACTATTACTATGTACCTATGTATAGGCCTGTATTTGACCACAATCTCATCGTGGTCAGTGATGATGTCGCCGATGGTGGTAAGCACACAAAGCTTAGAAGGAAACTGGTTCTCAAGTGCAGTTGTTGGAACACACCGGACCTATAACTTGACGACAAATTTTCAACTTGAGGGTCAGCCCTGCAGCTAGGCGGGTTCCTACTAATAGTTTCCTCACGATGTTCTCCTTCACCGAAAGCTTAAACGACCTTCGTCTCGGCATTCGACGTCACTACCACTGAGCTATCCCGCCTTAAATATTGCCTTGTTATTGTATTCTGTACGAAATATTGGACAAAATTTCAATAACTATTCGACTAAATTCGCTGATATTTCTTAAGCAATTTTAGGCTTAGCTGGAGACATCATAAATTATTTCAATTATTTCGTAGATATCCTAAGAAGTACCTATTACTATAGCAACCTGAAAAAATATAATTTCATAATTGATAACAAGAGTACTTATATTGTGAATACAAATTGTGATTACATAGGTAGACTCGATCGCGTAAATAATGACGTTAATTTAGTTCATGAAAAGACGTCATGTGGCGAGCGACGACAGGGGACACTTGGTTTTACTGATCTGGATATTGTCAGACTCGCCGCCCCAAGAGTGACGTCAAAATTACGTTAAATTAAGTAAGTTTCCAAACAAAATATGTTTGTAATCGCCAATGTTTATTCAAGCTGTAACAAGATTTAGTTTTTTCTCTTACAACATTATCTTGTTATTGAATCAAACTGAATGAACCATATAGTACATTCTTGAACAGATGAGAAGCATTCCTTCGCTGACTCAATAGTATCTGTTCATAAATTTAAACTGAGAGTTAAAAGCTAGATCGAGTTCCCAATCTCACGTCCGTAAGGCAGGTCATGCAGTCAATAAATAAATAAATATCAATGTGCGATCAAACCGACTGAATTTTGCATCAAGCGTCATACTTTGAAACTAAGAGAATATTAGTACTCGAGTAATATTATAGATAAGATACTCATTTAGACTTACATTGCAGCGTTTTTTAACGCTAAACGAATTTTTCATGATCTGTTTAAGGTCATCATAGTAAATCAATGCCCTTTCGGCCTACTTTACCCTTTCAAAATCACCCGGTAGGTATATCTACTTTATACGTGTTCGGTTATATCGGTGACTATCCGGCAATTCTGTATAAATGTTAGATATAAATTTTAAGTCAAGTTAGGTACCTAATACATTATTTTCGGCAGCTTAACTTTACGAACTATTATGTAATCGGTAATTTTAGGGCCATATACCTAGGTACAATGCGGTCGAGTAAATCTGATTACCAAGTAATTTAATTAGTTATATAGATCAAAGGACAAGATGTGATGCGTAAAATCTACACGACATCTCGACGACATCTCATCACGACATCACATATTCTTACAAGCCAATGTAAAGTTCTCATGTCTAAATAAAGTCCTGATTCGAACCAGGAACCTAACCTGATACACCTAGGTATGCAGTAGGTGTGGGGAATATGCATTATTTTTTTATTTTTCATAAATAACTTATATTTGACATAATATAATAAATAACCTCCTATAATATTATTTTCGAATTATCTATAAAAATTACTGAGATACACCGATTAAAAGTCGTGTGACGTCATTGTATATGTTGAAACGGTAGAGCTTACGTAATAAAAATTATTACTATTGCGGCATAGACACGTCACAATTTGATTACTTCATGTAAATAAAAAATATTGTTTTGACCTCATTCATTTAAATAAGACTTTGATATAAAGGTATCTGGAATTCATGTATATTCCCTATTCTACATACTCATAGTTGTATTTTAGTTATAATATGAGGAAAGTAAAGCTCTTTAGACTACCTATGTAATAATGATTAGTTAAAAATCATAATTAAGTAAGTCGGAGATAAAAATATATTCGTATTTAGCGTTGTATGTATGTGTGTGTGTATTTAGATTATTTTTTTTGGTCTTTTGATTGTTGCAGGCGTTGCGCACGAGTGGCGTGGCGCGAGGGTGTGATGCGAGGGAGGCGGAGCAGCGGGCGCCGGCGCCGCGAGTAGCCGCGACCATGCGCAGCCCGCGCTGTCCCGCTCACGCTTCCGCCACAGCCACCGCTACCACTTGTCTCGTGCTGCTAGCAGCCCTTGCTCATTACACGGACGCATCTACAGATGTTATTAGTATGTTATTTTCTTCAATTTCATCATACCATTAGTCTCTCTATAATCTGATCGTGGTAAACACAAGAGTGTAAAACAACTGCTAGACTGAAATAAACTGTGATTTTGTCGTAGATAGGTATTTGTTTCGGTCAATTATGTGAACAATCTATTATGCGTAATAACTGACTAAGACGAACGACATTGTAAATGCTTGTGTATTAACCTAACAAAAACTGCTATTTGGACAAGATCGAGATGCATTCCGTATACACGCATGTTATTCTAGTCTTGATTGCAAACGAAACCTTCTTATATTAAACCTATTTGGTCCTTCACCATGACCATAGTTTAGCTGGACAGTATGTGTTCTAACTGGTTAAAAGCGCGAAGTAAGCTCTTCATGGACATGAACCGTAATTAGAGACATCGATCTGGGCTGCGTGTTGAATGCTTTTGAATGGCAGTCAGTTTATATTTTGTATATCACAGCTTATATTATAGGCAGACTAGATATGTGAAGAATATGTAGAGCTGTGGCCATCGAAAATTGCAACTGCGTGGTTGAAATATCTGTAACGTGTTAGTCAGCACAGTGTTTTAGACTGAATATTATTCTTTCTTTGAATACTCATTGGAACGAGTTAAATTGACTCTAGTTACGTTTCTGAATAAATACAAAAATAAAAATCCTCGTCTAAAAATATTCCGTTTAAAATACATTGCATGGTTTAGGTTGAAAAGTATGCAATAATAAAGATGTCTTAGCTTTATACTATCCCAAACATTCTTCGGATTGTGCACGAACACGAATTGGTTATGAAGCTAATTCCGCTTGGCAACGAAGAAAGGGAATGCAGTTTGAATATAAACTTGTGAACCACCATAAAAGTGATATTTATTTTATTTATATTGCGGAGTATCTGACTTTCATTACGGTTCTCTTGAGTTTCACAAGGTACAGACTTACAATAAACGAAGCTCTCAACGGTTACCGGTTGCACAAGGTGTGCTCGACGACAATTCTTCGGTTGCGAAACTGCGAGTCCAACCAAACCGGGTTCTCACATAGATCACACATTCGCTCGCCTCTCTCGAACGTCGATCGATCACTAGCACACTGCATCCACTCGCTGCATTTACTACATTTTAATATGGGAATGTGAGCATAAATTACATCTAATATAAGAGAATTCCGTAACAATCGTTCCTTGCATCCTAGTTGGACAAAATAAATCATGTTATTATCCTACAGTTTTGTATCGAATGTACTTACAGAATAAGCAACGGCAGTCCTTTTGAGGGGCAGCGGGCGGTGTGGACCACTGCCTGCAAACATGCTTAGTTTGCAGGCTCGAACTACAACATTTTAAATAATAATTAGCCCGCTAGGCTGGTTTTACCTAAAAAGTATGGTTTCCTCTCGATATTTTCTGAGTGTTCTGTAGGGTTCGAAGCCACGACATTCGAAATGTATTTTAGTCTGAACTTACAGGTTTGTTTTAAAGCCCAGTGGCTACTAGAATCGAACCTTTTACCTCAGCTAAAATTAGACTGGTAGGTTCGTGACTAAACCGAATATGTGTCAAGCTAACGAGTAGGTATGCAAGAACAAATAACGATTATTGTTCAGCACATATAAGGACAAGTTCAGTGTCAAATAGTGCCATTGCATTTTGACATTGAAGCTCGATTAAAATTGCTTATCTGTAAATCCTTATCTGCAAACTATTGTAAAGCAGCTGGTATAAGTGGTGATCTGAATTTAATCCTTTTATTATCTCTCGATTCGTTTTGTGAATGTATGGTAGGATCTGTAATTCTATGCCTATATGTTTTAAAATGTTGCTTATTTTTACATCTGTGTATTGTACTATGGATTCCATCAATATTACGTTTTAGTATTTAAGTAAGAGAGAAGATTAATTTGTTTGGTAGATTAGTTTGTTTAATTCCAACACATAATGAATTACCTTGAATTTTTACAATTCAGCGAATTATTTATATAATCGTTTACCTTGAAAAATGCTCGTTGCTATGAGATATGAAATATAAATACAGCTTGCCCACAGACTTAAGGTACGAGGCTTATGTGAATCGATGATATTTAATCGAATAGATTATGATAATGATTCCTGTTCGTGTCGGCAATAGCCTTTAGTTTATTGATGTACTTCCTAATGCCTGTCTATTAGATTAACCAAATATACGTAACACACCAATATTTGCGCTTCAATATGAATTTATGTAAACATTCCGAGAGGAATGTTATTCATTTGGAGACGAGCACACATTAATTACCTACCAAAATATTTACGCGGGCCGCAGGACAGCGTGACCGGTGTCGATGGCGCCCGAAATGGCTACGTAATAAGAATGCGGATCCGTGGATCTAAATCAAGGTAAAATGTGATCAGACGGCCACGACATCGACACTGGTCGTCTCAGTGTCGATGTCATCTGTACGAAATTGACGCTCTGCCATGACACAATCATACTATGACGGCGCGGGCGGCGCCAATATTATGAGTAATGTTTAGGGACCATGTAGCCATAATAGGGCTTCATATCATTTATTATTTTACTGTAATAGTTTTAAATTTTAATAGCGTATTTCATGGAATTGCAGATAATTTTATACTACCTACTTAAACTTAATAAGTAGCTAGTACTACCTATAATGCAATATATATTTCCTGCTTTGCTTAACAAGAAGGTACGTTAGTGTTATAATAATTAAATGAAATGCAAAATAATGAGAAGTCGGTTCAAAGTAAAAGTTCTTAACGCTCAATTATACTGCCAGATAGGTAGTTAATTATACATAGCAATTTTTTCGACTTGGTAAATCAGTAATATAGCTTTACAATTACATTGGAATTTGTAATGACGAAGGACGACAACATCTATAAAATTGCGCTGCCCATTTATCTATTTGCTATTTATATTCTTGTGTTTGTTTACAAGTTCAAAGTATATCTATACCGGGTGATTTTGAAAAGGTATAGCAGTACGACAGGGTACCTATTGATGTATAGGTACCTTATACAGGTAAGAAAAAAAATAGCGTTAAAATGAGTTAGGCTTCGTTGCAACGTATTTTAACGCTACCCAAGTACTCAAATCTGTCACATGAGCGTAAGGTGAATAATTTATTCACTGTTAATTACTTTTCTGTTATGCCTACAGTTGTTGTAGTATCGAAACGGCCAAGCTACATATTTTGACTAAGATGTAGAGTTTGTGAAGTTAGGGCTCGTAGAATTAGGGCGTGTAGAGTTAGAAGCTTGGCTCTACATGAGATCTTATAACTTTTTAACAGTGCAAGCCATATGGTCTCGGCTTGGCAATATTTTATACGAAAATATTTTTGGTGGGATAGCTATTTCGCATCATTACTACGTTCCAGAGTGCGAATAAAGGCTTTTACCAGAGATTCATACTAAACTTTAAGTTATTGTAACTTCGTAATGGTAATGCTGAGGCTCCTAATTTTTTTTTGTGAAATATTCAGCACATTATATAGTTTCCCGAGCATGCAGCATTGTAAGTATATTGTACAAACCACAGCCTCCTCCGCAGCGCTCGTGGTCGCTGGGACGACAGCTGTAGGTATGGCGAGCGTGAATCGCGATTCAAGTTACACGTGACATTTTATCATTCCCGTCAGCTATTTGAATAAACAACAAAGAGCTTTGTATTCCCTCAGCAATTTTACATGAAGCACAAGCCAAAAACCGACCTTCAAAATGTGTCATTATGCCTACTAAAAACTCTTTAACCAATTACAGTGCTTAAAGGTACATTGAATTTAATAATAATAACCTACATATATATAAAGAAACCTACATGTTGACAGTACTGCCGAGTCGAAAGAATACGTTTTTGATACCACGCACCAGTAATTAATGGCCTTATCACGGAAACTTTTAATCCAACATCGATGGGACTTACACGTGAAGGTGAAAAAAGGTATTAACTCGGCGGCTGCACTTCATATGAATACGTATAAGTGTCAATGAACGTACTAAAGTGCAGTTTGTGTTTCAGAAGGGCAACGTTTACCGTGCTCCAACGAAGGCGAGCCTGTGCGACTCCAAGACGCGAGGCTCGAGCAAGATTGGAGCAGTTGCTTCCGCTGCATTTGCAAGGTATGTTTATAGCTAAGGGTACTAACTAATACTGGGTATCAATTAAAATAGCTTTTTAGCGTTAAGCGAGTAAAAACGCAATAGAAAAATTCATTCATTAATTGCAAAGAGAGCCAGGTTCTCATCAGGCCTTTATAGTACAGACACTACTCTCTAACAAAGGAATGTAACCTGTAATTTGTATTATTTTCTTTATACTGTTATTTAAGTTTATTATTAACGCGTTTCACAACTTTGTGTAGGTATGTTATGTAAGCTCTCATGTCATTTTAAAAAATACACAAAAATGTACAAGAATTGCTCGTTTAATGTTAAAAGATAAGTAATTACAGGCATTGTGTATTTTTTAGAATAACAGAAGAGCTAGCCGTACTTAAATACGGGGAACAATATAACACAAAGTTGTGAAACGCGTTATTAATACTTATATAAAAGGTGTGAAGCAGTATAGTGTCTCGTAATTGTCTCTCAAGTTTTGCTTATTGACCGTTTGTATGCGTACGCGGTGAGCACTGTCACAAAATCAATTTATCACGCACCAAGTATAGAATAATAATTTTAACTCGCGCGTGCGACATGCTCACACCTAGACAATAACTAAGTAATTTGATTAGCGGTCATTTTTTTCATAGAATTCCTAAACGTCTGGGGAACTTGGTTGGTAGGCATGTTTTTTTTTCAAAACAAAATTAATATTTTTTACGAAAGGCAAATCAAGTAAAGTTGTGAAACCAACTATAGACATAGTGTTAGGGAAGCCCACGATGCTAAATTTGAACCTTACCCGAGCGGCGTCAGGACCTATTGGATTTTGAAGATTAGATGATAGAAAGTAAAAAAGGTTTGTGATGTATATACCTATACCCTTTCATCGGTGGGGAAAGCGTCTACAGGCTTTCAAAAATTAAAAAAAAAACAGTCACATGTAACTACTACTGGAGCGCGTCAGAAATTGATACTGTAACTCCAAGATGTCTCTGAAGACGTAGATGTTAATCTGCCGGTTTGTATAACAAAAGGCTAGGATTCTTACCCTCAGATACTTATGAATATGGCGCTAGTGCTCATTCAATGATAAGTTATAGTTAGGTATAGTTACTCGAGTGTCTGTAAAATATTCTTAAGCTACTCACAGATCACCTAGCATCCTACTTGAAGAGTTAGGAATATAATATTTCCATTTAAGAACGCGTATCAAATAAAATAGATAATACAATAAACAAAACGTTAAATTGGTTGCTACCAAAATTGGAAATGGTTTCAAGTTGTCAAATTGTTTATGAATGGTCAATTAAAATGTGGGCGATCACGCGGTGATCGCTATGCGGCGAGTGCAGCGCGTGCCGTGGAGTGCGCCCGCGCCGCGTCGCCGCCGCCGCCGGCCAGGCGCTAGGCGGGGCAGGCGCGTATCGCAAAAACTACCAATGCGGAACCTCACTGCTGTCTCTGCAAGCATAGGAATCCAGCTCGGTGGTTCCAGCGTTTCATTATCATTTATTTATTTCTAACAACATTCTTACCTTTAGTAACATGTTTTTAATGCCGTAATTCAGAACACCAGAAACTATGATTCTTATTTTTTTATATTAGCTAATTTAGGTAGAGATCGTTGAGGGAGGCTTTTGTCTGCAGTGGACGTCTTTCGGCTGATATGATGATGATGATGAAGATAATTTACAAGTAAATATTGGTATCATTAAATAACTTATAGCTGTATAACTATCGACTTCGACACGACATCAATATGAATGTAAGCAAGACTATGTACGTATAGCATAGTGGTATTTCCCAGCCGATCTCACCTCGCCGGATGACTTGCGCGGAATTCGAAAGCCCATCGCGAGATTTATCGCTTATTCTGTATTAAAATATACATTTGCTTACCTAATGGGCTTTTTTGTCGCGTGCCACATAGCGACTATGGGATACCTCCTCGTTGTTGATGGAATTTTTATGATTTATCAATCTTATTTGACAGCTTATGTATCGCAGCGAAGTAGGCTAGATGTTGTCTTAGATATTTTATTTGCATTCAAATTCAATGTTGAAAGGCTGTTAGATTTGATTAAAGCAGGTGTACGGTGCGGGCAGCGAGGCAGTCAGGTGACATGATGACCTGAGGTGAGGGTGGCTAGCCTTGTCTTTTTATATGCGCATGCCGGTAGCTGAGAGATAGCATCTCGCGACTCCCGCGCACCGCTTACTTTAATGAGCCATGTCATTTATCGAGACGTCGAGTGCAGGCACAGCTATTTGTACACGTACACCTATTTCACAGTTTTGTAAATCACGATTTCGTGCCGTTGAGTTACCTGATATTTACGTCTTTTTAAATACCGAGCTTAATTTTTTCGTTTAAAATAATGTAAATATATCTTAAGTATAAATGTAACTTATTAATAAGATACCAATTAATAGAACAATAATGGATAAAAAAAACCTTTCCTAAACTTCTTCAGTCAGTTTAAATAAAAACCCGCAGTAAATTTAGGACCATTTTCCTACTACAAAAAAGCACTTTTTTTTTCATAAACAATACGTTAATGTGAAGGTTGGTGTTGCTTCTTTGCATCTAAAGTAGTGATATTAGGATTGATGTAATCTCATAATACTACTAAGTTGTAATCTCAAAATGGATTCCATTTTGAGAATAATCTGTTTCGTTATTTGTTTTGAATACAAGAGCAGAGAATGCCTTTTCACAGAGGTATGTGGTCGAGAAAAGTAGTAAATGTTTAAATGGTCCAATGCTGAGACTAGGGATCTCCATACGTATATTTAAGAAATACTGTTCTAGGAAATACCTAAATGGTTATTTTTTAGTGAATTTCAAACGAAGCTTTTTTAAGAAAGTTTTTTAACCGACTTTAAAAAAGTAGGAGGTTAACAATTCGTCGGAATATTTCTTTTTATGTTTGTTCCCCGATTACTCGTAGTTCTGGATCTATTTGGCTAATTCTTTTTTTGTTTGAAAGGGTATACTTTCCAGGTGAACCCATGGTTATCAGGTCAGGATCTGATCATGAGATCCTGGAGAAATCGAGGGAACTCTTCAAATTTTATAGGCTCTTACAATGTTTTTCATATACTTTCTAAAGTTATTCAGATATTTGCGTCTGGTACTTATTATTTTATGCTGCTGAGCTGATGATAGAAAGTACAACTCCTTAATGGTTAGGAGTTAGTGGATAATTCTTTAAATATTATAGAACCGTTTAGACCGTTAGTTGAATTCTTTGATGTAATGATGGAAGGTATTACGCTATTATACTTATACTAGGTCAGTGATAACACATTACTTATGAAACTAAAAATTGAAAAATAAAAAGCATAAATTAACAATGCAGGAACTCTAATCTGACAGTTTTCAAGTCAGCGGTACCATGATATTTTCCATGGAACATGAACTACACTTTCGCTGACTTCAAAACACCCAAAGGTTAGTTACATAGTTACTTTATGGTTTTGGAAGGCGGTTCTATTTTTTGTTGTAAGTTTTTTTATTATACATGTAAAGAATATCATCATACTAGTGTCATTCTTTTTCTTTATGGATTTATTCAAATAGATGTCAGTAAACCGACTGTCAGTAAATTTTATTAATTAATGTTCTTTTAGAAAATGTGAAACAATAAATAGTTTCCTATATAAACTAATACTAGAAGTAAAGGCTTTAAATGTTGTTTTTTGTTATTTCAGGTAAGTTACTCTGTTTAGAATGTGTTGATTGTGTTAAAATTTTATATTCAATTTGGTTATGAATAAAAGAATTTGTTATTTCAGAAAACGCAATTTCGTCTTTATTTCACGAAAGCTTATTACTATTATAAAACAACATTTTCCGCAAACATTTTAAGAAGTATGGAGAAGTTAAGATTTGATTTTTGTGTGAAAACAGCATCAGATGGAAAATCAAACATTATTTGCATAACCTCAATAGGAACACCTGATGGTCAAACATTTGGCATACCGGCCGAATATCAACCTGCAAGTTTACATCCATTAATAACAAATACTTCTAATTATGCCAAGATAAGAAAAACATTTTCTTGAATATTCTAGTGTGAATTGGTACAGTTGTATGTTAATGAAATTTACAGTAGAATCAGAGTGGGTTAAATGGGAAAAAAACTTCTGTGAAACATTTGGAAATAAGGGTTGGTCGCCGATCAGATATGCTCTTGGATTTAAATATCAAACGGGTTCATTGCTTGAATATGCATTGAAAAAAGAAAAATTGTTATTAGAGGTTAGAAAGACGATTGATACTGGTACTCTTATAGACCTTATAGCGGCAGGACTGCCTAATTACCTATGTGATAAAATTGACCGAGAGACATTACAAGAAACTGAAGATCTCTACAATGAGATAGGCAAATTAGAACATCTTGTTGGGAGGAACAAATATGAAAAAAAGAACTACACATATTCCGACAAAACAAAAAAAAATGAAGAAAAGAAACCATGCCAAATTTGTGTCACTGAGAAAAAAGGGAAACGTTTTCATCCTGAGGAAACCTGCTGGTTTAATGAAAAAAATAAAAATTCAATTGTGAAAAGTGTGAATAACTCTGAATTAGAAATTGAACTAAATAAGGAAAATCCAAAAAACTAGAAGTATCACCATTAATAAAAGTTAAGTTATTATTAAATGACACTTTAGAAGTTACCGCAATTTATGATTCTGGTTCAAATGTGTCGTTAATTAATGCAAAATTATTAAAAATACATGAAAAAGAAGAACAAGACACACTTAATAAACAAACAGCAAAATTGAAAACTATTAATGGTGAAAAGAAAACAAAAGGTATGGTAACATTGAAAATAAGAATATATAACATTGAAAGAGAAATGAATATTTTTGTGATAGATAATGAAAATTTTCGCTATGATTTCCTCATTGGTTTGGATTGTATAAAAAAATTTAAATTAATCCAAAATGAAGAATTGAATATCATACAATGTAAGAATCCACAAAAAGATAATAAAGTACAAAATGAAGAGGATAACAAAAATAAAGAGCCCGAAACAAATATTTTCAATTTAATGAATGTCGAAATTCCTGATATACTAGGTGACAAAACTAAACAAGATGTTTCGCTATACTCTGAGGTACGGAAACAAGAAATGGATCATATAAACACATGTGAAGTAAATTTCAATGAACATATTAACTTCAGTGAATTTGAAATTTCAATAAACCACCTAAATTTATGTAAACAAACTGAAATTGATAAATTAATAAAAAAATACAAATCAGTTTTTGCTAAGGACAAATACGACGTTGGTACGGTACAAGGTTATGAAGCTCACATAGACTTGATAGTAGATAAATATTGCTACAAGCGCCCATACAGATGCACAGCTGATGACAGAAAAGAAATTGAAACCCAAATATCAAAACTATTGAAGAGCAACTTAATTGAGGAATCATATAGCCCTTTTGCTGCTCCGGTTACCCTGGCGTATAAGAAAGAAGATGGGAAAAGATCAAGACTGTGTATAGATTTCCGGGAATTGAATAAAATTGTTGTCCCTCAATCACAGCCATTCCCCTTGATTGAAGACTTGATGGTAAAGACTGTAAACTGTGAGTATTATTCCACTTTTGATATTAATTCAGCGTTTTGGTCCATTCCGTTGAAAATTGAAGATAGATATAAGTCGGCATTCGTTACGCAAGAAGGCCATTTCCAGTGGACATGCCTCCCATTTGGTTTAAAGACAGCTCCAGCTATTTTCCAAAGAATATTGAGGAACATAATAAGAAAGTATAAACTCTCAGATTTTGCAGTGAATTTCATCGACGATATCCTAGTTTTTTCTAAAAGTTTCGAGGAACACATAATACATACATCTAAACTACTTGAGGCAATACAAACAGAAGGATTTAGACTGAAATTTTCGAAATGTTCTTTTGCGAACAATCATGCAAAGTATTTGGGACACATAATAGAAAATAATTCTGTTAAACCTCTCAAAGATTATTTAACAGCTGTCAGAAACTTCCCTATTCCAGAAACAAGGAAAAATATACGCCAATTCCTTGGAAAAGTAAATTTTTATCATAAATTTGTACCACACAGTGCAATTATCCTGGAACCATTACACAATTTATTACGGAAAGATGTAAAATTTATTTGGACCAAAGAATGCCAGAAATCATTTGATAAAATAAAAGAATTACTATGCTCGAAACCGATTCTAAAAATATTTGACCCAGAAAAACCAATAAAAATTTACACTGACGCCAGTATTAAAGGAGTGGGAGCTGTGTTAAAACAGGAAGATGAAAACGGAGTAAATAAACCTGTAGCTTACTTTTCAAAAAAATTGACAGACACGCAAAAGAAAAAGAAGGCAATATATTTAGAATGCCTGGCAATTAAGGAAGCTGTAAAATATTGGCAACACTGGCTTATGAATAAAGAATTTATAGTATATTCAGATCATAAACCATTGGAAAATATGAACATCAAGTCTAGAACTGATGAGGAACTAGGCGATTTGACATATTATTTATCCCAATACAATTTTAAAATAAAATATAACCCGGGACGGTTAAATCAAGAAGCAGACTGCTTAAGTAGAAATCCAGTCTTAGAACCTCATGATAATACTGAAGATTTTTTAAAAGTTGTAAACTTAATAAACATGGAAGATATAAAAAAGGACCAAGACACAAATCTAAATCTACAAGATGGAAAATCTAAGTTTATACTGGAGAATAATATTTATTACAAAAAGAATAATAGGAAAAAGAAAATTATACTATCAGAAGCATTTAGCAAAACACTAATTAGAGATGTCCACAATACTTACTGCCACATTGGGAGAACCCAGATGATAAATAAAATAACCCCTTACTATACAGCAAAGAATATCATCACAAATATAAAAAAAAATTGTGATGAATGTGACATTTGTATAAAAAACAAATCAAGAAGGAATTCAAAATTTGGTTTGATGTCACATTTAGGCCCAGCAACACGCCCATTTGAAATTATATCAATTGATACAATTGGAGGCTTTGGAGGATCACGGTCTACAAAAAAATACTTACATCTCCTGGTTGATCATTTTACACGATATGCTTATATTTTGACATCAAAAAATCAAAACTCCAATGATTTTATCAAGTTGATAAAAAATGTGACACCAAGCAATCATATTGATATATTATTAACAGACCAATATCCTGGCATAAATTCTAAAGAATTTAAAGACTTCCTGAAAAAGAAAAACATAACAATCGTATTCACCGCCGTGGATGCCCCATTTTCAAATGGACTTAATGAAAGGCTAAACCAAACTTTAGTAAATAGGATAAGGTGCAAAATAAACGAAGAGGACAAAAAAACAGCATGGACAACTATTGCACAAAAATGTGTAGAAAAATACAACGAAACAGAACATACAGTCACTAAGTTTACTCCAAAATATCTTTTGGAAGGAAAAAAAATTGACATTTTGCCACTGGAATTGAAATCAAGATGCACAATAGAAGATCTCAAAAGAGACAGAAAACTAGCATTTGAAAATTCAATAAAATCTCACAACTATAATAAAAAATATATGATCTACATAGAGAAGAATATAAATTCGAAGTGGGCGATAGAGTATATATAGAAAACGGAAACCGGCTAAATAGGAAGAAAATGGATGAATTAAGGATTGGACCATACAAAATCCTAAGAAAGATTTCAAATTCAATCTACGAAGTTGATGCTGGACATAAGAAGGCAGAGTCAAACTTCTACCATGTTACAAAGTTATCTCCAGTAACGGTTAACTCTTAATCGAACAATCCTTTTGATTTGTTCTCTCCGAGGGTGGGAGATGTAAAGAATATCATCATACTAGTGTCATTCTTTTTCTTTATGGATTTATTCAAATAGATGTCAGTAAACCGACTGTCAGTAAATTTTATTAATTAATGTTATTTTAGAAAATGTGAAACAATAAATAGTTTCCTATATAAACTAATACTAGAAGTAAAGGCTTTAAATGTTGTTTTTTGTTATTTCAGGTAAGTTACTCTGTTTAGAATGTGTAGATTGTGTTAAAATTTTATATTCAATTTGGTTATGAATAAAAGAATTTGTTATTTCAGAAAACGCAATTTCGTCTTTATTTCACGAAAGCTTATTACTATTATATACATATATCTTTTTTGCTCTCTTTTTTCCCCGTTCGCCAATATAACATTTAAGTGTATGGTTGGACATAAGCTTTCGATAGAGTCGAATATGTAAAAGGTTTTTATTCTTAACCTTACCTACCTTGTTTCGTAAGCGGTGGTTGTAAATAAACAATAATATATTACTGCAGTTTATACCGTAATAATAGCTCTCACTGCCCTTCTTGACAATTTAATGGATTCTTTGCTCGCAATTTCTGACATTGCCGCATGGCGCGGAGCAACACGTCTGCGGCGCGAGTACGGCTCGAATGCAGGATGATAATTAAGTAATGTTACATGACGAGCTATTTTGGTTCCAGCCCTGCAGTCTATTAATATCTCGTAAATTGTAATTTATAGTTACAAGTAAATTGCAGAGTCAAGTACCTGTAATGATCACACATAGCGTTCCACTCGAACCGACAGGGCAACAAGAATTCAAGAATATATTGGATAACGAAGGGTATTTTAGGAAATTGCTCATAATTTCTCCTGATAGTTTTGGTTCGGATCCATCCAATGTTTCAATAATTATATTTTAGTAAGTAAATGGGAAATATATTAGTTGCTTATTAGAAGATACCATTGCCCAAAGTCTCAATGTGAAAGTGGAAAGGTAGTGGGTATATGTGGTGGCGCGAGAATAGACGCGGGAGCAGCAGCGATGGCGAAGGCGGCAGCGGCAGCGGTAGCGGATGAGGGCGCGGGCGCAGGTGCCTCGCGGTGGCGGAGGCCTTGCCGCGAGCGCGCGCGCGGTATGTGGTCGCACCGGTTCTTCTAGCAACGCTTATTTTTTACACACCACACCACACATCATCGACATTGTTGTTATGTTTTGCTATGATGCAAAAAAATCAAGCTAAATTCTGTTGCACGTTCTTTACACAGACTTTGGGCCGTTATACCTAGAATCGAGAAACATTTCGTTCCGTATCCGCATGTCTAGAATTATTGAAATTAACGGTTAGCTATGTCGATATTCTAAGATTTACTTATTTGATGCTATCTGGTTTTTCAAGCTTCCACGAATCTCATTTTCTTACACGACAAATATTCTAGTTTCTATTCTAAGCTCAAAGTGTTATTAGGATAATATGTTTACAGTACTATATTAACCCATGATTTCAAGAAAAGTAATATAATGTCCCCACTTGCCCTCTAAACTACCTACTTTCCTCACAATATGTGAGATACAGACACACTTATGAAGTGTGTGTGTTCCTACAAGTATTTAACTAATCACATAAGGGTGTCCCTGTCTCGTTATTATTGCTGAATATAAGTGTATACTCGCATTTGTATTTATTTATTATTACTTACTGTTAAAGCTCGCAGATAAAACCTACACACGCGTGACATTTGGGCCTACAAAAGGAAGTGTAGCACAAATCTCGCAATTCATAAACTGTGGAAGCGAACCTAAGTCTTAACCTAACCAATTGGGTTACAACTTACAAGTGCGTTTGCCTACTAGTACGAAAGTATCAGGGATTTTAAGAAACTAATAAGCCATCGGGATATTGTCATTGATGTTATAATTCCTGAGAGCTTACATAATAGGTACAAAGACAAACAAATTTATATTATAATATTCAATCATACAAAAATGCAAATCGAAGAAGTAAAATGCGTGTCGTGCTTAAAAAATGGCATGAAATGTAGCACGAAGGCGCCAGCGCGCGCGCAGCCTACACTCGGCCTTGCGCTGTCGCCGCCCCGGGATCATTTACTCGCCTAGATACTATTACAACTAGTATATACTTGACTTTAAACGTATATAATTATCACTCCATTCTAAACTGGATTCACGATTGATCTAAATAAAAATAACGACATCAAGGATTTAGCCGATTTAAAAGTTGCATTGGCTTTTCTAGCTTAAGTTAGTGTTTCGTTTTCTATGAGAAAAGAAATTAATAAGTCTTATATTTTTTTCAGAATTTAATTTAATAGATTTTTTTCAGAATTTAATTGAAGGTTCGAGTCACATTTATACTTTAAAGATATGTCTCTACATAAGTATAATGAAACTTCGTGGCATTTAGTCGGTTTTTTAGTATCAGATACATACCTATTGCCTCAATAAATAGCTTCTGTGACGCATTCATTCTGTTATATTATATTTAATGAAAACTGTTTATCTGTAATGTCATTGACCGAATCTCAATTATTTGTATCCATCCTATCCATGTATGAATGAAATAAAATATTTGAATTAAAATTTATCAACAAAAACGTATCAACGTTGTTGAGATTATAGGTATCATAATTGAATCAAGTAGCCGTACCATATTATATATACGTAGCAAGCTTGAAAATATATTATTGAATATTTCATTATTTACTTTTTTTTACTTAAAGAGTTTGCGGTTGACACGAATTCATGTAGCATGATAACCAAGCCGATAGATACTGTATATGTTACCGGAAATGTATGAAATCAAGGAATTGTATACAAATCCTAGGAAATGTGTACAATTCCGATACTATTTAGGAAATGTATAAAATATTGTTTGAAAAACTATTTAATGCATAGATATCCTAGGAAATGTATAAATTTCCTCGGAATTGTATATAATTCCAATATCGTATTAGGAAATGTATAAAGTAAATGCTTTCTGTAATAAAACACGTTGTTAATAATATTTTTTTATTATAGCACTTATTGAGACATATTTGGGGGGTTGTAAGTGAAAGGTACTTTTGTGCGAATACTTGCTATTCTATGCAAAATAAAAAAAATAACCCCAACCAATTTTTTTCAAATATTTTTTTATTATAGCACTTATTGAGACAATCGGGTAACAGTCATACCGTAAAATAATAATAATATGATCATATTATCTTACTAATTAAAACTTCTAAAATCAACTATCTATTAACTTTTAACGTATCACAAAATCAACTTATATTTATTCATAAAATAAAATTTTCAACAATAGCGACGTGCACACGCACTGACAGTTTACAAGGCACTGCGCGATCGCCGGATCAGGCGAAGCAATACCCTCCCCTCGTCCCGCTATCCCCGCGTACCCAGCAATGTCTTAAATGTTTTACATTTACGATTGCGATTTAGGAAATGTATAGATGTCCTAGGAAATGTGTAAGTATAATATAATTTATTTCACACATTTCCGTGCGATTTTAGGAATTACATACATTTCCTAGGAATTGTATACAATGACGGATTACATACATTTCCGTTAACATATAAATATATAGGTATTGTTTTTACATAGTTTTAACTAAACAATGTTTTTCAGGTACTCTTAATATTTTTTTGAGTATTCGTACCTACTTATATAATAGCAAATACTTTCACTGTTTTATTTGAATATCAAATTATTTTTTTCCCAAAAAATATTATTGGGTATGATTTTTCGGTGTGAGAGACCACAAGTTGAAATACTTGTTAATATCATCCATACTGGTTGTGTAAGTACGTAAAGTCCAAGAAATACGGCTATATAGGTAAAATGTGAACGTTAACATTCGTTTAAAATGTTTATTTCATAATTTGCATAATGGTGTCTCGCTCTACACAGACTGCTCGGGGACGCATTACTACTTTGATCCTTGTGTATTTTCTACCTTTTTCTAAAACTTAGGATGGACAATCAGCGTTTTATTGTATTTTAAATAACATTTTTTGTACCACCAAATACTTGCAATATATCCAAGGTCCCACGGAAGCACTATTGTTGGACAGCAGCAGCATCATTTTGGCGTATCCAAATGCAAATGTACTGAAAAACTTCCATTTAATTTAACTTGAAGATTTTTTTCTTTTTTATTATTCATTATAATCTTTGTATGATACAAAGTGCGCTTGATGCATTGATATGAAATCAAAATGTTATTACTGTTGTAACTTATATTTTCCATTCAAAATGTGCTTACGTTTACGATTCAAAACGTAAAATTGGTTCTTGTTGTGTGTTTTGTAAAAATATACATTTATATTCAAGGTGTTATGAGTAAAATTACACAAGAGCTCAGGAAGCGTCGAGGATAGGATATTTGACATTTGTGCTATCATTGAAACGGGAAGTGGCATGGCGGTCACTCGAAAACTGTACTACGTAGTACTAATGGATCAGTCATGTTTTCATCGAAAACATAAATATTATCTTAATTATGGGTATTTTAAAACTAGTCATAGATATTATGTCTATATAAAATCAGAATCAACATTAATGTATTTAAATAAACCTTCGCAGACATTTGCGAATAGTCTGACTCCATTAACGTTTGCTGAAAAGAGCCAGCAATAAACTCCTATCTCAGCAATGAATATAATTTGGTACTTATAATTATTCATCACTATCATAATCATCAAGACATCCACTGCCGGACAAAGGTCATATAATTATTACGCTGACGATTTCAAAATTACATTTTCGTAGACTCGTAGCAATGTCGTAGCACTTATGATTATACGTAATGACAATTGCATGAAATATGGAAAAGAAAAAAAAATACTTGAAAATTTGTACATTATATTAGATATCCTTTTGGAAAAGAATTATTATATCATATATATATCTATATATAAACATAATACCTAATATGTGGCGACGTTTGCCAGCACATAACAGATAATGCATGATAAATACCACAAATACATCGCACTATCGAACTTTCCTCTGTTTGTTTTATATCCTAACAATAAACGAAATGTCAAAATAGGCCGGGTTCCAAACCGGTGGTAACTTCAGTAAATTTGACCTTCATAAGTGTCATTTTGGGGCCAAAATTGAATAAATGGCTTTGACTTTGAAACGTATTTGGCAGAGTCACTATAAGACCTTTTATTAAATCTTCCCATTTAAATGGAGTAATCAACCACCTAGCTCTACTTTAGATATACCTAAGTGCGCCAACTTTCCTACGAAACGTATTATGCACAATTACTCATCCCATCTTCCACCTTATATTTATCTAGACCATTATTGACCTATATTATTTAGGACACAAAAAGTAACTACACCTATATATATAACGTAAATTAGTCGATCCTTTGTATTCATAATCTGTTCTATATTGTTCGTTACACATTATAGTTAGTAATGGTCAGTCGACAGACTTACAGTTATTATCCGACGTGTAGCATAAATATTTAGCTGTTTGAGGGTAAGTTCAAAGAGAGCCGCACGTGAAATTCGGCCGAAAAAAAGAATGAAACAATAAACAACATGGAGTGGCCGGCCTCGAGTAGGTTATCCGCAATACGCAACACTCCTAACTAAAAAATTAAATTAAGGCATTTCCATCAGCTATTATAATTTTGCCTGCGTTTTTAAGATAAAAAATAATTAAGCCTATGGACAGAGTTAATAAATAAACTGCCATTCGCATTTATAATGTAGGATACTGTAGCTAACTAATCCCGCAATTCCAACTGACCTTAGATTAAGTTCTTATATACTTATCCAAAATATTGATTTTACTTCGTACAAAAGCTTCAAACTCAAAACTCATTTATTCAATTTAGGCCTTGATAAGGTACATTAGAACGAAAGTTACAATTGACTCTACCACTGGTTCGAAATACATACTTAGTCCACTTTTTAGTGAAATATTCTGCAGATTATTTCATATGATAAAATTAAAATAGAGGATATAAATACCGCATTTTACGTGACCTAACAACTAAATAAAACTGTTCTTCTCATGAATACTTACGATGTCTTGTGATCTCTTGCGACAACTATAGATGGTTAGAACTTACTGGTTTAGGTTTTAGTTTAGTTTGAAATTGTAATTTACTGATATGTCGATAGTTGCATTTAAGGATTATTGTAGGCACCTACTCATCATTTATATTGGATGAGACCAAACCGAAAAAAAGCAAACTTTTCATGCAAAATATCAATGAAATTGTTTTGTTTTAGGGTTGGTCCCATTGTTAAAGTTTTTCATAATGTTGACTTCATCACTGAAAATTTGGCTACTCATTGCCTATATCTATATACTAATAATAATGCTGAAGAGTTTGTTTGTTTGTTTGTTTGAACACGCTAATCTCTGGGGTTACTGGTCCGATTCGAAAAATGATTTCACTAATAAGAAGCTACATTTTCTCCGAAGGTTATAGGCTACTTTCTATCCCAAAAACGCGAGTGAAGCCGCAGTGAACAGATAGTACTATATATATCACTAGAATTTTAAGTCTGTTACGCCGTAATTGGCACTAGGCAACACGGCACCGAGAGGCACATATATAGGTACCTATATATGACCACATGCCAGAGTTCTAGCCTGCGGCCGCGCACCTCTCTCGCGCACTTCCACGGACACATTAAAATTAGAATGGCCACACTGTTTGGTGTTAAAACGTTTGATAAGTTTACATATATGTGCAAATATTGGCCTCTAATATTGATAATGTCTGCCAGTTTAGATGCTAACAAGTTGCTTGGTTCCCTCAGAATTGTAATCTAAATACCTAGGTATATAAAACAAAAACGTGACTGACTGACCGATCTATCAACGCTCGGCACTGAAATTTTTATAATAGTTATTATGTCGTTGACATCCGCCAAAAAAGATTTTCTCAAAATTCATCAAGGGTGTAAAATAGGATATCGTTTGTGAAACCGCGGGGCAGTAAGTGTTCTATAACATAATATAGTAACGGTCTTTAAACTTCCTCTTGTCAAATTATTTCAATTTTTAGGGTTCCGAAAAAAAAAAACGGAACCCTTATAGGATCACTCGTGCGTCTGTTTGTCTGTCCGAAAATATTGGACTGGATTGAGTTGAAAGTTGGTATACATATGTAAGTCGATGACCCAAACATGGACGTGTTACGTAAATAAATGAATTTCAAACATGGGGGCTAATTTTGGGGGGTAAATTAGAAAATTAAAAAATAAAGTTTTGCAGACAATATTGTGTAACATATCAAATGAAAGGGCTTTTTATCAGGGTGTCAAATATATTTTTTTTAGAATTTTAATATAAATAGTTTTGAAGTTATTTAAGAAAATAGGCGAAAAATTGGCGAAAATTGACCATTCCCCCCCCCCTTATTTCCGAAACTACTGGGCCAAACATTTTGAAAAAAAATCAGATAATAGTTCTTACATAAAGATTACAGGAAAACCTATGAGAAGTCTATCTAATACCTTTAAACCTGCAATTCACGGATATATAATTATATATAATCTGATTCTCGGAAACGGCTCCAACGATTTTCATGAAATTTGGTATGTAGGGGGTTTCGTGGGCGATAAATCGATGTAGCTTGGTTTCATTTTTAGAAAAGTCGATTTCCAAAAAAAAAAAAAAAATTTATTGTTACCATCAACAAATTTGGATCAGGTTTAAAAATATTTATGGAACTTAGTTAAACATGCACGGAACCCTCTCCACGCGAGTTTAACTCGCATTTGTCCGATTTATTTTAACTGTGCCCCATATGAAAAATATCTTCTGTCAATCTTCGAAGGCCCAAGAACCTTTTTTCCAACCTTTCTTACGAGTGCTCATGGCTACCACTTTTGGTTTTATTATATGAGCACCTAATGATTAGTACATTAATATTATAATGTATTGCTATATAGGTAATAATACATCAACTATTTCTTGTACATAGGTTACTGCAATATGAAAAAAACGAGAAACATTCGTATGAATGTATCAACATATTATTTAGGTATATCTGTATGTCTGGCTCTGGTAGACGATATCCACCGAAGTATCAAACATTTTCAAGTTCGTTAATAAAATCTCATAATTTTCCCTTATTATCATCCATGTACTACTTATTTGCATATATTAGAACAAAGAGCCGTTAAATAACACATTAAACAATAATGAGAACTAGTTTAATCTTATTACGTATGAAAATAAATGTTTAATTTAATAAATAATAATTATATCGTTGTACTTTATCAAAACAGTTATACCATTATCACTGTGGAATTGAAATAGATACACAATTTTAATGGATTTATTTCCAACAAATGCATTTATTAGTATATTTATCACTTCCTCTTAGTTTCATTGTGCCTTATGTCTATCTTTATATTATACCTACCAGTGGCAAGGGGTGAAATTATGGCGAGGGTAAGCCGTCCAAAAAACACCGATAATTTTATACTTAATTACAGTGTATTTTATATAAGTGACTTTGAAATGATGAATCTGTGGGACTGGGATTTCCAAAAGGTAAGCCGATGGGAATCGGCATGTATGGACCCTTCGCCACTGATACCTACCTAGGTTGATATTTAATTTTCATTCTTACAATTAATCATTTAAGAATCTATCGTAGTTCGTTGTATTTTATAGGTAGTCACTCAACAAAGTCGAAGCCTATTACCTATGTATAATACTTGCTGATTCATTAATGCAATTCTTTCAAACAAAAAAATATTACGTTTAATAGTTTTTGTTTAATATGCGTTGGTATTACGGTTATATATGACGCATAAATAATATAATACTCAAGTATTATTACTATCATAAACATAGTGCAACGCAGTTGTATTTTCTCACGCTGCTGGAGTTAATTATGAAAGTAACTGCTCACTTGACTCTATAAAATTATTTATTAAATAATATGTACATATAAGTCCCATTATAATGCACGCGATCAAAACACTCGCTTGCCCTTTAGTTGCCAAACATCTGTTGCATAAAATATGAATAAAACAAAGAGAGGACAAGGAAAATACTTTACAAAAACATTTCCGTATCGTGAACGAACCACAGTCGTGGTTACAACAGCGAGGAAGCCATAATTGGCTGCATCAAAATATTTTGTCTCTAATAAAAATATTATATATCAATATTCCCATCCAAGTACCGTCCGTTGATTGTAACTGCTCATTCAATTTTCATAGAAACAGGTGGCAATAAAATAAAATATTTAATGAAGTCATAATTTTGAATGAGCAGTACAATAATCAATTACAAGGTTTAAATGCTAATGTGTATTTGTTACGTAAGTAAAATGAATATTTTTCAAATTTTCAGAACGGATTTGTTGAGTGTCGGAGTGGTGCTGAAGAGTGTGGCCAGATGGATGACTGTGCAGTAGTCATGCCTCGGGAAGGGTGCTGTGCTAAGTGCAAAGGGTGCTGGTATAACGGGACAGAGCATGCTTCACACACTGAGTGGAACGAGGAGAGCAGAGTGCTGCGGTGCGAGGCTGGGGTGGTCACCATTTCACGACCAGAGTGTTACGCCCCCTGTGACCGGCCTAAGCATCAACGACATACACACTATAACTGCCCCGTCTGTGATGGTAAGTAGACACAAGCTATTTTGGAAATTACGAATTATAGGAGTCCTAATTACTAATATTGCGCCCATTGCAAGAACAGAAAGATGTTTACTTCATCATACATCAAAAGAAATAAAAAACAATGGGAACTTATTTCACGCCCTCTTCCCGCCGCAAGCTTTTTATTCAAGGGTATAATTGTTCAGCGTCGCCGTGTCTCTGGCGCAGCCATGTCTCGCAGTTCGCCCACCCAGACGCACGCGCACCACAAAAGAACATCCACGATCCCATACAAAAACAAACACAAGCCGCCACGCGAACTTAATAAAACCATAACCGGCGAGCAATTTTACCTCCACTTCCAAACCTTAACAAGTTTATTAAATTCCATAACAAATAATAGTAATTTACAAGATGACGACTCAAAATCGCTTTTGAATGTTGCCGACGCATTCCAAACTATCGTTTTATTGCCTGTGTTTATATTTTATTAATTACCTCCTAGAGCCTAAACGAAGAGGGACGGAAATATATAGAGAATAGGCTCAAGGGATACTCAGTCTACTATATTAGATTTGCTTAATTTGAAAAATTAGTACAGGCATTCATTACGTTTATGAAGTCATTTTTATGATTACCTTGATTTATATAGATATAGTTATTATTCTTATGTCAGTTAGGAATAGCTTGAGTGAGGTAACGACGACTTAGCCATGATCACCTGCACGCCCACACGCGACTCATAGAGGACAATAGCAAAACATAGCGTACAAGAAATGTTGCGCAGTAGCATTCATCCAGACAATGGACCACTCCGCCATAATAACTCGTCCCGCTTATTGCTCCATGCCTATCTCAAGATGACTATTATAGTACAACAGTGTGATTTATTCTTTGCTTATTACAGTTTCATATTATGTACCCTACATATTTGAAGGTTATCTGCAGCAATATAAAAACTTGTTGTACTCTTTACATTTACATAATATGAACCGAAACCGTGAGGTATGTAATGTACACAAGGGTGGCGCCAAAGAGTAATCACTTCGTACAAAATAAATAAATGTATTTAAAGTTTACATGCCATAAAATGCTTGATGAAGCGCGAAGACGGTGTATGGATTGCTATGGTTTAATTGTCTTTAATGAAAGTGGAAATCGAAAATTATTTTTATGTTTCAAATAATAAAAGGAACGATTAATTCTTCATCTGTTTGTGCAAAGACCACACGCAGGTCTAAATTGTGGTGATTCGCAAGGAATTTTCGGAAACACAAGATTGACAGCGAAATAAGACATTATTATACGTTAACGGAGGGCACTTTAAAATTATGTATCTGTGGTCGAAAAGACTCCCACGGCGTTGCTTCTCTATTATTGACAATAAATCAAAAAGTTAACAACCTACTTAAAAGGTTGGGGCGGGTGGGTTTTTGTCTGCCGGTCAAAGCGGCCGACGACGGCTCGGCGCGGTGCGACTGCGGGAACGCAACGCCGCAGCTGAGGTGAGCCCTCTGTTTGTTTGTTTTAAGGTCCCAACCGTGCATTAGGTTTTTATTTCCATTTCTTATTTCATCACGATTCTTGACTTATCGAGAATTTATTTTCTTATCATATGCTATATAAGTATACATCAAATGTTAATTGCAGTTTCTGTTTGTATTGTAGGTAGATAGGTACTAACTAAGCCATTTAAGCTCATAAAATAGCAAATACTGTCATTAAAATAATGGGGCATATATTAATGCCGTCCAATTATTTTATGTATATTTTATTTTTTTGGCGTGACTAGATAATTTTGTAAGGATATCTCTTTTACTAACTCTATTTTGGGCCTACTCCGCCGCGCGTTGTAATGTGGTAATAACTAACTCATCTAAATTCTTTAGGTGTTTTATTTGAGACCCGTACCTCCGTGTATTTTTATTACGTATGCCTACTACAGCGACCTGAGAAATTGAAATAATTAGCCTGAGATGTAGGTACCTACGCGCATCGCGTGCTGTGAATTTATAATACTCATTTTATAACCATAAATGCCTAAAACAGAAATCCAGAAGAACGCAAAGTTTATATGAATTGTCTTCTTAATGTTTAAACGTGCTAATTTTCACTTTTTGGTATCCATTTCCATTTAAAAGTGCTTTATTATTTGCAAATTATAGTTTACTTTTTATTTTTTTATTTATTAGGGACAATAAACAATTATACTTAAAAAATACTATATAAGTCTAAACAGTCTTATTTCTATAAGTATAATCAGCCCCGTTGTCCAAGTATTGGGTTTGTTTCATATCCATTTCAACTCAATCCATTCCAGTATTCTGGGACAGATAGACACACGAGTGATCCTATATAAGAGTTCCGTTTTTTTTCTTTTGAGTTCCGGAACTCTAATAAAACTTATATATATTTAACTGGTAGATATGTATAGGTACTATAAAATGAAATGAATTGAATTAATTTAATTTGTATTTATAGATATTCATGACTATTAAATGCCAGATCCTTACTCAGATATTATTATACACGACAAACATCAGTAAGGTTTTATATTAATAAATGTTTTGGTCGGTGGTAGAGTCAATGTAACTATCGACGTTCATAAGTGGCTTGAGGGCCCAAACTGAATAAATGATTTTTGTGTTTTTTTTGGATAGTGTACGTCTAATGTAGTCTCAAGATTCGAAAAATTTGAACTCTAATTCAATAGAAGTGTGTATCGTTATGTTTGGCTGATTGATTCAAGGTTTGTCCCTTTACAATAACCTTATGCATAAAACAGTACCTAAAAAAAGTTTATATAATCTTTGTGGTTTCACATTGTCTCAATTTAAGCAGATAAACGCACTGTAATTTTTGTAGGTATGACTGTTTCGCATACAGTGACACAAAGAAAAATGGCAGTGGCTTCTTCCGGAAAAACTTTAACCTACATGGAGAAACTAACATTGAAATACAATATAACTTTGCTCTATATTTATAAGGTAGCGACTACAGTGTCATAGTTAATGTTGTTAAACGCCCCGACTATATAACAAAAGTTATAGTCGTGTTGAAAATAATGCAATCAGTAGCTATTAGTCGTTGTGTCAAATGATTAAATAAATCAATATACTGGGATATTCTTCACACACGGTTAACTGATCCCAAACTAAGCTGAGCGTGTGCTATGAAAACCAGATAACTGATATACTAACTAACTACTTTTGTAAATACATACTTATAATATAGATAATTACATCTTTGTCCTGGATGGGAATCAAACACACGACATGCAGCGCGATAGGTGGTATCTTAACCAACTGCGCCAACTGCTCTGTCAAATTTGAATTCGCAGAAACCTACTCTGAGTGAGTACAGGACTTTTTCACATTCTAAAAACTTTTGCCAGTGTTCCACGTAACTTAATATACCTAACTATAACAGACACAAATAACAGTAAAGTTATTTTCCGATAGCCACGGCTGGCTTGTGTCAGTTGAGGTTATGCTTATACTGTGACAAAGCATATTATCGTTCATATGAACGACGCGGACTAACGATGAATACTTAATTGTTTGACTACAAAAGGACAGCCTACTTTGTGTAGTCGTCTCTAGTTTTACGACAGACACTTGACTGTTTTCATTGTCACAATTATATGCGCCGACGCAACGCAACACGGCGGTCCGGATCGAGCATCGCGCATGGAATTGAGTGTCTGTGGCTATTGAATGAAACGTATTCAATTCTAACGTACAAAATAAACGTAAGAATGTAAAGACCACATTGAAGTTTTCGTCACTTAATCATCTTGAAGCAGACTTACAAATATTGAAGATCATTTATCTAACGGGTTAAAACTTTACTTATTGTTGCGTCATTGTCAGAACATTACATTACGTACCTACCTACTTTCTAAGGTACAATAGAAAATTTCCATTAAGTGGACCTACTTACTGACTGATGAATGAATATTGATCTTAATTTTAGAAAGAAATCTAGTACATTTTTTTTATAGCGATGATAGAACAGCGTTGAATGCAACGATAATTCAACGTTCAATTCCTCGTTACGAAGGTCGTTGGTTCAAATCCTACAATCTTGAGAGCTAACGGTGAAGGAAATCATAGCAAGTGGTATTTGGCTGGCTGGCCCTCTAGCTGAAAGAAAAATAAAACTGTTATGTGTACAATAAAATGCGAGGAATAATTCTGATGGGAATTGAAAGTTGTTTGTTGGTTTTTATGAAATTTATTTATGTATGCAGTAGGGAGTAGAACGAATTTGCCGAAGGGGTAGTTTAATGTCTGCCTCCAGGTGGTCTAATCTCTGTGCTTGCCGGTGGGCGCGCCGTGTGCGGCCGTCCGCGCCCGCGCCCGCGTCACTCCGTCATTCATTAGTCCCTGATTGATTCATCGTCCACCCGCACTAATTTATGGAGTTTGTGCTTTGTTTGTTGTATTCATCGCACCGCATGCCGCCAGGAGCCTCATTCCAATTTGGCAAACAATGGATGTGTTTTTGTTTTTAACTTTTACTGGGTATTTAAAGATTTGTTTGAAGATCGGCGAGATAACCTTTTACGGTAATCCATTTCACGTTGTTCACTGAATTCAATATGGGTTTGATGCTAAGTACCAAATCTATTATATTTTATACATTCGAAAATTTAGAATATATTTTTGTTTGGCAAAAAATTCAGATGACTGTTTATCTCTAGAAAGCGGATGATTTAATAGGATACCTTCATATTATTTTTTGTTATTATCATTGTGCATTTTATTAATAAATAAATACCCTATTACAAAATGCGTATTCCTTATCTACAGGAAAAGGTTAATGTAGCAGCACCTAGAGCAGGCAATGGACATGAATTTTCTTTATTTTTGTGCTATAAATTGACATGCTCTACATGAAAAACTCCATCCCGTATCTACTAAATTGACGGGAACAAGTGAGACAAGCGAACTCTTAATAAAAAAGTAGTTTAGGAAGTTTTTCCTAATCTCTTGCAATGAATGCAGAAAAAAACCTTCATTTAAAGTAATCATTTTTCATATAGGTGTATATATCGTCGCCTAAGTGGAATATTTTATTATTTTTTATAGATTGCGTGATCAACGGTCAACGAGTGGGTGAAGGGCGGGATGTCCGCATCCCAGAGGAGCCATGTCTGTCGTGTCGCTGCGTGCGCGGTGCCCTCTCGTGCGCCAAGCATGCTTGTCCAGTGTTGCCATGTCCACGAGCTCAACAGAAAACACCGCTCGGCGAGTGCTGTCCACGTTGCACACATCCTACCGCTGACAAAATTCTACCACGTTAGTAATACTTGCTATTTTTGAGAGGATCACTGGTCGTCGTACGTCGAATAAGTTAGATCCTTACATGAGCTAAAGTCCCTGTCAGAAAGAGATAGAGCTATGCGAAAGAAAGGACGTCATTTGCAGGTATATTATCATATTAGGAAGTGAGCCTTCTATAGGGAGTACTATTGCCTATTCTGTGAACGTATGATGGTAGTGTAGTAGGTATCATCCACCTGGCTAGCTACCACACTAAAGGAAATCTGTTGCGCCGGTCTTTGCTTTCCGGCAGTTGGACCTGAGAACTAGTTTCCCTCGTATGCTAATCTTTATGTGCTTTATTATCATCATTTAGAATGGTGATAATGTGGTTAAACACAAGCCAACCTACAAAACTCTATAAGTAAGCTCATCATTATTTAAAACGCGTACCAATGGCATACTCAAAACGATGGTGTTCTATAAATATGCAGTAAACAAAAGACTAATAAAGACTATAGACAATCGGATGTAAAATAATATTAGGAATGTAAATCACATGGTAAATTACAGATCCAGCTAACAGTAGTTATATTAATTAGTTTCAGGAAGCATACCACTCAAGCCGTGTATAATTGGAAAAGATTACCACGGGCACCTGAGCGCATTCCGGGTGGATCCGTGCACGGATTGCACGTGCATGAACGGGACCGCGGTGTGCACGCGCCACACCTGTCCAGTGTTGACGTGCGGCGCACGTGCGCTGCCGCCGCAGTCGGGAAAGTGCTGCCCGGAGTGTCCGCAGGTCGAGGAGGCTAAGGCAGCTTGTGTCATCGGTAGAAAGACTTACCAGGTTTGTACTTTTACGAAATTTTGATTTTTAATCTAATCAAAATACGTATACCTAATGAAATAATTAGGAGAAAAAAAGAAGTGCCTTACTGAGTTTCTTGCCGGAGACTCCTCAGTTTACGTGTATTCCGAACCGGTGGTAAAATCAGTTGTATTGTATTTGAAATTCAGGCGTGCCCATGAGAGCAAAAATTGAATAAATCAGTTTTGAGTTGAGTTCAATGTAAATGTTGCTTTTTGATCTACTTACCTTACTGATCTAGTTATTTAAATATTAATATATTTTACAGGATGGGGAAACCTGGCAGTTGGACGCATGTAAATCATGTGAATGCCACGGTGGTGAGCCGAGGTGTGCAATGGAACGATGTCCAGCAATTATATGTCGACCAGATCAGACGCTAAGACAGCTTCCTGGACAATGTTGTCAAAAATGTGTCGATATCGATGGGATATGTACAGTTTTCGGAGACCCTCACTATAAAACATTTGATGGGAAGTTTTATAGTTTTCAGGGATCTTGTAAATATCAGCTGGCGTCTGATTGCGTCAATGGAACCTTTTCTATTAGAATATCAAATGACGCCAGAAATACTTCGCATTCCTCATGGACCCGCACCGCAACGCTTCGAATCGGTTCTACCAAAATTAACATGGGAAAGAAGATGCGCATAAAAATCAACGGACGCAGAGTACCGCTGCCACATACAGTAAACGGAGTTGCAGAGATCAATCGTAGCAATGGATCTGTTCTTTTGAAAGCCGATATCGGAATACAAATGCTTTGGGATGGTGATGGCTTTTTGGAAGTTACTGTGTCAAGTGCGTATAAAGGAAAATTGTGTGGTTTATGTGGTAACTTTAATTCGGTTGCAAGAGACGATATGAAAACTCGCGACGGAAAATTGTTGAGTGACACGTGGAGGTTTGGCTCATCGTGGCGAGTGGGCGGTACCAGAGCTTGTACACGCCGCCAGAAACGACCGATGAACACCTCATTTCGACAGTCTAAGATCACGAAGGCAAGGCGTTTGTGCCGAGGATTCAATCGATATACAGCATTCACAGATTGTGCCGCTAGGGTGAATCCTCATCATTATCAAGAAGCGTGTGAGTTGGACGCACGCAGTTGTTCGGGTACTCAATGTCACTGTGCAGCGTACAGAGCGTATGCGCGAGAGTGCACGCGGTTGGGAGCGGAGCCCCACGGCTGGACGCGAGTGGCGTGGTGCGAGGGGGTGGCACCTCAGTGGCTGAGTCGCGGACGGAAAGGGTTAGGTCATGCCGCTAAGCCTAAGGAGACGAACCTGCTGGACCTGAGCGCGGTCGCCAAGCCGAACAACAGCCGGTCTCGGCCTCCGCCGCCTATTTTACATTAATTTGTTTGCGGCTATATTTCTACTAGTCAAATCTGCCAGTGTGGCGATGTGAGGTAAATATTATCAATAGGTACAATAATTACATTGCTAAATTAACTAACTGATAGTACTACGTACCTGCTAGTCGTTGAAATGTTATTCAAGTTTGCACTTTCGAAAACTGGCAGATGTTTATTTTGAAGCGAATGGAAAGATGGCATTGCGAACGCGTAAGTTTAAAAAATCCTCTAATAGATATGTATCTAATTAATGTAAGATTACTTGTATTATTAATTTTGGACATAATATATAAATAATATAAATACATAATCATGCTTTATGTAACCTATTCATAAGGTTCAAAGTCCGTAGGTATTGTTTAATTATGGCGACGATATCCGAGAAATGATGATTAAGTTTTTCTCGGCATTCATTGTTGCAAGAGATATGTGAAAAATATATGTTAAACTAGAGAATATGTGACGAGATTAATAGATTTTTAAAAATTGAAATTTTTCATTAGTAACGTCAGAAAAAAATCGTGAAATATACCTTTTAAAACTAAGTAATACTATTAATTTGTTCCAGAGTATTATGGGAATCTTTAAAAATGGACCGTACGTGGGTTGCATCAGGAAGGCGCAACCAGCTTTATATGGAACGGAGATCTATCTACTTAAACAGTATTCATTAACTACATTTAGTTAGGTAATCGAGAATAAAATAATGTATATGTAAGACCACGTGCGTAGCTCAATATTGCCTCGCTTAATCCGACCAGCAACATAGTACCAATACATCTCATATATTGTTCAAAGACTTATGTGTCAACTTTATAATTATTTTTACGAATATTTCAACGCGTTCACGAGACACGTATTAACAAAATACAAACTGTAACATTGTCATCTCTTTCAATACGCGCTGGTTGTACCTAGTACGTGATAGGCAAACATGCTGTTTTCACATAACTAAGGAAATAAATTAAGTAATTTATTACTTTCTAATGCTAAACGTTTCTATAAAATGTGATAATAATTAGCTTTGAATATGATTTCAGGCAGGCGAGGACGTTTGGTAAAATATAGTTCAAATTGAGATCTCATCCGTAGGTAGTTCTTTACGAATTCTTAGATAATCTAGCTATCCGAAGCCAAGAAGCTAATGACATTTTGAGAGACATGTACGTATTTTTAATGTGTAAATACATAAAATCTAATGGTGCGTTTTTACAGCAGTTATATAACGTCAAATAATACAATATGGCACGATAACATTCTCAATTTTATATGAATTAAGTCGTGATTTTTATAAGTACCTAATATGTTGTATAACGTCATATTACTGCTGTGTAGAGGAGCAGCATAATGCATTCAACATGTATAGCAAATATACTATAGTTAGCTATAATGTTTATCGAAGACTCGTTGTAAAGCTTAGATATTAAATACGTTACCAATGAATTTTATTTTTGACTTGAATTGTGTAAATCTAACTGTTAAATTAGCTGGCGAAGTTGTTACGTTATTGAAATAAAAGTTATACCTATTTATTTTTGTGTTCGCTTAAATGAACGCATCTTTTCGAATCGGTTTATAAAGGTACTAATGGAATATTCATTTTTGGGTGTGCTAGTGTCATCATTTAAGCGGCTAAAATCGACAAAATTGTGATAATCATCTGGTATACCTAATTTTTATTGTAATTAGCTTTTTATCTGCAAATTCCTAGTGAATGAAGCGTGTCGTATCGGATTTGCATTACGTGGGTATCTATCAGCTGAATGTCGAAAACTAAAGCTACTATCCGATACGTGATCTGTGTGGGTATATCAATGTACCTATTTATTATAATTTATACATATATTTTAAAATTACACTTAATCCAATCCAAATATCGTACGTATTTTTATATGAATGCTTTGTGCAGGTAGGTAGGTACTTATGTATAAGAACTACTGCTTTCAATGTGAAGGCCGCTGAACAAACAAATTTTGTATAATTCTCGTTTCATTATAATTAATTTGATTACTATTTATTATATTAAGAATGATTTCCAAACTTTAAATGTTACGTACTACTTATTTTGTATTATTATTAAGCAGGGTCTACGTTTTATGTAGGCTTTTAAGTTATTTAGGAGTCTTATTTGGTATAACTCCCTACTCGAAAAAAGTTGATATGGCTTTGTTAATATTTTTTAATGACCGTACTAAATCACAGCTACGAAATATAGGTCGAGTAATAATGTTAAAATAGTGTTCTTCATGTAAGGTTCACAAAATGGCCCTAATCAATAGAGAATCTATAATAATATAAATTTTACAAAAGTGGGTCAAATAATCAGAGCTCTATAGTTGATAAAAGAGCAAAAGTTAATAAGTACAATGTATTAAACAAGTTCAAATAAAAATTAAATGCTGCTACTAATTTGCGCTAATTTAACGTAGGTTGCTATCTATACTTTTTTTAGTTTGCGATATTTAAAATTGTGAACATGTTTTAACTATTGAAGGTACAATGATTTACGTAATTAAATAATATTATTATTCAGATAAATTGTTTTTTATTTTATTACTTCTAGAAATATTTTGTAGAATGTCATCTTCAATAGCCCCATTACTCGTCGCTGGACTGCGGCCAATTCATGAGATTTTATTTCATCAAAATGATATAGCACAATTTGGCGTCCGCTTTAAAACAGTGGAGTTGTTTTATTTATCTTGAGGAGAAATCTTAAGAAATGAAAATTATATCTCGACACCAATATTATTTTAAGAATTAGTCATTCTTACATCACAAGTCGTGCTACATTTGTCGAGCTCCTGTGCGATACGCACCAGTTATGCTAGCTTGTAGAAATATTAATACAAATGGAATTCATTGATTGAAAGGTTACAGTAGAATAAAAGATTTATTAATAAGTAGATATAAACATTATACGCAATCACACACATCAATTAAACAAGAACAAAATATTATTTTGTACAATACATACATAATACTTTATGTTGTGAACTGAATGACGTTTTTCATTTGTTCTATCCAATGTTCCCATGACTCGAAAGGTTGAAGTACCGAAATGTAGAGATTACTTAAATTAGACCATAAATAATAAAAGAACTTAGAATTGATATTTATTCTCCTGTCATCATCTCCATGAACTCTGAAACAATAAAATTTGTCGGTAATTTTTTCACCATAATATTATTTAACATGATGAAATTATCAGCTTCCTATTTATTTACTTATATACATCTACTATGGATTACCTATATTATAATTTAAGTAAAATTTTTAGATGGTTCTTTCATGACTACCCTAACCGATATTCAGTACCGATGAATCTTTAAATTATTGTATAATTACCATCGAAGTCGACGGTGCCGCTGCCGTCAGTATCAATCTCCTGAATAAGGCCATCCAGCTCATCTTCCGTCAGCTGCTCGTCCAACTCACGCAGAATCTCGCGCAAGCTTGATGTAGGAATGTAACCGTTGCCTGGAATGCAAAATAGGACTTTTTTTCATTAAGTGTAGCGACTCGGAGCGTTATCTCGGGAATATAAAGCGATCGCCGTACGCGCCCCTTCCAGTCATAGTCCGCGTACGGGTGCCATAGCCACCTCTTCCAGTCTCCTCAGTCACCTCACCATTACAATACGTGTTAGAAAATTGTAATATCCTTCTCGTAATAAATAAATTGGTATTTTCAAGTTGGATTTTTGTTGAGACTTCCCGCATAGTAAAAGGACTAGCTCACCCCAAAAAAGTTACTCTGAGTTTGCGTCCATTTACTGTAATACTATTGATTTCTGCGTAGTGTTTCAATATGTACCTTTATATCATGGGATGAATTCGTATCCTTCTAAATTTGTTCCTTTATTGTATTTCTTCTCTTTGATACGCGATTGTATATTTGTTTACCTACATGATAAAATGACCCACCTTCCTTGTCGTATAATCTAAATGCTTCCCTGAGTTCTTTCTGCATGGCCTCAGCGTCTTCCTCAACGATAAACTTGGCAGCCAGGGTCACAAACTCGCCGAACTCTAGGCGACCAGATTCTAAAACAAATTAATTTTTGTAATTAATAAAAAAAAAAGTTTAAATCAATCAAGATCAATGTTTTGAATAAACTTGAGTTGAAAATCTGTCGCCAAGCACCTTCCGGTATGTTCCGACAGCTGCACTTGAGAGCCAGTTGCCTTCTAGGCTTTGTGTGCTTACTACCTTCGGCCACATCATCACTGACCACGGTGATATTGTGGTACAGGCACGTTAAACGAAGAAATAATACGATTGTATAAATAAAATCTGGGGGCACGGCAGTGCCCCCGCCAAGTCAAGCAAAAGCGGCACGGCCGTACCATCCTATTTTCGAATAGATTTATTTACAGCATCATTCGAAATATAGTATACCAATATAATGGGAATGTTCGGGTCTATCAAATATTTTCATAGGCACTCCACTTTATAATAAAATGCTAAAAATAGTTTTGCTTCAGTCTTGAAGCCAATTTTTTTTACTACATATGCCTGTGTTTGACTGCAATCTCACCATGGTCAGTGATAATATGGCCAATGGTGGTGCTTACCGCACATAAAGTCTAGGGAACTGGCTCTCAAGTTTACCTAGCTGTCGGACCTACTAAAAATATGAATGCCTTACTACCTACCTGCTTATAAAATAGACGGGAGCCCACTAGATTTATAAACACACTTACTGTCGGCATCAACTTCCTCGATGAGCTCTTCAAGAATCTTCTTGTTAAAGGGCTGCCCCATCATCCTTAGGATATCCGCAACGAAGTCGCAGGGGATACTGCCCGAGCGGTTGTGGTCGAAGCCATCAAACGCCTTGCGTAGAACTAGAACAAGATTACACAATCTTTCTTATCATAACTTCTATCAGACAATTATGTAACTTAAACACAATTAAATAAAAGTGCAGTACCCTCGATGTTTAGCGTCATAGCGCCAGTGAGGTGCGAAACAAAACTAGTCGTTCAGGTAGGTATTTGTTTAAAATACGATTTGGGAGGAGACAAATGCAGTGTTGCACAGGCAATAAAAACAGTTAAACTGATCGTTCGGCTGGTGGCGTTGAGATTAGGACAGCAGTTCAATGCACTGAGATGTAGTGCAAATAAGTTGTGCAATGCGGCTATTTCGGTGCAGCAGCGTGATGCACCGCTGCTGCGCGGGCGCGGCGCCCTACCCGGTGCCGAGGCACGGGGCGGGATGGTACATCGTTCGAATGTAGGCCGGCGATATAATAAATAACAAAAACAACAATATCAGCCGCATGTTCTAGTATACCCACGCCGCGTCGAACGGATAATCAGTTTGTAATAAAATCTTTCTTTCTATTCCAGAATTCCTGACATGAAACACGACAGTAAATTATACTAAACTACCAATATAAATAACAATATGTAATCAGGTGGCGAAAATTATACTTAGTAATTCATTATTTTCATAAGACAAAGTCCTAAATTACTGATTTGTACTTAGTTTGAACTCTACGAATATGTAGTATATCAGTTATCTGGTATCCATGGTACAAGCTCTGCTTAGTTTGTGATCAGTTAACCGCGTGTGAAGAATGTCCCAGAATATTTATTTAGTTATTATTAAACATAAACTTACTGAACCAAGTAATTCAGCTTCGCAAAATAAGACCACAAACTCACTCATTTATTCAGCGTTAGCCTTGATAAGGCACATATTATGAACGTTGAAAGTTTCAGTTGACTCTACCACCAGTTTGCACATGAAATCTCTTTAAGGGGGCAATGTATCTATAACGAGGTACCTAGCTGTACTTACCTACCTACCTCAAAACCTCAATAACTATCAGTCTATAGAATGAAAAAGTTGGTTAATCTTACTTAAAAGTACTATAAAATTTATAATTTAGTAGAAAGTTTGAATACATACATTTGAATAAAGCGTATGCTATTTAAATATTTTCATAAAATATAGATCATTAAGAAATTAAACATTCTTGGTACTTGTTTACTTTAGGTTCACAAATAAATGTCTTGTTGAGTTTCTTGCTAGAGCCTTCTTAGTTTATAACGAACCGGCGATAGAGAAACAATAGGTAACGTTCGTAAGCATCTTAACCGCCTCAATTGGATAAATAAAATTTGTGATAACTTCTGAAAATTATAATATTTATTTCGATAACTTAACATATTATAACAATATTTTTCTAGACTGATTTATTTGAAACTTAGTACTAATTCTTTCGTGTTATCGTTTTAGATATGAAAATATTTGGTAGAGCTAGTTCAATATATTTACTTTGGTAATTACGTTAAAGAACGAGCATCAGCATCACATATACCTACTGATGTCTCTATCAACTATCTTGATGGATAAACTAGTGAAGTATTTTTTTATTTATATAAATTAGTTCACAAAATTAACGTTCATAAACCGGAGAATATTTTTTGTTTTCAACAACAGTTTGTTTGATCTCAAAAGACAAGTTATCCAAATCGGAGGGAATTTGTCACTATAGCCATGCTGATAGAAATATTTTATTTATTTCTAAAGTCTTTGGGTACTGTATATAATACTTTGCCACTAGCATATAGACACGGAACCAGGATTTGGTTTGGCATCTTAGCTCATTTCACCTGCTTAATCTTCCAGAAAATTGGTATAAAAAAACAATAATTTCCCCCCAAATGTTAGTCTTTCCGCAACCATTGTAGGTATATTAGGAAGGTACCTATGTGTGATACCGATACTAGTTTTATTTTTAAAACTACACATAATCAAGGAAAACCATTAAGAAATTAAATGTCTATGGGTCTTTATTTACACTACAGTTTTAATTAGCTGATAAAGCAATTGCGATAGCAGCCGGCGTCGACGCAACAACATTGTGCAGCTGTTCCGTGATATTTTGGCAACAAAATAGTTTTAAAAACATGAATTTTATTTTTGCCGGAGTGTCGTGATGTTAATTCTAATCGTCAAGACATCTTGGCAGTTGTCTCAAAGTTCCATGAGTTTTATTACTTTTTTTTCTAGATTTTAGCTGTTTATTAATTACCCTCCTACGAAATGAGTTGGAATTTGCTCTTAAAATATGCAAGAAATAATTACGCTGATCGTTTGCAAAGTAATTAACAGAAAGGAATTTGAAATTTTATTAATGTGTTTTTCTACTTCGCGGCTTACTATATAAAAATGCTATAGCAGTATTTTTAAAATCATCAAAGCTGGGGAATTTCACAAAATTCCGCAGGCCTCTGAATGATCACAAATTAATACTGAAATTAATGTGGAATTGCGTAAACTTTAAAATAACACAAGATAGGTACGTTTTCTGAATGCTTTAAAATTGCTCATCATACAAGAATGTAGCTCATCATTTTTAATTGTTAGAGTGATTAATTCCTTTTAAATATGAAACCAATACTAATAATAAAGCTGAATAGTTTGGTTTTTAGAACGCGTTAATCTCTGAAAGCACCAATCGGATTCGAAAAAAACTTTCACTAATAGGAAGCTATATTATAACCGCGGGGGACAGCTAGTATCCTATAATTTTTACTAGATTTTATAACCGAACTGATATATCAAATGCATTAGGAGTGATTCATCCTATGAGCGGAAAGAAGAGCAGGCCGAAATGTCTGATGACCCAAATATTCAGGTTGCTAATACCATACATGTTTATTTAAACGCCGCTAACCGAACACTTGAATTAGAGAAAAAAAAGAAGATTAATATGATGAATAATACGATGAATACCTAAGATTAAGGAACATTGAAATGACTACAGACAGAGTAATTTCAATGTTCAGAGTCACTAAAACTGCCACTAATGAGTGTATTCATTTACGAGTCGATTCATAGCAAAAAAATTAAGTCGTCATAATTTTTGTCGAAATTAGCCCCCCAGGTCTTCGTACCGAACAAATAATAAGACCAAAGTACTAAACTACTATAGAATTTATAAAGGCAATTCTAGTTTTATATAAACTTGAGTAGGTGGCGGCTAAACAAATGGCAAATACTTATATCTCAAATGACACCGATTATTATTAATTATGCTTAAGGTATGTAAGATTTGTGTTTGTTTCTATAACATTTTGCAATATTGGGTATGTATGTAGTAAGTAGGTAGATATAGTCTATACATATTATGATAAATCTGTAGAAAAGTATATTCTGAAAATTTGTAGAAAAACTATGAGAATGGAACTAATTGAGTGATATTGAAGCCTTGAAAGAAATTTGGCACACAGATAGCCTATGATAATTATGGAGAAGCTCAAATTTCAACAAAAATATTAGTTAGTTTAAGACCTGAGATAAGGCAATCGAAATATAAGAATTATATAAGAATGTTGAAAGTTACAATTTACTCTACCACCAGTTCAGAATACACTTAAACTGAGAAGGACGTTTTTACTACTTTTTATCCCGGGAAAGCGGGTCAAACCACGGGGACAGCCAGTTATCAATAAAATTACAAATATCTTTCAATTAAAAACAACCATGCAACTTAACATAAATGTTTTTATAATTGGACTAGCTGTTCCCCGCGGCTTTATTCGCGTTCCTGGGATAAAAAATAGCATATTTAACGTTTGGCTTTCTATTCGTGAAAGATTTTTTAGAATCGGACCAGTAACTCCAGAGATTAGCGCGTTCAAACAAACAAACTCTTCAGCTTTATTATTAGTCGGTATATAGATGTAGATTAGTAGTTGATTTTTGGGTTGACAAAATGTCGTCATTACATAAAGTTAAGAATTTATTTATTGAATGGATTTATGCTGATAGTTTAGCTTTAGTCATTTCGACAAATGCATTTTCAAATCTACAGTGTAATGTAACGTTTCTAATACTAACATTTACCATTGTTTATGAGTGCAGAAATAGTAACAAATTGTAATATGTAAACATTAAATTGCTTTACGAATTG
This sequence comes from Tethea ocularis, assembly GCA_963555595.1. Taxonomy (NCBI): domain Eukaryota; kingdom Metazoa; phylum Arthropoda; class Insecta; order Lepidoptera; family Drepanidae; genus Tethea; species Tethea ocularis. The sequence continues at coordinate 8,941,118 of OY741959.1, read as the reverse complement.
TTACAGTAGGAAAACAATTAGTCATAATACGAATTTAGAAAACATGTACAATAACGGTTGTATACTTCATTATTCCAGCGTTCTTGGAAATTTGCTTCGCGATATTGGTTAAACAATGACGATAGCATGGTCTATCTGATTTTCACGGTAGGTTGGCTCGCGTCCAAGCGTGCCGCAGCCGCAGCGCCGACCGCGCCCGAAGCTCGCCGCGCCCGCCTAACATTCTACACGAGATTATCATAACTTATCAACTATTTTTCCTCAACTTTAAACATTACTTTTTTATCGTCTTTGTGCATTCAGAGCTTTTATTAAATTAAGAATAAGTAAAAAGTTTTTGCTGGAATATTGCTTAAATCTACATAGAATATTTTTGAGTTCGGTTTAGTTATATTTAACAACTTTACTTACCCTTAAAAATAACTTTTAGTGAAGATTTACGACAACGAATTAATTTTGTTAATAGTTTTCATCTTACGTATGGTACTTAAATTTAGTTTCAAGATTATTATAGGTAGTTGTCGAGAGAAAGATCAAAGCGAAAACTTTTATTTTTTTTAATTACGACGACGTTAAAGTGAGTCATTCTGTTATAAATTTGAATCGGCTGCTATAATATTTTTTATGATTTTCTATATTTATCATATTATTATCCATTACAGTTGATTATATACTTTATGAAGATTATAGCTTCGCTGTATGCGAAATTAACTTTGACCTTTAGGAATTCTTAGGTTGATGATGTCACCACAACCATTTTATTAGGTAAAACTACGGGTAAAAGTACTGGTTGTAAAATAACCCTATCCAACCCGTGAAGGTTTATCATGATGAGGAACGTTTACCTACTATGAGACCAACTCAAAAATCGTGAAAAAATAAACTTTTCCTGCAAAAAAGCTCAACTTTGCTCGATCAATGTGAATGAAAAAATTGCAATCTCACATTTGGTCCCATAGTAAAATTTGTCCAGTATGATGAACTCAAGATAACCTTCATGAATCAGATGAAGTGTTTCTTAAACATCATGTAAAGTATTATTGTACCTGCTATCTTTCACTGCCCACTAGCTTCGGACTCCGTGAACACAAATCAGACTTTTGAACAAATACTTAAACACTATTAGCCTATTAGGTAGGACCACAGTTTCAATGTAGCATGTAAAGATGTGGGCGATTAAATTCCAAGCAATTTATTTTTATAAGTAATGTTTTATAATATATGTCGCAGCAGATTTAATAAAGTATCATGTCTCAGTAATTTGCCAAACTAATTAGTTAATCACGATGTAATTCCCCAACAGAAATTTAAGAATTCGAGTAAGAAAATGACGCAGACAATGTCCTACCTGTTTTCTTTCTCGTACACTTAAAGATATGTATGTATTAATAAATTGTAAATATTAATATTTTTGTCAGCAACCACGCCCTCTACAGTCGTTTCAAGCTATTTTAGAACGCCTAATTAAACCCACACGCGAATTTTTTTTTAAGAATTAATTTATTATGCGGGGCTCGCATCTGTTTTTATCAATTTAGCCTCCATTGTATCGTTGGCTTCGTTCCAAAACTGAGCTTGCGTTTTTTCTCCTCATTTATGTAAACATTACAGCATACTTTATTTATGTTGTTTTAAAAAATAATCATTTAATGTTACAATAATGTTTTAAATAATCATGTTATTCAGCTTCAAAGATTTGTTTAGAGTTATAAACTTACCGGCAATTTGTTCTGGGGGGAGCTCATCTGCCTGAAACGAAACACAATTTACATTTAAGTATTATTAAAGTATAGCTTCTCCACATTTATTTACTGGACCACAAACTTCATTTGTCAAGTAATTTTCAATTAAGGCGATATACGAGAAATAATGCATTCTTTGTTGCATGAGATTAGTAACAGTTTTTTTTTAATGGAATTTTTCATTAATTTCTTTTTAAAACTAAGTATGATTTTTTCTCTTAATTGTTCCATCCAAATAACTTGAAAATATTAACACACATTCTGAGATATAATAGAAATAGAAGCTTCATACTTTAAAAAAAGCTTAGTTTTTGTAATGACATAAAACCGACTTTTTTACTGAAAGTAGGACTCGCCTGTCTCGCTTGTGGCGACAGTTTAGTACCTAAGGGACGGAGATATTCGTGGAGAGCATCTTCTTAAGAACTGCATACCTTCTTACGAAATAAATGTTGTTAATTAAATGAAGCTTGCACCTAGTTATTAGCGGTATGTAAATAAAATTAGCTGAACAACGTGTAGATAGTGTAGGTAATTTATTGTTTATACGTATGTTATTAGAGGCCAGTTTTCCCAAGAAGTGCGATAGTAAGACATAATAAATTTATTTTATGTGCAATTGAAACTTAAAATAGACTCATTGGTGTTGCGCACTCTCCGCCACACTGAATACCTACTTGCGCAGCCGACATTAAACGTCATTGGTACATTTATACAAATTTTTATAACTTTACTTTAATTTATGAAGGTTGCAGTAGGTTACGTTTTCTATTGTTTAGAATTGTTACTAACGGAATTTCATATGTTGGTAAACGAAACAGGCAATATTATTTTGTGCGGAATATTAAGCTTTTACAATAAGCTCAGCATTGATATTACGTGTGTATACTTGTCTGAAAGCTAACCCATATTTTTAGGTAATATATTTATCTATATTTTAAAAGTTGCATAGTGTATTTTATTGTTCTAACAGCCGAATACTTAAGTTTAATACCTACTGACTTTAATAAATACGGGTAAATACTTTAATACTATGTAAAAAACTACATGTGTATTAAATCTCAATATAAAAAAGTCTAAAGCTTAATTATAATATTACAAATGTATAAATTAAGTAGTTAATTTAAAGGTCTCCAAATATTTCAAGTAAGTATACAGATACTAACATTGAAATTATGTCATGTTACCATTTGTAACATGATACTAATACTTGCAATAATTTATGAAACTAAGTTTTCATTAGGGTTTCATTTGTCAATAAAAAATACAAAAAAAAAAAAACATTTTATATGTATAGTAAGTAGGAGATAATCATTAGATGTGTAAGGTAAATTAATAAAATCTTTAAATACCAACTTACCTATAAACAAAATGTAATACAAGTAGGTATTTAATAACCTACTTTACCTACTATTCCATTAATGTTAGTCAATGATTCAAAATACAATATAAGTTCGCAAGTTAATTTTATTTGATGGTATTATACTCTGTAGCTATTTAATTATTTATGCAAAGTGTTATGTGTACAAATAAACACATACATATTCCATTTTGTATCTATATTCGTACAAAGTAGTACCATAATCATAAATAAAACGAAATATTGACCTTTCGTTGGATTCTCTTATCGTTTTTTTTACGCTAAATAATAATTAAATTTAAAAATGTTAAAACAATAGTTCGATATTAAATTAGTGTAAATAAACGTAAAAACCGGTTTAAGATAACATTAGACACATAGCTGCTGTCAGTGGGACGCCACAAAATCATTCAAATGCGTTACGAGCATAGTGACAGCACCTGTTAGCGTCCACTCCAGCGCATTAGATGAGTTTGTTTTCTTTACTGATTCTCTGGGATAAATTAATTTGAATATTAATCAAGTTAATTAGCTTGATAGACATCTACAGACAAGTTTGACATTAACATTTCATTATTATAAAATTTAATTTATATATTCATTTAGACACCTACCCAGTCTTCTGTGTCCAGAACCATGTTTAATGTCACTTGTTAACACTGTGAGACGCACAACACGACTGGCCGCGAGTCTGATGTTTCCAGCGTTCAGGGTTATTTTCTGCTGCTTCACAAGTTAGTCTGGCCTTTCGGATACTTTCATATATATCGGGCGGAGTGTGCGGGCGGCGGGGGTCGGCGGCCCCTTGCGCAGAGTCCTCCCCGGTTTCCTGCGCTTGCGCCGACCAATAGCGTGTGCCTCAAACGGCAGGATTCTAAAGTATTTATAGTCACAAACGTGGTTATGAAAAACGTAAACAAGCGGTGCGTGCGGCGATGATAGCGTATAAAACACCGCCGGCCCCTGTAAGCCGCCGCGGCGCCGCCCGCCTTGCAAGCGACCCCAGCTTTTCCGTGTCTTAAACATGATTAAATATAATTTTCAGCTCGTTGCTGACGATAGGAAAATTATGATGACAGGATACTGCAATATCTCTTTGATGTGTTATGTTTATGTTGTCTTAAAAAAAAACCTCAAGTGTTCAATGTGTTTGTTTAATATTACAGCAAAGAGTTGCTAGTTTTCATCCAAGTATAATAAGAGCGGATAAATTTTTGATAAAACTATCGGCCTATACTTAGATAGATGAATCTAAGGTAAATTGAAAATATATACCTACCTATCTACCTATAGTAGATAACGTAACAGAAGTTAATTTTCAGTACTAATTACCTAGGTAGGTAGGTACCTACTAAGTATAGTATCAATACTATTGAAGATTCACATTATGCCCTATTTATTATAAAGTCGCATCATTTATTGTTAAAAATCATACTAATATTAAAAATGTGAAAGTTTGTGAGTTTGTATTGTTTGTTACTTCTTCTCGCTGAAACGGCTTGACCAATTTTGATGAAATTTGGTAAGGAGGTAGTTTACATCCTGGATTAACACATAGGCTACGTTTTATCCCTCGGGAACACTGGTGAAACCACTGGGCGGAAGCTAGTAATTTTATAAAAGTTTTGTAGAATATAGCGTTTGATTCGTTCTGGGCAATTTGTCACATTGATTGAGATTAGCGGACAAACAATAAGATTTGGAAAGTTTTATTTCGTAGGTACCTACCATCTTGCTGGTAAAATGGAAAACAATGATAATCGATGTGTCACACACAAGGTTTATACCTTTGAAGAAAAGGTTTATTGGCTTACATCCAAAGTTTTGCTAGGTACTTAACGTAAAAATCATTGTCCACGTTATCAAAATAAATTGGTTGTTAATCTCTTGTTTTCCTTATAGTACCTACATATTATTTACTTAACTTCCTAGACAGGAGGATAATCCTCACAATTATAGATAGTAAATATTCTGGGATATTATTCACACAAGACCATCTGAATTTAAAGAAATATGCATAATGCATATGCTGTAGAAACCAGATACAGTCATGATAGTAAGAAGGATTATTTTATTTAAATATTTTGCAATATTTAAACAAACGTTTGTTCTGGTACCTTGCTGCTTTTGAAACTTTCAGTAATAGACAAGAGAAGGAAATAATTTATGTACAATGATATCACTCCAGCGCCGGTAAGATTCCACTTCGAACATCTAATTATATTGCAATTACTGCCTACCTTGTATAGTCTATAGTTATATACTTGGTTCAACGGTACCATGGAGATAAAAAAATGTCTATAAAAAGAAGATGAAAGTGTCCTTTTTGTTATTGTAGGGAAGCATTTAACAATCAATCTTCTGAAATGTTTTGTAAGTTGTGGAAGCGACATGTCAATCCATCATCTGAGCAAATGATGCATGCTCCTGCGTGCTACTGAAGCTTGGAAAATTGGCACGGAATTAGTTGACTGCAATAACGTCCATTCGACCTCAGACCATTGCTCCCACTTTAGGATTTTTTGTTGGTAAACAATTTATTGTTTCGAGTAAATTAGTTATAATTACGGTTTTACGAGGTTATTGAAATCTATATAGGAGGAAGTGCCAAGCTATGTAGGTACTTTATATAAATACCATGTCATATATATGGAGGCCAATTATAAAGTCAATTACCTAAGTAACGTTAAAGTAATTTAAAATAAAGTAGGCAGTAGTAGCAGTAATTACTTGAGCAATTGTATTTAGTTTCCAGTAGGTACGTACATAAAACGGATTTCATTGGTCATATTAATCTTCATTGTAGGTATTAACTTCCTTCAAAATCCAGATATATTTAGCGGAAGTGTGTCAAGGAAGATCTTGATGCGTACCTAAATTTGAGCTGCAATTAGCTATAATATAATCTACATTTAGTTAAATAGAATCTTCTGATGAACGATACTAACTAATTGTGATAAACGTTAGCACATTTATGTCATTTTATCCGTTTAGTATTAATCGGGAGGCCGATGTTATTCACTCTATAATGTAATGGGTGGGTGCCAATACAAATGTTCTGACCATAAATCAATCGCATTTTTATGAGCACTGGAAAACTCGAGACAGGCTATTTTCGGTAACAGTTATGAACTCAACAGTTCGTAAAACAATTTGAATTCAGGACGGCTGTAAAGTAAGCAAGAGTGCAAGAATGTCACGTTACGGTTAGATTGTTGTTTACAAAACAATATTATTGAATAAACCCAATTAGGTATCAATATTTACGTATTGAGCACAAGTTAACCTCTTTTTATAGAAGAACCCGTATAGGATCACTCGTGTCTGTCCGTCTTTCTGTCATAGCCAATTTGCTCCAAAGTATGTACCGATTGAGTTGAAATTTGGTACACATAATATAAGTCGGTGACCCAAACACGGACGTGTTAGGAAAATATATATATTTTTTTTAATATAGGCCGCAAAGCCTAAATCCAAGGGAACTGGCTTTTATGTGCAGCTATCGCCGATAGCTCAATCGAAAAATCGGTTAGTGTTCCGCCGAACACACCGATTTTTTATAAACAATGTACCTACCACGGTAAGTATACATACCTACAATCGTTCGACTCGTCACGATATTCACTCACGAACCTCTTTATGCAAATATGTTTAGTTTTTTACCTATTGGTACCTATACATTTAAATTGGGTTGCGGGAATTAACGTCAACGAATTCTAATCTCTAAATAATAAAAAATAGATTGATTATACAAAAATGTCAGTTACTTAAAACCCTAATGTTCGAGTACATACACACCCACGCTCTGTCTCGTTTGTTTACAAAATTGTGCACGGCTGTGGAATGATATGTTTCAACGTGAAATAATGCTCGCGTCCGAGCATTTTAGCCCAGTTGGTGTTTTATTGTGTGTATGCGATTCAGAGTTTTATCTCGTACAGCTGCTTGCCGGATAATCCGTATATAAATAGCATATAGACAACAAAGCGTCAACAAATCTTGCTCGTATCGGATACCACGATGGCTGTCGAATGTCGGATATCGTGTGGCTAGCTCGCCACTTTTATGAGCGTTACAAACTAATAAAAATGTGTGCTATTTTCAGCTCCACATAGTTCGCACAAAATTCAGCGTACCTACCTGTGATCTAAATCTTGCTAATAATGTGGTTTTATGAAAATAACGGCACAGCTATTGCGAGTTTATACATTTAAATTAGTTTAAAACATACTAAACTATTACCAACAAATAAAGGTACCTGGTAAGTACGATTTGCTGTTCACCAACACTCTACGTTAGTATCGTGTCTTAAAAATATAGGAGTGGCAGGCATTTACCTACAACAAGGTTAGGTAAGTAGGTATCTATTTATACTAAAAATAGATAAGTGTGTTTCAGGGACTAGAATTGTGAGAGGGAATGGAAAATGGTGCAACAATTAGACTTAGGTACGTTGACGCTTATTATAATAATTAATATTTCCGTGTTGTTTTCCACATTTTTCATGACCTGTTTAAGATACCTACCTATTATTATTAACGCCCTTTCAATCTAATACCTCCCAAAAATATTATATTTTTATTATATAGGTAGGTAGTAGATACCTACCTATCTACTTATTTTTTGTGAAAATCCAATAAAAATCCGTTTTGTGGTTTCGGAGACCGTGTTCAAATAGATAGACTAGGTAGACATTCTGTTACTCATCCAACAGAACCCCAATCCCCTATTGGTACATTTAATAGATAAATACACAGAAACCAACTGCAATCGTTTCTGTTATAGATAAACAAGTAGGTAGGGAGAGTAGTTTTTAAGGGCTTCGAAAAGTGTTGGTTTAAAAATAACCGCACTGAGTTTATGTGCAGTAAAGCGCCAGAGCAACCATGAAATCATTACCATTATTTTCATTCAAACTACTCTTGCCTTAACTTTCCGACTGCAATAAGTACTTATCATGTTTTTGGCAACGATACTTTTCGTTGAAGTTTAGAAATCGAATCGAATAGACGAACAATAAGCTAATCACGGAAATGGCTGGGTCGATTGCAATAGAATTTTCGCGGAATGGATGAGCATTTAGTGAAAATCTCATCGGAATAGTAATTTACGAGATTGCCTTGTTATCAGAAATGCAAGAAAAGAAATCATGAAAATATTTGACCGAGTTGTATGTAGGTAGGCACGGTCGGCCAAGAAAGTGGTGTGCCTGTTTTGATTTACTAAGTTTCCAAGTCATCGAAAATTACAACAAGGTTCAAACTAAAAACAGCTGTCACGTAACAAACCGTAGGTAAACAAAACTAGCAAGCGAAACTGATCATTATCACCTATGAATCTGCAAGCGACATTCAACCTTAGGGTGGTACCTACACTTTCTTGGTCGACCGTACCACCGTACCTACCATTGCAACATTATTTTAAATTTCATTATTTGTTGTTGAAGCGCCAACAAACATAAATACACATTCTGTCAAAATTTCAATAATTGTGTGCCTACTATTACGGTTCATGTGATAGGTACATTGATTATTAGCGTCAAGCAAAAATAAAAGTTTATTACCTTTAATGTATAACTTTATTTTATTTTAATTAATTGTTGTTATAGCGGCAACAGAAATACATATCTTGTAAAAGTTACAACTGTCCTATTACGGTTCATGAGATACAGCTCGCTAACAGATAAACGGATTGTTAGGCTGCCAGTGTTTTATGATAATTATTGCTCTATGCAGCTCTATGATTTGGTTATTCAAAAATGTCTACGTTTAAATAAAAGATTCTGTCAAGTTTATTTTAATGTTTAACAAAGAGAATTTAATACTACGTTTTATGTTTAATTTACTTTAATATGGTAGCAGAGCGTGAAATAATATAGTAAATACGATATAACGATGTCGTCGAGCTCAAAATATAAAATTGAGTCCTTAAATAAAGAAAATTACGAAATTTGGAGAATTCAAGCAAAGGCCGTACTCATCAAAAATAAATTATGGACTTGTGTTGAAAAGCCTCTGGGCATTGAAAAAGCCGACGAAGAAAAGACAGAAAAAGATTTAAATGCTCAATCAGAGTTAGTACTATTAATCTCGCCTTCCGAATAAAAATTGCAAAACTGCTTATGATATTTGGACAAAACTTGATACTATTTATGCTAGTAAGGGACCTGCTAGAAAGGCCCACCTTCTTAAACAATTGATACTCTCCAAAATGCAAGACGGTAATGTCAGGGATCACCTAAATAAATTTATGGACATAGTAGATAAATTAGAAGATATGGATATCAGTATTCACAATGATCTACTATCTGTCATGATGCTCTACAGTCTTCCATGTGAGTACGATAACTTTCGTGTAGCTATTGAGTCAAGAGACACATTACCAAAGCCAGAAGAATTAAAAATAAAAATTATGGAGGAGTCAGAAGCGAGACAAGTTAGCAATAGTTCATCGAGTACTAAAGACGAGCAAGTAGAAGAATCTTATTATGTAAAAACATGTAAATTTTGCAAAAAGAAAGGACATGTCATTAAAGAATGCAGAAAACTAGAGTACAGAAAAAAGAAAGAAAGTAACGAACAAGTACCTAGAAATTCATATGCTGTATGTATGTATTCCAAAAACAATGATTTAAAAAATGAAGAAAATAAATGGATTCTTGACAGTGGATGTACGTCACACATGTCAAATAATAAAGAATATTTTAACAAATTAGGTGAATCAAATTCCCAGTCCTTAAAACTTTTTTGACAATGAGTCAACAATAAAACTGGCATACAATCCGCCATATGAGCAACATAGCCGTATCAAACATATACAGAGAAGAAATCTGTATGTCAGAGAGTGTGTGTCAGCTGGCATGCTTGAGGTCAAACAAGTTACTACAGAGGATCAATTGGCTGATTGTTTAACGAAGCCTCTATATGGTCCCAGGCTAGAAAAGATGACTAAGGCCTGAGTTCCTTAAAGAAGAGTGGATGTTAGGCTGCCAGTGTTTTATGATAATTGTTGCTTTATGCAGCTCTATGATTTGGTTAGGTATTCAAAAATGTCTACGTTTAAATAAAAGATTCTATCAAGTTTATTATATTGTTTAATTTACTTTAATACGGATGGACGGACGTTGGACAAAAAATGCAATACAATGAATTCCCGGATCTTTTTCAAATTTTCAGTACATTTTGACAGATGTTTAGTGTACCTAGTTGTTAAAAAAAAAACATTTTTCACCCAGACTAGTGTTGCCGGCTCATATTATTATGGATTTCGGATTCGGATAAACAGCGCAAATAAGTTTTTAGACTCTGAAATAAGTTGTATTTTATTATGTCCGGTTGTGAATAAGATGAACAAATACTTAAAAAAACTGAAATATTATTATTTTTTTGATTTGGAACATTATTGTACGAAAACGCCCGAATGTAGGCTTATCTGGCAACACTGTTGTAAGTGAATTTTTTATTTACTTGACTCATACGTAGTATCTCTAAGTAGTCTGTGCAGTCTGTGCCTGAAGCCGGCTTTTGACTACGGGATGTAATGTAATATATATTACATCACGAGATATAATTCAATATCGCTCACCATGCTATTTAAGCAACCTCTTTACACTAAGCTGTAATATATATTATATCCCAAACTATAAATATTTTTTCGACCGACTGGGCGATAAAGAGGAGCTGTATATTTTACCTCACGTCCCCGGACACCGCACCTCCCCCTGCCTCGCCCTCACTTTGAACGGAACGGTGCAGACTGTAGACCTCGTGTTTTGAATTTTGTTGAAAAAAAAAATTTTGTTTTATTCATCCTGTAGTAATTAAAAAACTTTTCTTCATCGAGTTCATTAAAAAGCCGAAATTCGCCATAATCTTCTCTTAGTCTAATATGATTCGATATCCAGAATCGACGTTTATTATATTTTTTTCTTGTTAACAATGATAATAAATGTAAATCGAATACAGCATCGTCGTCGTCTGATGAACTATAGAAGGAATCAAGCAAAACAATCTCCATATTATCCATTTTATAATTCAACCGTTTTGATAAAGAACGTGATGACACAGTGGTGATCGAAACTGAACTGTTCCAATATATATATCTTTCAGTGTGAACAGCAACTGCGGGATGAAATATATATTCCAGGATGTAATATATATTACATCCCGCAGTCAAAAGCCGGCTTGACTCCCTTTGGCTAATTTATTTATAACGTGTAACGAGTTTTTTATATATTTTGGCTATTGTTGGTACAGTTTTGTGGCAGCTGCAGGCTGCTGTAAGTCTTTCACCGATTGAAGATTATTATTTAATCTTGGAAGGTTTACATTTTATTTTAAAATAAATTTATAATTTAATGTGTTAGGCTTGTTGGAATCGTCTTGAGATGCACTTTGCCTTTTAAGGATTTTCAGGACTTGATGATGGAGCCGAAAAGCAAGCGCTAATCCTTGGATCTACCAGTCTGATTCGAAAAATTATTTCACTAATAGGATGCTACATTATTCCTGAGTGATATAGGTTATTGTTTTGTGCTTTTTATTCAAGCGTAATGTACGGGAAAAAAATAGGAATCTTTCTTCATCGTGTAAAAACTCAAAAAAATTAGTGGCATATTATATGTATTTTTTGGCAGATTTTCAACTAGTATGCGGCAGATTCTCCGTTTTCTAAACGGTCACACTGTTTTTATTATCTGTTACATTACATAGAATAGAAGATACAAGACAATCTGGGACTTTTTGGCGGGAACTTGCGAAATGACGTTGCGTTTTCGTTTTATTTTCATAAAATCGTGTATATTGAGTTTTATTGAATATTATCGTTGGTATTTTGTCCAATAAAGATTTTTCAAATGATTACGTGTATAGTGTATGGCTTTTCAAGTTGTCTCAAGAAGTCCATGAAAAGTTTTAGTAGAACGGCTACCATCGTACTAAAACCTAACTAAACTGACTGACTATGACTCGAAGAAGATTTAACATGACTTGAACTTTGAAACTTGACGATTGACGAGAATTTAATACATGAAGAATATAAAAATACCTACATTGCTCAACTTGACACTGGCAAAATATACGAAGTGTGATGCCAAAATTAAAAAAAAAAAAAGACAATCTGTTTTGTTTGTTTATTGAAAATTTCTTATTTATTTTATTTTGGGGCAGAGGGACTTTAATTTTATAATAATATTTTTTGGGTTATGAACAAATAAGATAATATTTCTCCTCTTATTTACAACTATGGAAAGTTGTAGTTTCAATGGTTATGATGTAAAGTTTTTCATCGGCGAGGGATCTTACGGTCGTGTTTTTAAAGCTAAACATAAGGAGACGGACGCTGTTGTTGCATTAAAATTTATAAGAAAGGTTCGTTCGTAATATATGAATTGAATTTCTTAAATAATCACCCCGAAGAGTACGCCGGTAGTCTTAATTTTACTTTCTTACTGAATTTTTTTTCTTATTTTAGAAAGGACGTTCTCCAAAAGACTTGAAAAATTTAAGACAGGAATGCGACATCCAACGGCAGCTAAATCACCCCAACATTATTCGAATGATCGACAGTTTCGACACAGAATCCGAGTTGGTAGTGGTTACAGAGTATGCTGAAAAGGAGCTACACAGTATACTAGCCAAAGAAGGTTGTCTAAATGAAGATCAAGTTAAGAAAATCACCTGGGACTTGGTTTCAGCTCTTTATTATTTACATTCACATAGGGTGCTTCATAGGTATGTGTGTCCCTACTTGTCCAACTATATTTTTTTTATACGATGTATTAGGCCTGTTTTTGACCACAATCTCACCGTGATTAGTGATGATGTGGCCGATGATGGTAAGCACACAAAGCCTAGAAAGGAATTGGCTCTCAAGTGCAGCTTTCGGAACACACCGAAAAGTGCTTGGCGACAGATTTTCAACTTGAGGGTGGTAGCCAGCCAGGCGGGTACCTACTACCATGTTATGGTTTCCTCACTATGCTTTCCTTCACCGAAAGCTCAAGCTCATTGTAGGATTCGAACCCGGTCTAATAAGTGGTTAATGTCTCAAGGTTGCATTGATCAAACAAAAGCTAGTTTTTAGTTGTTTAACAGGTAGTGTTACATTTTGAATGTGACAAGATACAATTAATATCATGAATAGTTTTCCCCTATTACATAATGGATATGATTGTCAGCTGCTTCAGTAGTGGTAGAACTCAAGGTGACAACACATGTGTAAGTGTTGTTTAAAAAAATACTGCAAGATGATTTTATACCGCATCAAAATTGATGGGATGATGTTTGAGGTCATTATCTAAGAAATAAATAAGCTGTATAGAATCAAGTGTTTAAGCGTTAGTCTCATATACAAGTGAATTTTCAAGAGGATTGGGTCTACCACACACCAAATCCTAAAGTAAAGTGCAGGTTGAATCTTTAGTGATACTTTTAGTCAAGCGTTATTATTTAAGCTGTGTTTCCTGTGGACATTGTATCAGTTCCAATACTTTATTTGAAATAATTTGTTGAAATATAATAATACAATGCTATATAATAATATATTTGTTGAAATATAATAATTATGCTTTGAACACACATTTTTACATTGAATATTTTAATTGAATGTTACAGGGACCTGAAGCCTCAAAATGTATTACTGGATAGTACAGGACGTGCAAAATTGTGTGATTTTGGACTTGCTCGCATCATGACAAATTCAACACATATTTTAACATCTATCAAGGGTACTCCTTTGTATATGGCACCAGAACTTATTGAAGAAAAACCTTATGATCATCAGGTTAGTTACACATTTGCTACTTAAAGCAGGTAAGTTATTGATTTGTGAAAAAAATTTTATATCTATTAAAGAGAGCATTGATTTTGGGTATGATGATACATGCTCATGCTGCATCTTCTGGATCACATAATGTTCACATACTTGAAATGTTAATAGAATATTTTATCTTTGTGAGTCCCATGGTATATCTCTCTAACTGTTGGTACTAAAAGATACCCTTATAAAACATTGCAGGCAGACTTGTGGTCACTAGGCTGTATAATTTACGAACTCATCGCTGGACAGACACCATTTTGGACAGTGTCGATATTGCAGTTGGTTTGTATGATCAAACACAGGCCTGTGCAGTGGCCAAGTTTCATTAGTATGGAGGCTCGCTCATTTTTACAGGTATGTTCTCAAAAAATCCTTATTCAAAAAGTAATAGTGCCTGATTATTATCATGTTCTGGAGGTATACACACTTAAACTTTTAGGGTTTGCTACATAAAGATCCAAGCAAAAGGATGAGTTGGCCTGAGATATTAGAACATCCTTTTGTAAGTGGCCATATACTCATCCTCATGGAAGATGTGCAGAGTGAATCACCATTCACTAAACCCCTGTCATACAGTCAGCAAGAAGCGAAGCAGCTTCAAAGAGATAAAATTAGTAACAATACAAGGTAAATAGCAGGTATTGGGCAAGTGCCTTTACAAATACACTAGCCTCCCAGTAGCAACTTAATGTATCTCTGTATTTGTTTTTGCTCTACATACATTACACCTACTAATTAAAATTAAAAACTACAATCCAGGGTGGATTAGTTAGGCATTGAATTGTACAATCAGCTACTTAACAATTTGATGAGTAAATGTGTGTGTAATTAAGTGTAAAAGTGTTGTAAGTGTATTCCGAACCGGTAGTAGAGTCTATTGTAAAACTGTAACTTTTGACATTCATAAGTGCCTTATTAGGGCCTAAACTGAATAAATGAGTTTTGATTTTGATTATGTGTTGTTAAGCTCATCTGAAGTAAATATTAGAGATAAACACATATTGTTGTAACTTTTCAGAACCGTTAAGATGGAAGGTGAACCTAAAAAAACAGTTACTAAAGAGCATGACTTGAGGAGTATCCGAGTAATGCAGCCAATGGAGTGTGTTCCAATGTCAGATGATGACAGTGTACGTGCTATAAGTGCATTCAGTGTACGAGACAGTCTTAAAACAGATGACGAAGATCAATCGCATCCTATTACTGCAGCTAATGCTAAACTACTTCGTCATGAGTATAATATTATGAACAATTCCAATCTTGTTGTAGGCAACCTTGAAAATAATATGGCACAATTAATGGCAGCTAATAAAAAACAAAATGATTTGAATAAAATGGATAAAATCGATGAAGAGAAGCAAAATTATGAAAAACAAACAGTTGAGGAAGCAAAGTTAGCTGATAATAGTGATAATAAAATAGAAACTCTAGAAATAAAACAAAAAACTAAATCCATAGACACTGCATCCCACAGTTTGGAAAACCCTAAAAGCTCAACTAGATGTAGTAGTGATGTTAGTTCTGGACTCAGTAAGAGTGTACCTCCATCATATAAGCAGAAGCTACTACAATTTTCAAGAGATAAGCTGGGGTTTGGTAGCGGTAGCAACAAACTAACAAAAAGTATTAAAAGATCATTTCATTTTAGTAGAAGTTGGGACAAAAATAAGGGTGAAAGTCAGAGAAGAACAAGTGAGCCTAATGTTGAAATACCTAGTATGGCTGATTCTGATACAGAAAAATGCTCAAAGGAAGATAAAGACGAGGATGTTGAGAAATGCGAGGTCATTGACGACACATCTGATGATAAAGAAATGGCTAATAATGACCTGATTATGAAAACAGAAGAGAAGCATGAAAGTAATGTAGCAAATTTTATGAATTTGCTACATTTTTCATTTTTAATTATGTAGTAGAATACATAACAAGATATGATTATATTTTCAGTTAAGGAGCCATCTACTATAGAGTTAGAGGAATGGGAAGCGTTTCTCAATTCTAACATAAGTGAAGTCATGGATGGCGATGTTGAGTCTCTTACTCAGTTGAATATGGTATGTACAAACCTATCGGTCAACTCGGCCCGCGCTGCCAATAAATCGGAGCAAAAGCACTGGTGAGAGTGTTGAACGCTCGCTCATACCTAAAATTATGAGGGTAGGGTGTATTTTCAAATCATGAATCCTCTTGTTACCTCGTGGGCTTTTAGTAAGTACTTAATATGGCAGAAGAATAGTGGTTAAAAGTTGTTGAACTGCAACCGAAATCTCGTAATCATTTTTCATTTCGCTGCACTTATATTGATATTTATTGGACAAAGTACCACAATTTAATTAGAATAAAACGACAACGCACTTCGCATGGTTTTGCCAAAAAATGCGTAAGATGTTGATAGAGGTGGTATTGTATGTAGGTGAGCATGGTGATAGGTGTGGTGGGTAGCGCGGCGCGGTGCGGACGCGGCGGCGGCGGGGGCGGGGGCGGGTCCGGGGGCGGCGGCGGGCGCGTGTGCGGCGCCGTGGCCGCGCTGCTGGCGCTGCCGGCGCTCGCGCACCACGTGCCCCGCCACACGCTCCTCAATATCCAAGACGTTAGTACCATACACATTTGTACATTACTATCTGTCCCCCGCGTTTATACTCGCGATCCCGGGATCTCGGGATCCCATGTTTTGTTCCAAATTTCATCACGATTTGTTGTGCCGTTGAGGCGTCAGGAGGTAACAAATAAACTTTCGGATTTATAATATTAGTTAGGATTAAGATGCTGCCTTATGGTGGTCTTACAATATTTTAAGGTCCCTCCTTATTACATGTACAAATTAGATAAGCTTATTCTTCTAGCGAAGGGTATTTTGTAGTACCCGATTAGCTGTCTACCACTCTCAACTTGATAATCTTTCGCCAAATACCTATATGTGCCAACAGGTGTACCTACTTGAAACCCAGTTAGTTCTCTTCTAGACTTTGTATGCTTGTTACCTGTGGCCACATCATTACTAGCTGTGGTGAGATGATCAAATAAACTAAAACCTGTTCTTCGTTGTTGCGGGAAACTTACATACCTAAAGTATATCCCTTTTGACGTTTAGGCATGTCAAAGAAAAATAAACCTTATTTGTCATAAGAAGGTTTGTATTTCTTTGCAATTAACCATAGATTAGAATTATTTCTTAGATTTGATAGATTGTATGAGGTGTGTGAGTTATATTATAACTAGTTGTTATTAAAAATGAAATCAAGGTTTATTATAATTTCAGATTTATCTCGAAGCGAAAGTAGTCTATAACTTCGTAGCTGCAATCAATACTCTAATGAAAGACAGCAAAGACACTGACGAAGGAGCCGAAGATAGGTAATATTCATAGTAGAAATTAATTTGAAAGGGAATTTACTTCCCAGTATAAATGCATGGTGTGCAGCTATCCATTACTCCTTCTTTGGCTATCGTTTGACGGCTGGAGCGATAGTCACCACCACCTCGACCAATTATTTATTGTAGGTCAACTTAAAACTTAGGCCTGTATTTTGGAATGAGAATCAAAACTTAAAATAAATTTCCCAAGTAGATATCCCTTTAATATTTTTACAGGTTTTCAATATATCTGTCATCCTCTTTAGTCATCTAACAGAAAGAACCAAGGCTATTTATACTATAAAACTGGGTTTCATAAGACTTGCTTTAAATCATCTCACGACGGATTGTTTTTCGAAAATAAACCGCATAACCATGAGGACAGGTTCCAAATTAAATTATCGACTCAAAACATGACATTAGCTTTGATTGAGGTTCCTAAATACGAACCACGCTATGACGCGTTATTTACCTAGTATCCTATTTCGCAGATTGATCCGAAAATTTCCTCGAGTTTTAAACATCATAATATGTCTTATTACATTAGATATCCTGGGTTTTACTAGACTTACTTTAAACTGTCTCACGGAATAAGGATTTAGTTTCACTTTGTGACACGGTGTCTTTGAATCCCTAAAGTCATAAATCGTACGTTAATTTTACCCGTTTTAATGGTGAACGTCGCGTCACCCACTCACGATAGCAACGTCCACACACGTAATTATTTTTTTATTTCGGTGCCCGCGAATAATGTTCTAGCTATACGTTCAATTTATGTACTCCACAAATAGATATACCTACGTCTAAATTAAATTATTTTAATAATATAGATAGGTGCAATTAGGACACTGCCCCATTTTTAATAACTTATTATTATTAACTAGTTGACCCGACAGACGTCAGCACTGTTTCAATTGTTCCAATTTTTTCTCCTCGTAACGAGGAAGGGTCCTCGGACTTAATTAATTTGCCGACTTGGTCCAACCATTCTAGAGTTATGCCATTTTTTTTGTCTAAGTATATATAATATAATTCTGTACGTGTGTTTGTTATCTAACTCCTCCTAAACGGCTGCACCCATTTGGATGAACCCGGTAGGTCGCCACCTACAGGGTTCGCTATCGAGTAATATATATATATAATTCCTATATACTTGTGTTTTCCGGGCAGGATGACGTCTGTCGGGTCCGCTAGTAATATAGATTTTGGTTTTATTTACAGATTGCAAGGGGTTGGTCGAATGCTAGAAGTGTGTTCATGGCTTTGCGTACGCTCGTGTAGAGGAGTCAGACAATTTGCGACGGCTCTGACTAATTACAATGCATATCCAGTGTTCACTAAATTGTTGTCACTTTGTAAGTATTTTTACAAATAACATTGATACTTCCAATGTATAATGTCTAAGGCTGTAATGCGTGTGAGGAATCTATTTCAATGTACTTTGAGTAATAGGAGGCTGTCAACGCAAAAGCTGACTTATGTTATCAAAATTTCTTAATATTTTTTTCAAAGGAATATGTTTGTAAATTTATTTGACAAAATCAATATAATTTTCCTCCTTGTATTCCACAGCACCGTTTTCCTGTTTGAAATTCTATTAAGATAAGCTTATTATGATAATTTAACGTTAAACATCGCCTAGGTGCACCGTAACTGTTGCCATCCAATACAATATTCGAATGCTAATAATAATAATAATCATCATATTTATTATTCTGCCTCTTACTAGTAATATTTACGGCTAGTTTACGTTGCATTAAAAATGTACTCAAGCTAAAATTTACGCATATATTTATTTTCTTACAGATTCAAAAATACCTCGCATCGTGCTAAATATCATCGGCTTACTAATAACAGTATTACAAGATTTACCCGAACACGCTGACGTTGTAGAAAAGATACTGTTCGATGATGAACGTTTTAACTTTCTACGTTTATTGGAGCAACCCAGTGATGCGCTCAGACTGCGAGTTTGTATACTTATGAGTTTGTTATGCACATTCTCGTGCACTGCATTTTCAGCGGCGATGGAATTTAAATGGACCAAGAAGGAAGGTGACAGCTTAGAAGCTTTACATACTCATTGTAATGTAGCATTGAACAGAGCAGCTAGATTAGCCACTAAGGAACTTAGTAACATGCCTTTTTATGTCAATTAGCTTTAAGATTCAAATTTTTTAATATTCCTATAGCTTTATTGTTGTAGTTAAAACATACGTTAAAACGTTCATACCTACATCGATCTATTTTCAGTACACTAGTGATTGTATATTAGTAGTAGCTTAATTTATCCAACCTCTTTTTTATATTGTGATTATAATGTATGAAAATTTCTAAGACTGGAAGTATTTTAAGTTTAACAATATTATATTGATATGAAAAAAATACAAATAAGTACGTCAGTAGTCCAATTGCAATTGGTAGAGCCACCATTACGGCTTTGAATTATATGTTTGTCACTTTATTTATGTGAACAAATTAGTGCCAAATACTGGAAGCAAATACTTCCCTGGGTGCTCTATTTGTAAGAACCTTTATAACCTATGAATCACATACATGATATGACACAATCTGATACTCAGGTTTTTTTTTAAATAGACTCGAGAATTAGAATCCATCATGGTAGCCCTGCTTAGCAGGGCTACCATGATGGATTCATGGACACATGGGAAGTGTCACACTCACATAGTAGTTTAGCAAAAACTCTGAATTTAGGCGCTAATCAATGATGCCAAATAGAATTCCAATGTCTAAAACAACGTTGGCTGTCTTGGTAAAAAATAAGCATGGCGCCATATCGATCTATGAGCGCCCTGAATGTTCGCTTGTATTCTTACATAAAATTAATCTCCGTAATTAATACTCCTGTACTTATTTACTTTATGACATTATCTTTTACAACTTATATAGTTATAGAATTTTATAAAACGTGAATATTAAATGTTTGAAATCTTAACTGTGCCATAAATACAAAATTATAGTAACTTGATTTAATCAGATTGGCTTATTTTATTTCGATCGTTAGGTTGTCCTTATAAATGGTTATTGAATAAGCAGTATGTTACGTTTTTGGTATAATCAAGTGATATCGATGAGTCATTCAAACATCTTGAAAGATTTCAAATATAGGTAACTACCGATCTATCAAGCTACATTAGATTGCAAAAAGCGTAACATTTTTCGTATATTTTACTTAACTTTCACCGCAGAGTGACGTGAAAGAAACTTAGCTCGAGCGCATAAATCCGACACCAAAACATTAACGAGGCTGTTTACATCCTATTGGCAATTAGGTGGCCGCTACCTACCTCAAATGTCAATGACCTGTCGGCCGAGGGAATGCAATTTATAAACAGTTTAGCCAACGAATAGGTATTTATCGGGTATCGGTGGCAGCGCAATCACACCAAGATCAAAGACCTGTCTGTTGATCATTTGTTTTGAGTGCGGAGTGCACTTATGGTAGGTTACATAAGGGAGGTGATCGGCCGGCCTCGCGCCGGTCGACGCGTGCATTCACCGTCAAACATGCACATTCAAATTTACTAATAGGTATGCATTTTATACACCATATTTACTATCGACCATGCAATCTCCGAGATGTTCTTTGCGTCAGCGATTAAATAAACGAGCAAAGTCCGAATAATGTCTAAGGCTTATTTTATGATGGGACCTAAGCATTATAAAAACACGAACATAGGTTGTGAACTTTTGTTAATGTTGCAATTATATTTTTTGTTTGTATACATAGTACCTAAACTAATCAACGGTAGGTAATTAAGTTATCCTCCCCCTGATAAAAGTATCAGGGGGAGTGATCTCTTACTCATAATTTGTTGATTGATATATGATATGGCTATTATTTAGTGCATAAATTATCTATATGCACTTAAGAAATTTTGAAGTAGATTTTATGTTTATTTAACTCAAAACGTATTAAGGTAGGCCCAGCCTACGTTATGTCTCAAATGGTAAATGTAGGTGTATACTACCTACCAAAGCGTTCGTGAGACACACTCACGAACTCCCAGAGTAGAACTGGAAAGAAGTTACTGCTAATATTAAATGAGATCTAACTTAGACTAAACTAGAACGAGGAGGAAGTCGAGACTTTACATTAAACAGTCATACAGGTAATGAAACTGAAAATACAAATGGTTAGGTAATATTCTAAACTAGCTCGACTGTGCTCAATTATAGACCTATAGGGATTTATAATCATCATCATCATATCCGACGAAAATAATCCGCGTAAAACGTAATTTTCTGTTACGACATAAAGAACAAAAAAAAAACCACATGTACTTATACACAGATCCATACATATCTACTTATTAGTTATGTGGTAGAAAAAGTTAAACTGACAAACCCTTTAAAATCTAGGTACCTACCTACATAAGCTACCATATAAAACATAAGACACAACTTGAACTTTAAACAAGACTGTCAATATTGTAATAATTAACTACGGTATATGCGTATGTACATAGAGGGTACTTTTATGTAAGTAAGCATAGGATATACGACGTGTTGATGAACTCTAGTCCAATTCTTATGCACTAGCATTGACGTCAACGCACAATTGTTCCGGAATAATAATCACCCGTATCTGATAACAGGTAATATCCTAGATGAAAAACATCCTTTTACTACCTGCACTGATTTAGAAATTTTCCTACCTACCTTTATTAGTTCTCTGTACCTATACTTGAGTGTTGAATTAAGTAGGTACCCATATGTAGGTACTTGTTACTATAGTAGGGAGGCACTTGAATTTGAGTACTTATCTGATATTGAAATCTATAAATGAATATTATACAAAATGTGATTATACATTACTTACCTAGATATAAGTATGTACCTACCAAATTGGTTAATTTTGTCGACGGTTTTTTCAGGTTTTATTCGCATCCCTCATAATATGGTTAATCAAGTACTCACTCTTTTAAATAATATAATATATCGATGTTCTTTATCTTGATAAAGTTTTAGGTAGATTCGTTATTAGGTAGGTACCCTGGTGAAAATGGACTGCACTTCCCAGGTAGGTAGTAAGTAGTAGAAACTTTGTACAGTAAATTCTACTTATTTCTATTCCGACTATTTTCTCCTTGTTTGAAGTAAGTACCCAGATTTACTCCAAAAAGATAAGGTAATAGAATTTACTGGATAAAATGAAGTTGATTTGCTGCTCGATCGTAGCGGATCGTAGTCGATCTTTTTGCTGGATTAAAACGTTTTAGTGCCTCGTTTTTCGTTATGAATTCTGAATATATCTAGGTATAGTGAATCGTAATAAGTTACACTTTTCCTAAATAAAGAACGATAAAAAGTTGTGTTTATTATCAATCTTAACCTGGTAACTGACGTATTTAAACCCAAGTCCCGTTTTGAGTTAAAAAATAAATGGTCAGTTTACCGTACATCCATTAACTTAAGGTAGGTAGGTAAGTAATCTAGCAAAAATCTTAAAAAGAAAGTCCGGTTATTTACACCATTTATGAATCGAGATCGGCTGGACCGAGTTTGATGATCTATGATTTGTGGATTATTCGCCTAATCCGAGAATAACAAAACTATGAAAATATAGAAATAAAGGACGGTAAGTGTAGGTACGTAGGTGTTGGTAGGCAAGAGTAGGTAGGTACGCCTACATACCTCATAGGCGTAGGTAGGTAGGCGCAGGTTAGGGTTAATAGAGGTAGGTCCCAGTTTTTTTAATTGTCAGGGCAAGACAACGGCTACCGGGCGCTAGAATATACCTAAATAAAATACCTTACTTCAATCTGTTAAACATACTTACTTGAAAATATGTAGGGTAGATAAGAAACGAATCACAAAAGATATTGAGCAGGTATAGGTATCGATTATCTTGAGGTTACGGTATTATCGACCGACAACGATTTTTAAATTGAATTTGTACTAAAAATGCTGTTCACGTAGTATTATTTGCTCGATCGAATGGGGTTCAACGACCTGCTGTATTCACTGTACCATTGGGTCATGAGTATTTTGACAACGCACCGCGGAAATTATCTAATCGGCACGCGGCCGCGAGGACACGGGGTCAACGACACCGAACCGTTTGCAGCGGCTCTTGGACTCAACGAAAGTGAAATGTGAAATGAATATGGCAGTAGGTACCTACTGATACCCGTCAACTCAATAGACCGATTTATTTGTCGTTGGTTGTGTGGTCCATAGCGTTGGGTTCAACTAGTGTTAAAAATGGTGACAAGATTTATTTTAAACGCATCAAGGTCGTCATAATTGCATGCATAAAATATTCATTTAGCAGGTGTCAAAACTTGTCACAGCTTGAAGCTGCCGTACCAAGAAAAAATAGATAAAGGCAATCGAATCTCGACACTAACTGGTGTTCGGGCACTTTGCACTTAAAAGCCAATTCCTTCTTGGTTTTGTATGCTTACCACATTCAGCCACATCATGACTTACCATAGTGAGATTGTAGTCAAAGCGAAACTAAATATTTCAACCAGTCAACTCGAAAAGGTACCTATAATTATTCTTTGACGAGTAGTCGCGTAGTGAAACCAGCCCACACTGAAATGTGCTGATTATTTTGACCAGCACCTGGTGTATAGCCTTCTGCGGTGAGGCGCTAAAAATAAATTTCCTAGCCCACGAATCGATAACATTCCTTACTAGCTTATTGCCCCACGATCCCCTATTTTACCCCCTTAGGGGTTGAACTTTCTAAAATCCTTTCGTAGCGGATGCCTACGTCGTAATAGCTAAGTAGGTATACCGAATTTCAAACCGATCCGTCCAGTGGTTGAGCTGTGCGTTACTAGATCAGTCAGTCAGTCACGGTTTCCTTTTTAAAAGTTTAAACCTATTTTGATTTAGAGGCTAATCGAAGATCATTCATAATACATCATAGGTACTTATCAAAGTGATGATGTGGCGAAAATATAATCTTTTGTAAAACAACATAGCTTTAAAATGAAACATATTTTTATTTAATACGTACCCACCAAAGAGAAGGATGTACTCGTAGGTATAGGATCTCTTAGCTCAACAGGTTCACCCTTTCCCGGGAGCAGCACATGGAGCACATGGCTAGTTCATATGAGTTCATCGTCCAGTCATCGTACACTCAATTCAAATCATTAATCTATTGTACAGAACGGAGACCCCACCCACACAACTTTTCCCATTACTTGGTCTCCAGTTAATAACCCTATTGGGGCTATTGATTCTGGGCCAAATAATTATGGCCACTCTGCTGCTAATCTCTGGACATTAACTTCAGCTGGGTGCTTTGTCGTTTTTAAGCTATCATTGTTTATTACATCCATTATGTTTTCTCTAAAATGCTATGGCATAGCGGTACACCCGTTTTCAGTATAAGTACTTACTTGAATTCAGTACCTAGCAACCCTATTAGTAGGTATTTTACGTTGATTGTAATTGATTTGCTACATCTTATGTCAAAAAATCGAACATCCGACGTGAAAAGAGCGAACTAAAATTTTTTATGAAACTATAAAATTTTGTGGACTCTGTAAGATTATAATAAATGTTATCTGGCATATTTATCGTACATGTCCAGATGGCCATGAGCCGTTGATTGGTTGGGATCGTCTGAATCCCAATTAAGCAGAGCTTGACTATGGAATCCAGACAACACTGTCGCCAACCGCCAAGCCGTACTCTTTAAACCAAGGTGTAGGGTTTGTAAAGTCAAGCTTTTCCTGGGATCTGATAACTTTTTACAGCGAATTGAGCTTGTGAGTCTTGGCCGCCAATTTAACATGAGATGTTTTTTTTGATAGGATAAATCTGAAATAAATTACAGAGCCTTAGAAGCTTCGTGAGTTTACTTTAAGCAAACTAAGATAAGAAATCTTTCAAACATAATAATATTTAGAAGCATGATATTTTTATTATTATTTTAATAACATTCAATATATAATAAATATTTTATTGAACAATCGGTGGTTAAATTAGGTTAAATATAGCATACCTACGTGATGTATTGTAAAAGTGTAAATACAATACTAGATATTATGTTAAAATATCGTGTGAATCATAAATAACAATATTATGAGATGTGTGTAATTTTTTAATATTCTATATGCCTTATTTAAAAAATGCAGACACGTGAAAATTTATTCAAAAATCAATAAATTATAATTTCTTCATCATGTTGAAATAAATACGATGAATATTCTATTCTATGATAGCTAAAGAAAAAAGTTCAGAATTATACGGGTTAGACTTCTTACGAGGTCGATGACCTATCAATACATTGACGACAGATTGTAGGCATATCATACTAGTATGGTAAGAATTGATGACCTACTTTGCGGTGATCTAGATTAAATTAAAATGTTGACACTTCTTGTGCTCGGCATGAGGCTGTAAATTCAGATTTTTATGTTATTTATGTAACTATCTACCGACGGCGACAGTTACTAGTTACAAAAATGCATTAATATACAAAACATGCACTTATTAGTCGTACTTAATTAATTAATAATAGTAGAGTATACCTAGGGAGTATACCTAGTCTAAGTAAAAAATAGTTGATTGCACTGAAGTTTAGTGTACTAGTGTTATGTATAAAGAATCGTTTTGTTAGAACATATCAATTCAATTATTTACGACATTTATTTCCAATGGTATAACGCGAACACTTTTTAATAGAGTTAAATAAATGTCCAAATTTATGGAGAGGGCATGGTGAGGACATGAAAATTGAAAATTATTATTTTTGGTAATAAAAAGAATGATTATGTCATTTGACTGCGTTGATGTCTTTTTAGGTAAAATTTGTCAATATAAATTATGTTGGTTTTATTTAATCTGACCTATCCATATACATACATATACTACGTAAAATCCTGTAGGTATGTATATATGGTTGTAGGTACGTTTGGACTATGGTAGGCATGGTTGAAATTATAAGTGGTTGTAATGGTGTTGTTGTGTGTTGTAATAAGTTGTAGAAATAAGTTCTGTTTATTTTATTTTTATTTATTAGGGACAACAAACAAAATTATACTTAAAAATACTATATAAGTCTAAACAGTCTTATTTCTATACGTATAATCAGCCCCGTTGTCCACGTATTGGACAACGTATCTGTTGTAGTGTTTTGTGTATACAAAAAATGTTATAGGTATTTAAAATATTCCACAATGAAAATAAGTCTCGTTTCAAACGTGTTGTGTAGGTAGGTAGCTACCTACCAAATATTTACATAGAATTTACTATTTTTATTCTAAAAATATTTGTAAATTCGTCAATCAAAACAATAGGGTAGTTGACTGACTTATCAAATCAGCTACTTTTTAATAAATGTCAAAACGATAGTTTATATGGAATATGGAATTTTGTATGAAATATTACACTATGACGTCATAGTTTCACAGCATCAAATGATCTACTCTTTGTTGTTCTATTGGTAATTAAAAATCATAAAATGCATTAAATGTACAACATATTTGATATTTCCACGTGTTTTTAGTTATTTTATGCGTTGGTTAGTGTTTAGTCATTTATTTTTGACACTGTCAACTACCCTATTCCTAAGGTTCAAATTATTGTGACATTATTATTTATCTAAACATTTTTTTTATAAATCATGCTTTATCTGATTCAGTAAATTTTCTGTTGCACAGTTTAATTGCATAAATGATTGGTTAACGTAAATGTCAACGAATACTGATTAGATCATTGAACCCAACATTTCATCATTACAGCTAACACTCAAGAACGATTAACTAATGCTTCATTCAGAGTATCTTCTCAGCTGTAATATTATGTTAACCTACTCATACATTTTACCGATTACAAAATAGAATTAGGTATTTTAGACATTCAAAATTTTTACCTCTCGAAAATGCTCGTGGCTCATAATATTAAGAATTTAAGACTGAAGGTGCAATGCAGCTGCACTGCAGTACTTTAAGTTTACTGACCACTCTTATTTTATACTATAAAGTCACGTGCGGTTAGTCTCTTAATAATTCGTCGCGATTCTGCTGAATTAGATTGCACTTGTTATTGAGGTCATACAATCACTCATGTGAACTAATC
Organism: Tethea ocularis; assembly: GCA_963555595.1. NCBI lineage: Eukaryota > Metazoa > Arthropoda > Insecta > Lepidoptera > Drepanidae > Tethea > Tethea ocularis. Next base: position 8,913,776 of record OY741959.1, on the reverse strand, counting down.
ACTAAATTTGTTATCAAACGAATACAAATTATTATAAATAAATAAAAAAAAATGATAAGTAAATTATATGTAATGTTAGTAAATATTCTGGCGTAATATGTAAAAATAAGTTTCTTAGCCTTATTCGTAACATCATAGTTACGAGTGGATATTTAGACTGTATAAGTAATAATAGCGATAGCAATAATTTTATCAATACATCCATATCAATTTACCCCCCCGCGCGTACTATAGAATTACAGATGATAGTCGTTTACTTGACATTAATTTCCTGGCGACTATTACTAATATGAGTATGTAATAAAGACAGAAGTCCCTATAAAAAAAACAATCTACCCATTGTTGTCAATTAACGTGTTTCTACGTATTCGTAACATATAACCTGGTGATAGATAAATTGAAAACCCGTAATAGATCTACCAGACAGCTACAAATTAAATAAACCACTCATCTAATTTGATGACTAGACTAGACTGATTTGATAGTACTGGTACCTTAGAGACTTGTGCTAGAACTGCCAAACAGACAGACCTAGTGATATAGAATTTGGACCTATTTTGTTTACCTATAGAAATGAGTTTCTATTAACTAATACACATTTATTTTCATTACATATGTGGAAGATGTATAAAAATCAGATAATCAGTCGAGATAAACCAGACGTCAGATACGCATTCTCTCACTTTTGTAAACTCACGTCCAAATTGGCGCCTAAAATTGCATAATTTTAAATACATCAAATGGTTTATCGTCACTGTGTACGGGATGTAGGAATTTCCAAATCACAATTTGATTGCGTTTATTTTTTGTTACTCATTAACAATTTTATTTCATGTGTACCAGGTCAATGACCATTTATATTAAACCGGAAATGTAGATTGTTAAATACGTAATATTTTTGTCGTCAGATTACGCAAACAAATTGATATTTTTATACAACTTGTACCCATAATAGTATAACTAATTTACGTAGCTCTTTATGGTCGCGTATGCTTACGTACGGAGCTATCCTACGTAGCAGCTACGAGTGTATGACACCGGCACGTCAGCACCGTCGCAGGTGTGTGTCTTCGTGCACTAGCACTTGTTTGTTGTTATTTTTGCTTTGCCAACTTTAAAAAAAAGGTGTATTTAATTAGGTACTATCTTTGTATGAAACTACAGTAACACTTTCTTAAGGGATCATGTGAGCCAAGATGATAAGCACATGAAGACTAGACTTGAAGGGAAGTGTTTCTGTGTAGCTATTGGAATACGAGTGGCCGCTTTTGCACCGAGACAGGTGGATTAAACTGGTAAGAGGGAGCAACTGCCCAGAGGTGAGAGCAGTACTCCAAGTATCCTCTAATTCAGTTTCAAACGAATTCAAATATTGCTTACCAAATGTCTACTAATTCTAATATTAAAATTAATATTTTTGTAATGATTTCAAATGTTCCTACTATTTTAGTTAATTCTCCATCAGGAAATATGTTTAGCAGGTATTAAATGCTTAATTACTAGGTAAAGCATAATTTCTACATATTAATTAAGCATAGGCTCTGTGGCGTACCCATTATATAGTCAAAGGAAAATGTTTCTTATTAGCAAGTGTTAAGTATGTTATAAAGTATAAACATTGGCACGTGTTAATTTGCTGAGCAAAACACGTCAGTCTTTGCGATTAAGCGAACGTCCTTGCGAGAACGTTGAACCCGGAATATTATCATTCCGATAGAGGTCAATAAACCATTATCCAATCTTGATTGCTGCTTATGTAAGTCCTTGATATTTGATTATGAGATGACCTTCGTGGTCAATGCCCTTATAATAGAAGTTATTGACATTACCTACTTCCGCATTTATGATGAAACGATAGTTGGTAGTGGAACATACGTAATACATACCTATAATACTTAAATAATGTAAGTTATACAAGTGAACAGAAGATTCTTTTAGTTTTGAAAAACAAATCAATATCATAACATTGGGCTGTTTTATTTTATTTATTTAGGGTATCGAAAGTATTTTATTAAATTATTAAACTAGGTAGATACACAAACACTTAAAAACTAAATACTTATGAAGTGAAGAATGTCCCTACATAACACCACACAGACAAAAATATACTTACAAGAAAACAAACATTACAAAGCACGGTCTTTCTTCGGTCGCCCATCTTTTTATGTGAAATTATAGGCTTGTGAATTACTATCTCATCGTACAATGTGGCAGAAAATGGTAAGCAAACATAGCCTAGAAAGAAACTAGCACTCAAGAGAAACTGTTGCAACATCAGAAAGATAAAGAAGAAGAAGTTATCCATTCATCACTGTATTTGTTATATTTGCATAACATGTCCAGACCTTGACAAACAGCTCGTTTTTCTGTTTTTTGCGTTTTTATACTACTAAGGTAGCAAACAAGCATATACCAGCTGATGAAAAGCGGTTACCGTAGCCTTATAGACGCTTGTAACACCAGGGGTATCACTTGCATTTTGCCGACCCTGCAAAAATCTCTTCACGCCCGGATTCTTGAAGAACCCCATGCTTTACTCCCTTGGGAAAACCACGGCGGGTAGCTTATTCCACAACATGAGCGTCCACGCGTCCACGGTAGAAAGCTCGTTTGAAACCATACAATACGTGACCATTCTGGTTCCAATGTGAGAGGATGAATTCCCCGTCGATAGCAAGAGGTGCGATGGTAGAAGGTAGCAGTAGGCCTCAAGTCAAACCATTCCTCAGAACATTGCTATTGATAAGTGATGTCCGTGATCAACGTCAACCTTGAAGAGATATTTTTACCACTATTAATGAAAAATATAATTTCGTAGCACTACGAAAACGGTACGATTTTTTTCAGGCAAAGCTGATTACATAATTAATTGTTACGTATAAAATGTAAACTGCAGTCGATAATATTTCATGACGCACCTTTTTCACATGTTCGCGATATACTTACGTGTGGATAGATGCGATAACAATTATAAAATCTATGCATAAGTGTGATAAGATGTACTTCATCCTTGTGCTATATAAATAAACTCAGGTCAATAACATATCCAATACATATTTACTTCCTAACGAAGTTACTTATAATTATCTAGTGCAATTTTAAACAAATAGAACTAGAAACTATTACGTCTATTTTTTAAACGAGCAAAAAATTTACCGGCGCACTCGATCCTAATCTAGCAATTGTATCAATTGCTGTAACCCTAATAGCAATTTATTTGTATCCTGTAATTAAATTTTATAATATTGCAAAGCGTGGGAATTATTTAGGTATGATATCGAAGGTCAGTATGTAATTCTATACATCAGTCATGAGCATACATTTTGTTTAAAAACTTTTTGCTATATATTTTGATGGAAGTAATAAATGAATTGCTTCATTAATCATTTAATTCATATCATGGGATACAAGCAAATTATAATTTAATTCTGAGCTGACCCTGTGTTTGTAACAGTTTCGAAAACTGCAATACTATTATAATTGATATTTTCTCGGAATTACAACACTACTTCATACTCGTACATGTCATATTCGTCATATCATTTCATGCGTAAGTGCTGCTATTTAACTGTAGTAAAAATAACTTAATTTTGTAATGATGGTCTGTACTCTAACGCGTCTACTTGTAAAATATAATTAGGTTCACTATTCGTGTTTATAGATTTGTTTATGTAATAAACAAAATATGACTATCCATAATATATTCAATCATCAATAAAATTAAAAATTATATGTAGTAAAAATCGACAAGTATTATTTTGGCCTGTAGGTACATTATTGTTTAAATACATTATTCTATAATATACAATATTTACAATTATTTACAACAAATATACAAACTATATATAAAAAAAATCCTCGAGGCGGCCGCTGCTGCCAATCAACGGCAAGGTTCCCAGAAGGCTGGCAGCGTTCCCTCTTTGAATGGCCAAGCTAACGCGTTGGCGGAAAAAGCTCCCCGCCCGCCGGTCCCCTGTGACCTCAATTAATTTTGAAGATAATGTTCGAAATTGTTTAAATATTTAATGTCTATAAAATCTATTTTATAAAAAAACCTTTAATAATTATTAATATTAATAAATATAGTTTTTTGATTTACCCACTAACTTTTAAGAATAATGATTATGGGGGTAAACATAAAAATAAGGTAATTTTTGTTTATCATTATACCTTCCTTTTGATTTATGTAGTGGAAGAGTGTGGTGCCACTGAAAGTGTGTTTATGTAATACAATTAATAAAAACATGTCTAAATTCCAGGACGAAGCTGTGTACAAGGATATATACATGTACCCTTATATGTGGCTGAACAATTTCAATATAACAATAACCTTAACACAACTGAAATTTATATTCGCCTTCACAACAATCCTTTGGTTTGTATTGACGAAAGTATACAGCATTAGAAAACTTCCGCCTGGTAAGTCTTGTACCTTATTATTTCTTAATTAGTTTATGTTTTTAATCAGAGTCTTGTAGCAAATGTAACATTATATTGTTTATTGTACAGTTATCTCCTTTCAATCATAGAATTAAAAAAGCAAAGTCTTTCGTGCTAATCAATGAGTCTGTACTGTACTCTGTGGTGCCATCCAACTTAACTAAGCAGGGCGTACACCAAAAACGGGGAATATAGTAATGGTTTCAATCTAATTTTTTTCTCACTAAATTTACGTTTCGTCAGTTTGCTGCAATTCTATTGATTAATGATTTGACAACGATGATCATACTATATCGTGTTAAGTATCGTGTATAGTTTTTCGGAGTAGTATTTTCTCCGTCTAGTAATTTTCGTAGCAGAATCTAAACAATGTTAATGTTTTAGGGCCATGGGGCATACCATTTTTGGGATACCTACCGTTCATGAAGCGCAAAGATCCACACTCTTGGTACCTGGAGACGTCCGCGCGATATGGAGATCTATGCTCTGTACAGATGGGCAGCAACCTTGTCGTTTGTATCGGATCAGCTAAGCTCCTGAAAGAACTGTTCTGCAAAAATGAGTCCACTGGTCGTCCTCACACACCCTTGAATGAGTTGTTAGGGGGTCATGGTATGTAAATTGTTTTAATATATTTTTTTATGTTTCAAAGAATTGCTAAATATTAACGTTTATTTCTATATTTAAATTGCATACATACCTTTATTTTATTTATTTATTACCTACATAATAATGTTCAATATAAATAATTTCTATCGAACCAAATTATGGGTATTTCCATGGGATATTCCTCAATAAAATTAATCTTTATTAAATTTAAATAATGTATAGAAATAAAGTAAAAACTACTAAACTAAAACGGACTAAACTAAATTAAAAAGTCACTATCAGAAGGTATCGTTCCCAGAATATTGGCGACATTACTAAGTTGGATGGCAATAATTTGAATTTACACAATCTCTCCATTCAATGGTGACTGACCTAATATAAGAATTCACCATATTTGTATGTAAATATTTATTTATTATTATAAATATGACTTTTCAGGAATAGTGTTAAGTGAAGGTATACTGTGGAAAAGGCAACGATACTTTCTCCTAGAGAAATTTCGAGCTCTTGGAGTTAAGTTGTGGCCAAATCAACGCTTCGAGAAATTTATTACTGTAAGAAATATTTCGAATTTTTATACACTTTTTGTGGTTCAGCCTAGTTGTACACAGAAGTAAAAAAATAGGGAAAGTTTTGCTCTGCAGTGGGACTTAACAATAAAAAATATTGTTTATTATCAGATGGAAGTGGAAGAGATGTTAAAAAAATTGAAAGATTCAAACGGTGCAGAAATGGACCCAATGAACATTCTTGGAAGGCACATTCATAACGTCATCTGTCAGCTGATGATGAGCTTTCGATTCAATGAGAACAATAGTGAATTCGATGTTTTCAATGAAAAAATATCTCGTGGCATGAAGCTGTATGGATCAGTTCATATTGGAGAATATATTAAACAATATTTGGTAAGCTCGCTTATATTTAACGACTCTCTTATTTTACCTACCTTCCTTACCTACCTTTTTACCTTCTCTATGAATTAAATATCTATCTATGAATAAAAGGCCAAATTCGATTATATTACTATTCCGATTTATTTGATTCGAGTAATTTTTAGATCGTCATAAAATGAAGAAGTGATAGTGTAGAAGCTATGCTCAAAAAATCAGTAGTAAGAGCCTGTAGTCCGATATATAGGTGATATCCACTGCCGTAGTAGATAAAAATACAATTGGAATGCACTAGCCTATATCTTACTTAGCCAAAATTATGAAAGGAAGCCAGAAAGGCGTAAAAAATCATTAACCTATTGATTTTAACAGATGTTACCCGGCAAAAAGGCAGTAGTAGAAGAAATTAAGCGCAATTTATCAGAGATCTGCAAATTCCATGGAAGTCATGTCACTGAACGAATCAATTACCGTGAAACCACTTCTGGTAATTATGAGCCAGCAGATCTTTTGGATCACTATTTGGAAAAACTTGAGGCAGAAAAAAGATGTGATAACTCTGTGCCAATATTTCCGGGTGTCGATCCAAGTAAGAATTACATATCCAATATAAATAATTAACATTAACCAACCAAATATCTAATTAGTATTTGATTGGTGGACATTAGACCAAGAAAAACATCTATAAAATTGACTGTGTTTAGTATATTAAGTAATCATTAAAGTAGGGGCTTATAGAAACATAGATTATCTGACTAAGGAATCTGTAAAATTATAATCGGGCGTTTACCATGAATTTTTGTAGTAAAAAGTCATCGTAAACGCCCGATTATAATTTATCAATCCGTTTTCTTGAACGGTGAATATCAACCTAATTATGTGAGATGAGTTTTCAGTGAATCCCAAATCTTGTTGTTAAAACGTAAGCAGTAAGTAACAGGTAAATTTAAATCCCGGGTTTTACCATACCATCTCACGTATTAAGAGGGCATAAGTTTGAAAAATCGTAATACTACATGTCACTTATTTCAGAAAAACAAATCATTCAAGTGATGAACGATCTCTTCTCCGCTGGCATGGAGACATCGCGTACAACCCTGGCATGGACACTGATCATGATGGTGCGAGAGCCTCACGTTGCTGACAAAGTGCGAGCCGAGTTGCGTGAGGTTGTGGCCCCGGGGCAGCTGGTACTGCTGGAACATCGCTCCCAGCTGCCGTTTGTCGAGGCTGTTCTTTTTGAGACCTTGCGTCGAGTTTCTGTGGTACCCTTGGGTACTACACATGTGAACACTAAGTACGTTTTGTTTTATTTTTATTTTATAACTGTTTATTTCATATCGTAAACGTATAGTAGCTTACTGTTAGATTTATAGCCTCAAATACTTTTTTATTATCGCTAATTGAAAAAATAATAGTACATCACACGCATATTGTCTTGGATGCTGCTTTTTTATAAAAATAAATATTTTTGCATGTATGAATCATTTTATTATTGTGTTTATGTACACTTAAAAGTTTACTTATTTTACTAGTATAGAGAGGTAATATTAATAGTTACCTACTTATTAGTTTTTTTCTTGTTTTAGGTCATGGAATATAAATGGCTACACGATCCCGGCAGGCTCACACATCATACCGCTGATCAACAAGATGAACATGAATTCCGAATTGTATCCCGATCCCGAAAAGTTTATGCCAGAACGTTTTTTGAGAAAGGGCGCATTGTACGTTCCTGATTATTTCATGCAATTCGGAGTTGGTCAACGCATGTGCTTGGGAGCTCAATTGGCGAGGATGGAGCTGTTCTTGTTCTTTGCGAACATTATGAATAGCGTTACATTTTCTTTGCCAGAAGGTCGTGAGTTGCCTGGCCTGGAGGGTTACTTAGCGGTTACACACGCACCTCTTCCCTACACTCTTTGCTTTTCTCAGTTAGACGACTGATAAAACGTGACAATTAAGTTACAAGTCTAACATTTTTTTTTTCTTGACATTATCTCTAAGTTTAATTTTGATGCTATATTTTTTGATATTTTTTGTACTGTGTGTGTTTTTTTTTGTATTTTGAACTACATTTAGTTTTAAGTTTTACTATAATTTTGACATTGAAATGTGGATAACCACACAATATGAATATCAATACCGCCTTTTTAAATGTGACATTCACTAATTATTCATAAATCATTAATCGATTCTTAGTTAATAAATTAGGAATAATTAGGAAAACCAAACCCACACTATGTGGGACCAATTATCTCATGGCCTCCTTGGCCATGAGATAATTGGTAGTTAATTATTTTAAGTAATTAGGAGGAAGCTTAGTAGTTCCCTTGTTCAATCGCAATCCACATTTCTCTCCCGAAGTGTTTGGTGCAGCTCAATATTTATTTTAAATTTATTTTAAATACATAGAGCTCGGTTTTTTAGTGGATGGTAAATATTACCATGTGAAATTGTTGTGAAAAAATACAAGACAGAAAAACTAAGTATAAAATAAATATTGGTCTATATCAAAAACATGAAAAAATTACGAATCCGATTGTGTGGTGTATCTACGTTTTATAAATTTTAATCAGACGAAGTAATAATAAATGAATATTTATTATGTTCACAAAAAATATTCATTTATTATTAAGCATAGATTTAGGAATGTTTACTACCGTAAAGTCATAAAGCGCATCAACATTATTTTGTCACTAACAAGTTTTACAAGATTCTATACAAATTATAGAGTACCTACTAACTTTAATTTTCGTTTTCAGAAAACTTTATAATATCTGTTACGAATGCTTCTCTTTGTAATACCATTGAGTTTGGTTTTGATTCAGATAAAATTTTCTAGCTGATTACTTTTTTTACAATCCAAAGTCAAATGTATACGTAGAGTAGCAGCTATATAGGTACCCATACAGTAGGTACGGACTCGGAGAGCAATCATTCTTGGAGTACAGACATAATGTTGATTCATTTTAATGAATCGTCTCGTTTACAAAACATCAATCACCCAGTGTGATAATTATTTTATAAATAGATATTTAAGACTTTCAAATGTATGTGTCTTATTATGTTACTAAAGGCACATAAGTAATTTGAATAAATACCTAATTTTTAATCGTAATTACATTTTGATTTTAATTTTATACCAAACATTAAGATATCATTATTATTATGGAACACTGAATAATACTCTTTGAATTATATAATACCCATGATTTAATAAAAAAAACTTGTTGTCCCTTTTATGCTGTTGACCTCGTGATTTTAAAGAATTCAGAGGTCCGAAGGGAGAACCTATTCAATGTTTTAATCAACACATTTTGTGACCTTACGCAGCAAGTTCAAGGCTTTAAGTCTGAGTTTCATTACGACGACACGTAAAAAATGCATGGCGCTGTTTAAGTTCTATTGACCTGTTTAGTTCAAAAGCGTAAATTATGGGCATAATTAACCGTGACTTATTTTGAAAAGAAAAATGATGGCATGTCCTGTCTCAATTTGTTTGCTGCGTTTTTATATAGTGTAGTGATAATTAATCAAATGACTATAACTAATATATCTGTATAAAAAAATATCTATGCTTTAATTAGCATTCATAGAAAACTAAAGAATTGTTTTCTTTTGACGAACATAGGTACATACTATAATATATATTATTATAGTAAGCACCTTTTAAAGAAGGTCGATATCATCGACCTGTACTGAGCTTAAAATACTTAAGCATGAAACTTGCCCTTAACAGCTCCACGTGTAACTCGACATGTGAACTGAAACGCCAAGGTTGAAGGGGATGAATGAGCGCGCGGTGCGGGACTTGCGCCCGCGCATCGAAGTGATTGAAAGCTATTCATTGTGTATAACCCTGATATTATGCAGACAAAAGGCACACAAGATGTAATAATAAAAAGATGGTAAGTAATGCTTTGTGTAAATAATTTATATAATATACTTACATCACAATATGTTAAAAGTAAATATAGAATAGCACATTTTTACATTGTGGGAGTATAAAGAATATATATACCTACAGTGTACTCGTAGATGTTAGAATAGTTGGTAAATGTCTTAATGTTTACCTGTCGGTAAATATACAGTAGGTAGGTATCTGGTAATTGGCTAAGCACCTACCTATTTATTAGAACGGAGTTATTTATGGCACGCTTTATCGTTTCCAGGATGAAGGGCTAACCTGAAAAATGTGTAATAACAATCTTAGATAAAATAGAATTAACAATCATATTAGATAATATAAAAAAAATATTCCGTCCTAACCGGGTGACACCACTCAATTTTTTTTATTGTTATTGTAAGGCAACGTAATATACAAGAGATATCAGAAAAGACTATGCATTCACTAAACTGCTGTTTTATCCAAATATCTATAAACAATTATAGGTAGGTATACCTACCTAAATCAATATTGAATATACTATTAAAACCTATTGTTATTTCAAATACTACCTACCTTATATCCTTGTAAATATCAAATACAAATAGTATCTATTTACAAAAGATGTAAATTGCGTCATAATATCGTATTTTGTCGAATTCCGAGAAACGTGCAAATAAATTTGTGTGTTATAAAATACCTATCTTGCTTCCAAAATAACCAAGCGCTATGTTATGTAGTTATGATTGGAAGGGATCAATAAGTAACATAATATGGCATCACCTAATAGCGGTGTTGTAAACGCTTTTCCACTTCAGTCAAGGTCTCCAACAGCAAATTGAGGTCCTTATTATGTAGATCACGATGTTACCCCATTGACGACATCGGTAGAATACGGCCACGAAACGTAATCACTTTATCACCACTTGACAACGGGTCATATAATGATTTGTTCATATCAAGGTGATTAACTCATGAATAATCACTGCCGTTTCCTTTTTGTAAATTTAAACCCAAGCATTTTATTTTTACCTTTTACATGGGTTGAAAAAAAATAAAGACCTATTTATGTTTTGGAGACCTACGTGAGCACATAAGTATTTTTATTACTGTAAAATCAGTTTATACTATTATTTGTAACTAAGTTGCCTTGACTAAAAGAATTATATTAGTAGCGTGCTCGATTTTTACGTCAATTCATGTTACGAAAGCGTGCAAAATTAGATGATGATAGTGACCTTACGCACCGCAATAGTTACGCAAGGCCCCCTGGCGGCCGTTACACAATTGATCAAAAGTTCTTTTGCAGCATATCCTTCTAATTGTAATGCAGTAAATTCGGCAACGTGTCAACATTTTTATTCAAATAGAGTGCGTGTATAGCAAGCACTCTATAGGAATAGGCAATGCTCATTTTGAACCATCATTTGTAAAGAAGCATGCAGTGCGTCGAATTGATTTTACAGCAATATCTCGCTGGGCATGGGTTATTTTCTGATTTAGCTGTTCTGTACACGAAGTAGTAACCAAAACATGCACAGGCATTTATTATATTCAATTTAATTGTGAAAATGGTTAAATTTATGGCGGCGCAGCGGCGCACTTTCCTGCAATATTGTGGTGGCTGCCGTATGCGTCACACCTTTGACCAGGAGCTGCTTGTCGTCTGGTCCTACCTATGGTGCGTACTTATTTTTTATTGAAGTCGACTTTATTACTTTAGCGGCATAGCGCACAATTATTGTCAATTGAGTTTATTGCAGGCACTTATAATATCAGCAAATGCAACATTCTAAACCGTTATTTGATTCATAAAAGCCTCCAAAGTAACCTACCAATAAAAACATTCAATAGGAAAAGTATGTAAGTAAGTAATTATTATCTGTTTTTTTTTTAATTTACGGAACCATTCTAAAAACATTTGTTATCATTACAATACGGCATATAAACAAGAACTTTTCAATATGCATTTATAAAATATATAGATAACACATATATTATATAACTTACTAGCATAGAAACATTAGCGGGATACAAGGTGACAGCGACCCCGGCATTGAGCTAATACTAATAAGGAAAATTATGCATCTACAATAATATTATCTATTGGTAAGATACTTACATCATTTTATATGATATCGCACAGGGTTGTACTACGTTTTAATTAGATAATCGAATAAAACGAAACCTCGTTTCGCCCAATTACGATGAAGCCGAAAAAGTTCGTTCAATGAAATTTCACAAATCATATTCACGACATATATATGTTAGTAATACCGGATGATTTTTAAATGATATAGTAGGCCGAAAGGACATTGATGTGTACCTTATACAGATCATGAAAAAATATTTTTGAGTGGAAAACAACACAACATTAGCACATACATAACAGTTAAGTGTTAAAATACGCTGTAATTTAAGTATAACTGAGTATCTATTAGATTACTCGAGTACTTACTAAAATAGCTATTTTGCCCTGTTACTACGTTTCTGAGTGCTTTTACCAGAGATTTTTGCAAATCTTTGAACTCTCATAACTTCATAACGGTTAGTGCTCAGGCACCCAAAATTTTTGTAGAATTACCTACTGATAACATTAAAAAAACTGCTTAAATAATTAAATAATAGACTATGAAGTATCAATTAATCTTAGAAATAATTCGCACGCATTTCTGAGTGATGAAATATTTGTACCGGAACAGAATATGATTTATGTGCCAAATCTCACCCAAGTCTGTTCACAAAATTACATTTACTAATAAAATGTTAGATTTACCACTCTACGTAAACTACTAAGGTACGTGATCGCAAATCCCAATCATGAATCATCACCATAAATAAACAGTTTTCCTTTGCCTAATGATAAATTGTAGTTATTTCTATGATCATGTTTGTTTGTTTTACATTGTGTGGGCACGGTAGAGCCATAGTAATGCCATGTAATGCGGCAACGGTTGCAGATAGACTTAGTAACTTACTTGTAACGCCATTGTTTATTTATATAAACAAGTCACAATGGTGTCAATGGCGTAGGTATATTTATCACTATAAACCATGTCTCCGGTGTGATCTGATTCAAGGATTAAGGGTTGTTAGTCATGCTACATGATCGGTATAATTTTGTGAAATACATAACTAAAATTGAAAATTTAAAGAAACTCCCGAAACTCACTAGAAAATTGGTGATAATTTTCAAACGGCTGAGCGGATTTTCTTGAATCATAGCTAAGAACACTCGGGATAAAATTATCTATGACACAAAAAGAAACTAAACGAAAATCGGTTCGTCCGTTTGGGAGCTACGATACCACAGACAGATACCTACACAGACAGACACGTTAAACTTATAACACCCCTCTCTTTTTGCGTCGGGTCGGGGCTTAAAAAACATATTGCGCTTCTTCTATTTATCAATTTAAAACTATTAGATTTCATAAATCATAAAATAATTATGATTATTATTCAAAAGATATATTCTATAGTTATCTAGGTATTTACATTTATATTAATAACTGAATAAATTATCAAACTGTATACTTTTTTATAGCAGCTGACCCTGGGTGATATTCTAGTCATCCTCGCAAAAATACCACTTCTATTTTTATAGATATTCAATGTTACATCACAAAATATTAAGTAAAAGTAACTGTATCAAGTTTGCTTTGCAAAATTCTCAATGCCTAAATAGTCAGCAAAATAAATTTGCTATACAATGGTGAAAAATTTTGTTCATTAATTTATCATTAATAACCTAAAAAAAAATTCAGATTGAAAAAAAAATGTAAAGCAAAAGACATAGTATGATAATGTAAAGTAAAAAGCACGCGTGTGTAATAGGTAAGTTGTATGAAAAAGCGTTGCGATAAGAGCCACTTTACGAGCAAGTATGTTGAAAAATATTATTATCTTATTGGAAAGTATCTAAGTATTTGTGTGTATTTTCTTTACAATTAGCGCGACAAGCATTTAATACTGATAAAGTATTATTAAATCATTTTTAGCGATAAAGGTTGTAATTCTATTTTACAAGGATTTAGGTACGTACCTACATGTGGTTATCTTAGCATTAGCTAAAACATATTTTATTAATTTTGGTAGGTACCTACATCGATTAAATAATACAGTTACAGCTACCAACTTTTTACGATCGATTCGATTCGATAAATAAAGATAGAATATTTAATGTTAATCCCGATGTTTTTAAAATTTGCAATTGATTGTTATTTTGTTACATGATGTGCATCGAGTTGCGCATTTCAGTGACGTCACAAGGATAATAGTAATCACCTTGACCTTAGACTAATGTCAGCATGGCGGCGCCGGCCGGGCCGCGACTGCGCGTGCCGTTCTTGTGTAACACTTGTGATAACCTCCTGTACAGGAAATGCAGCCAGCGACGCTTGTATCACTTGTGTTATTTTTTATAAATCTAATACAATTCAGAGACTTTTTTATCGTGGAGGCTAAGATGGATGCATCCGTATTAGATTCAATTTTAAGTATGGTTTTTTTATGTTTAGGGTCCATAATAGGTAATATACATACATCAATTCAGGTACCTTTATTCCAGCCTCAATTAAATTAATAAGCTAAAAAACAAGAATGAAATAAAAATTAGTTTTTTGTATGAAGTAATCAAATCGTGAGGTTAAACAATGTACGTATGTCACCATAGTAGGTAAGTAATTTGTATATGTAAGCTCAACCATTTTAACGAATACAATGACGTCATCTGACTTGTAATCGCTGTAGGTATAGGTACGAGTCATTTTTACAGACTGTTCGGTTTTTTTACAGGAGGTTATAACGTCAAATATAAGTTATTTCTTCATAATAATTGATGCGTTTTCTCCACTAAGAACGTCAGAGTTAGCAATATTTATTCCTCTCATTTTAGTACAAAAGCAATTATTTTCATTTTTTGGTCCCAAGAATACGGTGTTTTTAAATAGGTATTGTATATTTATAACAATATATATCTACCTATTATAGTACCTATTCTTATCATAAAGTTCTAATAACGAATTTAAATGATACATTTAACCCATGTTCATATTTATTAATTTTGAAAATATTTATCAGAGTAAACATAGTTTTCTAAACAAGGTTTTTTATAGATTACCATATCCCACCAAAAATATTTCATGTAAAATTGATGGCCAAGGCTCACAATTACACTATTGCCTATCCATTAAATTAGATAAAATAGTGCATGAAATTGCACCTAATTTGGTAGCTACTCACATTTATGTTTTTATATCCACTTTAGTAGCACTATTGGATTAAAACTTACTTATAATACTATTATTACCTCTTCACAAGACAAGCCTCTCTCAAGTCGCACTACTCCTTTCGGTTCTCCTCGTCTTCATCACCCATTCACTCCCTGCTATTTCTTTCAGGTCATCCTGTCCAGCGAGCCGGAGGGCGTCCTAGCGTCCTACTCCTTTCCCTGTCCGGGAAAAACAATAATTACACCTATAGAAATCATCAATACGTTGACTAATTTCAAGCTTTAGTTGAATAAGTTATTTCCAACTTTTATTTAGTAAACACGATGATTTATTTTGTTTTTTTATTTGTGTCGTTTGTTTTTCCCGCAGAGATCTAAGAACTACGACGATAAAAACAAATCGAGGTCTTTATCCTCGCGGTGCTATAAAAAATAGTCGCTTTTTATACTAATCTATATTAGTTTGTTTTCATCTTTATATACGTCACTTTCTCTTGTGAATGAATATGATATTTTTTTTCCTTTCAATGAATATTGAAAAGAAGAAAAATATCATTATTTTGCTTATGTAAGTAGGTAGGTATATTAAATAAGATATTTCAAAAAAATCATGGTCGTTAAAAATGTATACGAGGACCTAGGCCTACTCTATTGATCTTTCATTCATCTCTGTATTAATATATATGTAAAAGTTTTGTTTATTTTTTTTTAACTCAAATGCTACCTAGATCGTACTCAGGAATAATATAGGACATCTCCTGTTATCCCGAAAAAATATAAGATCTCTAGGAAGGCGGGGAAAACAGCAGGCTGTATTTTTTTGTTTCTAGCAACAGGTTTATATGTGTGGTAAGAATAAATTTCGAAGGGTATAAAACAGATTTTTATGCCAATTCTTCCTTACTCCCACAATCTCCAGATAGTAGGTAGATTATACAAATAAATAGTTAGGTAATTTACAATTATATAAAACTATCAGTCTTGTTTGTATGCTGAGATATAAATAGTTAATAACTCTCGATAAATAATATTTATTAGATATAATTTACATTCCTGGATGTTTCCAGATTCAGATAAGTGCCTTCCAGATACTTTGTCCTTATGTGAAAGCTCTTTGAGACACCGTGATAACACTTAAAGAATGTTTCAATTGACAATTAATTTTATTTATTATACATTACCAGAAAACTTGATAATTTATTTATAAGACTCCACAGTTGTCTGAGATATTTAATGTTTAACACAAAGAGATGCAATTATTATAATAGCAATATAGAGGGCGATGTAGACATTATCTTAAAGGATTTTTTCTGGTATCACCATTACATGGTGTCACCACTTACTGCCAAATAACACTAGCGGGTATAATGCCATTTGACTTTACCTATACGCAATAAGCAGTATAATCCGCGCAGTTTGTCCTGTATACTCTAACTGAATACCTTAGTTTTAGAATAAATATATACATAATAATAAAATGTCTTTTCTATATTAAGTAAGCTTCTGAACGAGATGACATCATGCTCCCACACCACACCGACACCGGTTATTAACGATTAAGCAAATATTTTGTAGCCATTTTGCAATCTATTTAAAACGAATGTCTAATATAATCTAATTAAATTTAATTTAACTAATACAGAAAACTGGTTAACGTACCTTTGAAATAAAACTAATGTTAGAGCTATGAATAGTTTGTCAAAAATATGCTTTGAATAGTACCTACCTACTATTTACTATGAGAAAACTAAGCTATAATTATGTATATATCCGACTAGTTGGTAAACAGTACATACGTAACTGAATTTGCCATAAAGATTATATTATACGTCAAAATAAGTCTAAACGACAATAATATTTTCTTCTGATTAGGTCCTATACTGTTTACTTACCCACGCTGTTCTAATGAAGTAGGGTAGGGTGTAAGCATGTTTATAAAATTATCTGAATCTGAATAAACGATGATACATTATAATACTGGCGAAAGCTTTTACTTTTAGTGCTACAACAGGTTTCACTGTGACCAGACGGGTCAAGGTCGTACTGAGTGAGCCTCAGAAAAGCGATCGGACGTGCTGCTACAGAGCCAATAACTTTTCTGATTTTTTATCATGAGGTAGGTATACGCATTTAGTAACATTTTTAATAGCCTATTGATCTTCTATCGAAAAACACCTTTAATTTATGAGCTTGTTGGATTTCATCTAATCGTGTCCAGGTGTCCTCATTGCGTATCTATAAGTAGGAATACCGTCTAAAAAGAAAAATTCTGACAAGATTAATTACGTAGATGGAAATAAGAGACTTCGTTACGTTGCTTATTTATATATTTTTTTATGTATCATTATATAGAACGATTGTTTAATTATAAACATTATTTTTTTATGGGGATTTAGGTCTAGGTAGACGTAAACCTAAATCTAACTTGCTATATCACTGGCACACTGGCTATTTCAAAAGGTTATTAAATTGGCATCGTATATTATTCGTAGGTAAACTTTATTGCCAAAAAATGAGTGCGGCGCCTTCCCACCCTTGACCTGGAGAATTGCGCAACTCATTCCCGACCGAAGGTGTTCAGACTCCGCCAAGGTTGGCGGCGCACAAATTGGTCATCTTTTCCTTGCCAAGTAAACTTGCCAGTTGAGATTTATTTGTTTACAATTGTGATTGTGTAGGGTCAATGAATGAATAATTTGCGTAAATTCTGATTTTCCTATATTTATTGCATCGGAAAAGTACTAATAATGTCCATATAATTTTAATTACAACATGTGTTTTTTGTCAAGTAAGACTGGCGGTGGATCGAGTATGCCTACCTGTCAACGTCTCGTCGTGACTCAAATATCGATACAGTGTCACATGGTAACTTATGTAAGGTAAAAATAGTAAAAATTGCAATATCGAGTTTGTTTTACACTATTTAGAGATATATAAACCTTTAGTCAATAATGTGTCAGTCAATAATGTGTTAAGACCTTGGCCTGAACATAGGTAATAGCGTAACGAATGAGACTTCTGTTCCGCTTCTATTTATGATATCTCAGCCATCAGAATGAACAATTGAAAACGTAAATTATCATCAACAAATGTTATTCAAACAAATGTGTTTTAGATAATTCTGGATGTTATAATTTGTATATGAGTTTATTTGAGGTAGTGCAACTCCCAGACAAAACAGCACTGGTTTAAGGGAGTGAAAAAAACGAATGTATATTTTCTTTACAAATAATTTAAAAAATGTATAGAAATAACCTTTAAAATGAATAAAATTTGCCTACATATCGCCAAACCGGACCCGGAGAATAGAGCTGCAATGTCAAAAACTCTATTAATTGTGCAGGATAAATAAAAAAAGGTATTAGATATACCAAATAACTTATTTGATACAAGGTGTAACAACTTGATTTTACTAACATTCTAAATTTGTTGTCTTTTTGTCACCTTTGGATGCCTTAGGTCAGACGACCTAAGCAGTGTCAGAATAACGATATAGAATGGTCCTTCTATATATATTTATCTACATTACTAATAAAAAAGCTGAAGA
Source organism: Tethea ocularis (assembly GCA_963555595.1). Classification (NCBI taxonomy): domain Eukaryota; kingdom Metazoa; phylum Arthropoda; class Insecta; order Lepidoptera; family Drepanidae; genus Tethea; species Tethea ocularis. The sequence continues at coordinate 8,895,168 of OY741959.1, read as the reverse complement.
GTTGGTTGTAAAAGCCGCAAGTATGTATCATGGGTACCGTGCCAAATTTTGAAGCAGATATTTTCTTATGATTGTAAAGAAATAGATCAGTAGATGTTAAAGCTTATGTAGAAGTGAAAGGATGTTGTTAATTAATATTTATCTTGTTCATTAGGTATATAATATACAGTGAATGCCTATTTGCTGTTTACTCAGATTTAATTGTGACTAATGATGTCGTTAACCTTATCCCTGTGGCTCGTGTGCCCTTGACATTCATATAAACAAATGAATAATAAATTAATTACAATAGTAGGAGAGCTGGTGAACAATTGTGGGTAGGTTCTTGAGGCATCGTGAAAAATGGGGAATTGTCCCTAAAAGTGAGATTGGAGTCCTGGCTGAAGGGTAGTGGGGCTTATTTAACCCACGATTTTTGAAGAGGTTTTTTTTTATAAAAAACTGTCACAGGTTATGTGACATAACCACAGTATTACCTACTTGTATAAGTGTGACATACCTAGCACTTATATTCAACTTATATTCTCATACACCTGGTAGGTATAATATCCCACCATGTTAATCTAGCTTTTTGGGTTTTTTTTTTTAAGATTGTACCTATGTATATTACTCTCCCAAAAAAAAGAATAAAAAAAAAACTCTTTGGGAGCACTGGTCAACTTTTAGGCCCGATGAAATCTGTCTTTTTTATTTAAAATTAATAACAAAAAAAATTATTTAAAAAAACGCTTGCAATAAAATTCGGTTCGTTAAGGCCCACTATCCTTCACCCAGGTCCACTCTTCAATTTAGGGGTCCTTCAAGGACAATTACACAAATTTTCAAGGTGCCTCAAGATTTGACAGCACCGCGCCTATTGGCTTATAAATAATCCGTTACCGTTTTTCAATGTTTCATCAAAGTATTGTCTCAGAACTTAGGTAGTACCACCAGAAGTAGAACTGAACTTTATGAGATTTATCATACATCTCAATCTTCTACACAAACTGTCCCAAATTGGTAATAGTTTTAAAGTGGCAATTGAACTGAGCATTACACTTAAACGTATTTATAATATCGCACAGTAGATTTGGGACGTATAATTTAAAACAAAAATTGTATTGAACCAATTTTTTCATCTATTTCCCAACTGTAATTAATAATTATAATAAAATCAATTTAATAGATGACAAATCAAAATTTTATAATTCTAAACATAGTTTTGATATATCTGATATTATGCTCACTTTGCGATGATTCTTAAATTTCACATTCTTTCCGCAGTAAATAAATTCGTACAATGTTGATTTACAAATTATTGACAGACTAACTTATCGCCTCACGGTATCACCCCCCTTTCCGATAGAATTTTCAAAAAACCTTTCTTAGTGGATGCCTACTTCGTAATAACTATCTGTAGGTACCATGGAGAATGTACCTCCTCCTGAATGCCAAATTTCTCGCCGATCTGTCCAGTACTTTGAGCTGTGCGTTGATAGATCAGTCAGTCTCGCTGTCTCGCTTTCCTTATAAATAGATTTAAATTAATCTATGGCTACAATTCTAAAACGTAGGTATGTAAAAACAGGAGACAGCATTTTCTGAGAATCGTGTTCTGTCTGCGATATGTGATTCTACTAAGAAGATAGTAGTTTCTTTGTAAGCGACATTCAGCGGTGTTCTTATTAATGTAGCTGAGTTATTATTGTAATACCATTATCGTAATTAATTGTTGTTGTAATGTAATTAACTTATTGGATTTATGATTTAATAAACTTTGAGTCACGCAGCATGCAGTACAATGGCAATAGAATTTTAAAGTGTTACAGGGAATCTAATGATTTAGAGTCGCGAAAAAATATGTAATTTAGCATAAGTTCCAGACGTCTTGACGTAAATAGAATTGAAACATATTAGGTATATTAACTACACGCTGTGCCTCTTTGATAATAACTACAAATGTTTAATGGGTTTCCGTTTTATTAGAACCATAAAAACAAGACGAATTTGTTATGACCATGAATTGTGCGTTGTATTTTAACTACATGTTGAATTATCATAATGTTAGCTACAGCTACTGTGAATTTATCATATGACGCACGTACCGCACGAAATGTTCAAATATTTTTTGGATAAACAAGAAACGTGTTTCAGTGATCAATAGGTTGGCCCTGAACTCTACGACCTCCTTACTGCCGTCTATTAGACTCAATTGCCGGTGCCGTGGTTTGCGTTTGTACCTCTAAATAGACCGGCCATCAACGTGGCCATCAAGTACGTACTCATACCTGAATTGACTTCATTGCACTTCCTGGTATCAACTAGATTGTGAACTGCGCAAGTGGCTGCCCACTGCATCCGTGTTATTCAACGTTGTTACGCACACTAGGTTTTTTATATTGGTGTACAAATGTATGGAACATTTCCAGGCTTGTCTAGGAAGTTCTCAATAATAATATCTTGAGACATTCCTCACACAAGGCTCAGCGGCACGATATCAAATGCTAAGTAAACCTTGTATTAAGGGAACCGATAGCTGCAATACTTTATATATCTTACTTAGTTATTTGGTTTTACCTGACTCCGGCGAAGACAAAAAACTATGTTCCCTCGTAACTACTAAACTGATGAACCGATTTTAATGAATGATATATATTCGCCTTTATTGCGTCTTTATTATAAAAAGTCTAAATAGCTGCCCAAATGTATGTTTTAAATTGAAAAAGATAAGATATATATTTAAAGCTGCCAAATTTGTCAATACCATTGTCATTTAGAAAGAGATAATGGTATGTATTAAATTAGTAATATAGTTTGTGAACAACTGCGAACTTATTATGCAGAAAAGGGGCCGTTGCCTATATCAGGGCAATAAATGAAACAAAGATATTGGGAACTTTTATGTATTGATCGCTAATGCAGCAGTAGGTAAATGTATAATTTCTATGAAAATATTAAGAGCGTTAAACCTTTGCTTTGTAGACCCTATCAAAACTTTCTTGTTGACGAAGACACCGGAAAAGCTTATTAGATATGGTATTCAAGTGCCAGCCTGTACCAGTAGCTGGTTAGAGAGTCTAGGCACTAGCGGATGAGTGAGGGTTGATAAGATAGGCAGATAATGTAATACGATGACTAGGTTGTCTCGCGTAATGATCTATGTAAAACTGGATATTACCTTATCTCACCCTAGATGCGGAACGCGGACAAGACTTATTGAGATAGTTTTTATATCAACTTTATCCTAAAAGTAAAGAGGTGATTGGTCCGTGGGTTTCCACTTATGGATTACTTATAATCTTACTAATATTATAAGCTAGTTTTTTTATCCCAGGAACGCGACTGAACCAGCGTGAAACACCTAATTATTATTAAAAAAAATGCCTTAATCATTCACAAATGTCCTTTTGCATGATGTCAAGCGCTACCTACTCAACCAAATCAATAGTAATAAGGTGACCTTCTACAACGCTGTACCAAAGTCGTTCCCAATAGTACAATGGTAAAAAAGCCTTCAGAGCAAAAATATTTAAAGATTATCCATTTGAAATATTTTATAGGTTATAGGTACCTATGATTTTATCATATAGGGAAATTTAAATTATTGTATATTAAAATATCCTACCTGCCTAATTTTAGCTTAATTAGATTTGTTTCGAGTTGAAACGAATCGAACGAACATCAAGGATTTAATAAATATTGCCTAGGCTTACTTTAAAACCTTGAGTTACAGACAGATTATTATTTTTTCCTGAAACTAAATGGTGTTGCTGAAATACGCGTTCACGCAGGTGAAACAGCTCCTGAAGGTTAGAGAAACAAGTTCATTGCCCTCGTTGTATAATTTATTTTGTAACAATATTAAATTAAAAGGCCTGGGTATGTCATTCATAAACTCTGATTTATATTATGAATAGCATATGAGTCATATGATAGTAAATATTAAAATCCCTTTGAAAGCGTAAAACAATTCCATGCTGACTAAGCATAGTTGATTCATATCCTGTGGCTAATTAAATGAAACGTTAATGAATCTCAATTTATAATAAAGTAAAATCATCATGTTTTTTTTCGATTTTGACAGGATTTATTGAAATGGGAACCGATTTCAATAAATTTTGGTATAGAAGTAGCTATAATCATGGAAAGAAACAATGGATATTTTATATTTCAAATGCTAAAATAAAATAAATAATGATAATATATGCAAATGGTATAATTTTAAATAAATACTTTTATCTTTGTAATTACTGAGGATATATATTTTTTTTTAATTAAATATAACATGTTGTATAGATACATACTAATGCTAAACTAATGATAATTTGTTTGAAAGTTCAACAAGTATTTGATAAAGAATTATAAATGATCTGGATGACGATTAAATATTTAGTACCTGGTTGACCGAGCTTTGCTCGTTTTTTTTTTTAATGACGTTTTCTAAAAATGAAACCTAGCTAGCTCAATTTTTCTCCCCTGAAACCCGTTGGAATGAACCCGTTTCATGAAAATCGTTGGAGCCGTTTCCGAGATCCAGATTATACTAGAATTGCTCGTTTAAGGTATTAGATGTATACTGAAAATCTTGTGAGGGTCGCGAGAAACTGCTGGATGCGGATAGCGCAAGACCGGAGATCTTGCAGATCCTTGGAGGAGGGAGGCCTTTGTCCAGCAGTGGTCTTTCAAAAAAGGACTTCTTAAAATTTTCTATTAAAATTAGTTTTAATTTGAAACATCCTTGATAATGATAGAAATATTACATTATCGAAAAAGGTTCTATTTTCAATCAAGCAGTATTTCTAAATGCTGTTGGAACGTATAGTAAAATACATAACTGATTAACGTTGGTATTGAACCGGTTTCAAAATAAAACCATATGCAACAAAGTTACGCTAGATCCGATCCGTTTATTGGTAAATAAACAAAACTAAAGATATTTGTTGATAATAACGACCTATTGATAAAAATATCATATCAAAACATTTTAATTGATTAAGGCTACGTAAGGTCATTATAGTCTTCGAAATTAGATTATAGGCAAAGAACTACTATTATGTAATGAAAGCGCACTCACATCCTCATGTCGCCTGCAATATATAGAATAACAGTACTCTTAATAGTATTGTCGTGATTATCGACCAATGTCCTTACCGCTCGCTGCGAGACCGGCGGTTTATTTGGAGTACATAGGGCCTACTATTTAGGTATCTTGGTCAATCAGCCTTCGTTCTGCTTTTTCTTTCATACCTCAAAAGCCTGCCACAGCTAATTTGCTCCGCAACTACCTACTGGACCGACTGAGTTGAAATTTGGTGCTCATAATTATGTAAATCGGTGATCCAAACAAGGACGTGAAACGATTATTACGAATTTTAAACACGGGGACCACATTTGGAGGGTAAGTTAGAATATTTAAAAAAAATTAAACTATCAAATGAAAGGGCTTTTTGTAAAAATAATAAAATAAAATTATAAGATAAATAATTTAGAAGTTAAAGAAAATAGGCGAAAATTTACCATTCCTCCCCTTATCTCCGAAACTATACTAGGCCAAACCTTTTAAAAAAATGTTTATATATAAAAAAGAAGTCTAGGTATATCTATTAGAGCCAAGACAGGACGTTCTTAGCTGTCAAATTTGCAACATTTTTGCTAAATAATAAGCTAATGTCAACCAGGGTCACGTTCATTATTCTATTCATGACTTTATGTGATATTGCCAAATTATGTCACCTTGAATTGGGTTCACACCTTATCTACACGTATAAAAGTTGCATATCTACGACTTTTGCAAGGTTGTTGTAATTGCAATATATAACTATTATTATTATGTACCTACCTAAATACTATATGAATGCTGATAAGGAATTTCATTGAATATAATTCTCATGACCCCGAGTCGCAGTGCATTAGACGATAACTAGGTAGTGATCCTTATCTATTCATCTGGGACAACAAAGCTGCAACTAGAAGCCCAACTGCTCTGAGGCTAATTTTAATTTAAAAAATTCCGTTCAATTTTAATTAAAATATTAATATAATAAATAGATAGATAAGTAATTGATTCTGAATAAATTCATGGCTTACACAAATCTTATTGAAATTAATTAACTTCTTTATACAACACGTCGGTAAACAAACATACGGCCCGCTTGATGGTAAGCGGTTACCGTATCCTATGGACGCTAGCGAGACTCGGGACACATACCATTTACTAATCCGCGCCCCAGGTACCTCATACCACTCGCGCGTTGCCAACCGTTCCCCATTCCTCGATGACCTCAGGCGGCCTTGCATAATCAACAATTTAAGTTTGCTTTCCCAGTCGAGCTTCTCTTTGAACGAAATAACTTCTCCTAAATAATGCTATACGTACTAAAATACACATTAGTACAAGAAAAATAAACAAACAAACAAACTCTTCAGCTTTATTACTAGTATAGATAATTTCCTTCACGATAGTGAAAACCCAACTAATGCGTCAGTGCGTCACTAACAACAAAAGAACGGATAAATTACATTTACGTTTGTTATTGGTTTTGTAATACACAATCCTACCAAAAACATTTCATGTAAAATTGGCGGCCAAGACTCACAAGCTCATAATGCTTTCGCTGTAAAAAAGTTATTACTTAGATCTCAGGAAAAGCCAAGCCCTAAGCCCCTTTACTATCCTTACACCTTGGTTTAAAGAGTACGAGTTAGCGATTTCATAGGATGTATTTCATAACATTGAAGACCTATGAGGCTATGACGTAATTTCCTCCCGTAAATAAGTCCATGGAACCGTGTGGCTAATATGGTAAGAACGTAGGTTTATTTCTTCAATATTGTGATAATTAGTAATCTTAATTCTTCACCATATCCGTTTTCGTATGATCACCTTTATTTTTAAACTTATAAAATTTTATTAAGTATTTGTTGTTATATCGGCAACAGTAAGTAATACAAATTCTGTAAAATGTCGACTGTCTATCTATTACCAAACTATTACGGATCAGCCCGCTGTCAGATCAACGCACGGACAGCGGAGGCTTAGTAATAGGGTTCCGTTGGCACCCTTTGAGTACGGAATCCTAAAAAAATACCATTTAACAACTTTCAATTTCTTATCCTATGCCCCACAATTTTTACAATTAACCTAGTATTAACTAATACTATATACTAATTACTCAACTACCCACTAAAAAAATATTAACAGTTTGGAAGAATTGATTTATCAGCAAGGTGACCCCGTGCAAAATACCCAAATTATCTTTAAAGTGCCCTGTATTGAATATGTAATGAGTTATTGGAAATCTTCACGTGATGCATACTCATTCGTTACAAAATCGCTATGTGCTTAATTTTTTGTTTGTTGAAACTCTCGCATGACTCGCAGGGCATTTTTTGACTAACCTATTAATCGATTTAAAATAAATAGGTAACTGTGCATGCAAATAGTTTTCCTTCCGAAATACTAAGAACTACTTAGGTACCTACCTTACTTCCTTTTCTAATCAATTACCAAAATTATATATTAGAAGCGATAGGTAATGTTGATATTTCTGTGAAACAAATAAAAATTCTACGATAGCCAAAGTAAGAACCTACTTACCGTAATTAAAACTTTTTCTAATACCTACAGATATCTCATGTAGCAAGAAAAATGAGACTGTTAAAACTGAGACCTATGTATGGTAGCTGATAATTTAATGATGCACTCTACAAATCATAGTATAGATTATTATACTTAATTTTTGCAACGCAATAAGTGCTCAAAGTAGGTTATCACTTAACTAACAAAGTGCGTAGTTGATAGTTTTGAAGAAAGGACGTCACAGGTCAATATGTGTATTAGAATTAGGCCTGTATTCACACTGATATGTTTTGATTAATCCTCACGAAAAACGATTATAACTTCTTCCAAATACAAATAAATAACGAAGATATAGTTCTAGGATTGCGAACCGATGCGTTTTTTTTACTTACTTCATAAAAGGACAATTCTCCTGCTTTCCAAAAAAAATTATTCTATCTGCTACAGTTTGGTATTTCTAATATTTTAGGTAAAAAAATAGGTGATATATCGTGACTAGAACTTAAACAATACAACTAATTGTAAGAGCTATCCTGCCGCTAATTAACAAATACTACCGTATATCATAAAGCTTATATTTCCGTGAATAATATGTAATACCTACGTGTTATGCTGACATGAGCAAAAGTGAAGTGATAGAGGTGCGGGTTACTTTAAGAAAATTAGTAGGAATGCAACGTAAATATTTCGCAAATAATATAATTAATTACATAAAGGAGTTTAGTTTGGATAACAGCTTCGTATAGTAAATCCCTTAGGAGGGCGGACAGGCGCTTACGCAAGTCCTTATCGATTGGTCGCGCTTGCGTTACGCTCACTTCGATCTAAACAGTTCGTTCACCCCGGCCATTCACGCAAATATATAGATTTGGAAACCTTATGAACTAGCCAAGCAGCTGCACTCTGATTTAATTGACTTCCTTAAACTTTGTTATACAACTGCAAGCCTTCCGCTTCGTGCGTTATCAGGAGCTCTACTTTATCAACCCTACCTACCTACACGCTATCATTTATATATAATTAATTGTAATCTCTTGGGTAAATTTTGAAGGTAATAAGAAACTGCTAAGCTGCTTTAGCCGTATTCTAATGGATTCTCAGTAGAGAATCTTTACGTCATGCTGAATGGCTTTAAAATGATAATTCGATGCTTAGTATTGTCGATGAGGGCGATATATTCTGCTTACCATTGTTTGTTAGTTACATAACAATAATATTACGCGAGTTATGGTTAACACGTAACGTGAGAAGCGTTTCGGGTTACGTGGCGATGCAATCCCGGGAAGACATTACGATTTCGATACGGTACGGACGGACGGACCGAGTCGCGACAACACTTCCACGTACAGATATGCGAACCCTGTGTGACTATTATATCTCTCCATTAGACGCAAAAATATTGCTAAAAATACTTTTTTACTTACAAACGATACCTACCATAAAGGTAGTCTCTAAGTACCAGTACCTACTTAGTACAGGTAGCTATATGTGTAGTTAATGGGTTGGTAAATTATAATTTAATTAGAACAAATAATGATTATTTGCAGGAAGGTTTTGCCAACTACTTATAGCCAAATGCAGTAAGTTGTAGGTGTGGCCTATGGAACATTTACGTGGTCACAAGGGGTGCTGGGCGGAGTTATGTCAATAGCATTCGTTGCAGTTTGCATTAGGAATAAACATGATTCAATGATGTTAGTCCCTGACTGCGAAAAATAACCGTTTTTGAAACTTTACTGCTGATCCACAACTACATAGTTCATCCAAACTTAATAAGCTCTCACTGAAAAGATATTCATGAGTCATTAACCAGACATACTGCTCACATTCAAACTCAAAACTCATTTATTCAGTTTAGGGCCCTAATAAGGCCCATAAAAACGTCTAAATTATAGTTGACTCTACCACCGGTTTGGAATTACACCCAGCAAGAAATTCCTATTTATAATAGGTATGTAGTAAGAGACTAGAGTAGAATGAGAAGACAAATTTAGGGAAAGTGTGCTAAAAAGTCATCAATACCTAGGATGTAAAAACTACAATAAATACAAAAGATTTTTTCGCTCATTGTAGATGCAACCGAAAACGTTTAAAAAATAATGATACGGTTTCGCGACAACAGCACGAACATAGTATTCGATACTCGTATCGATTGATTGAAATACCTAGGTGTCATTTTTATACGGCTACTCACGTGGTCACGATTGTTATATCGAAGGTTATTGTATTGTATTTTGTTGTCCTCGACATAATTTGACAAATTAATCCATTATGTACTTAAAATGTTTGTTTTTTTTTTAATTCATCGTACCTATATTTTAAAGGTTGGGTACATTAATCCTTTATCTATCTCCTCTCGCTTGGGTAACTACCTCCACTAGTACCTGTTATTTGTCCGTATAAGGGTGTCGTAGCCACATCTGGCTAACACCTTCATGTCCTTTAAAAAAAAAAACGAGCTGCCCTTTGAGCGAAAGCCTATTTATCGTTAACAATGACGTTTGTCAAAACTAACGGGAGTTCTTACGCATGTAGGTAAACATCCAACAAACGCTTGCAACTATTATAGTTTAATACTATAGTAGTATAATGTAGATATATCACATTTTTCTGTTTATTTTTTTAACTACCAAAAATAAATCTCGCTTTCAGGACATACGGGTTCAAAAATTTACGGAACTTGATTTGGATTTGTTAAATTCAATGAAAGCTACGGAATTATTTATTACCTCACTGTTCCTAAAGATAAGCGTGACACAACTAATGGAATATTATTTCGCTCCGCTGGTGTGGCCGTTTTATCTATTTCGTAACTGTATACAACTTGCCGCTATCAAAACAAAGTAATGTTTTCCACTGTGATTATGTAAAGAAAATAACATATATAAATAATAGTAAGATGTAGTAATAATAACAACATATACATAACATAACTATATAGGTACTTATTTATTTCATTCAACAGTGAGTTATCTAATACGATATTCAATCGTTTTCATGATCCTACTACGTATGTTTTACATCTATGTTCTGCTGCAAGATATATTTTAAAACTGATCATGAGAAATTAATTAAAAATAATAAATGTATTTTATATTTTTTTCTTTTTAATTGTACAACGTAAATTTACACACGGACACGCAACCACTGGGTGGTGTAGGGCTCCCGGTTATCATTTGAGTTATCGGTTGACGCGTTGTCGTATAGGTAGTGCAAAAATGGTGTCACCTACTTTTTGCATACTGAAGGTCATAAGATTGTGTTTTTTATAATAAAAATTATCATGAATGATCGTAACTTATTTCAGCTATTTTGATCTTGTTGTCACGGACATCTATATAGGTATATTCATAATAGAGAAAAATAAGGCCAAATAGTTCTTCATCGATAATTATACTTTTTGAAAAGTTTAGATATCAATGTACAAATATATATGATTTCATCCCCTTTTAAAATTTGCTTGTTCTAAGTTTTGAGCGCGTTCCCGGGAAAAATGGTACCCTATGTCCTTCTCCATCTCATAGACTATCTGCATAGCATATTTTATCGTGATCGGTTCAGTGGTTTAAGCGTGAAAAGGTAACAGACAGTCAGAGTTACTTTCACATTTATAATATTAGTATGAAGTACGGATAATGTTCGAAAAGTATGCAAAATCTGACATGTTTGAACAAAGTATAATGGCATAAAAGGTAATGATACTTACAAACGTAACGTAGTGATGTTATAAAAATCCCAAGTTAGAGATAAATATGTTTATTTTTTTGATAAGTAAATGGTCTCAAGGCAATTTAAATGAGACTGAATTGGACAATTATTGCAATTTATGTATATAAAATATATTGGCATAGTTTTATCATCAACTAAAAAAACGCAAGTAATAATTACGGAAATACTTAACTTGTAATATCTGATTAAAAAAATTGGTTAGTCTAAATTGATTAGGAAATACCTTCTTTCAATATTCCTTTTATAATAAATTATTGACACAGAAATAAAAAAGGAAGTAAATTACAAGTGTAGTGAGACTTAGGTAAACCCCTAAATGATTATTATGTAATAATGATTAGTCAGAATCATTTGTAAAAAGTAATTCTGCCTGACGACGAAATTATTACTTACCATTATGTACAAGAAAATAAAAATGTTTATCTGACAACATACTTGTGTAAGCTAAGTAAGCATCTTGTCAGTAATCAAACAGGTAAGAGTGAAGATGGTATAAATGGACAATTAACAAAACTAGGTACTAACTTATTGTGTAATTGAGACATAAAGAAAACATAAAAAAATATAAGAAATACTTTCATTAGTTATACTATTCGGTAGTAAAAATCAAAATGTCGTAAATTTACCAATTTTTTTTTCACCTAAGTCACCTTTTAGAGGTTTTACGTTAGTTACTAGTAACCCTGTATAAAGTACCTAGGAGAATAACAAAGATCCGAATATTATAAGCAAATTGTATTCCTTGTTTGTCCGCACTTTCTCAGTAAGCTTTAATTTGTATTTTCAGTAACAATAATTAATAGTAGTGATATTTATGTAATAATTTATATTTATTCAGTACAACTATTTACAACCATATTATATCTCAACATTCTCAACAATCATAAATATTATCAAAGCTAAAAATATTGCAATGACAAAATACCTTTGAAATAAATTATTAAACATTTTTAAAAACGCCTTGGGAATTAATGATTTATGTTCAAGACTGGTATGAAGTTATAATTTTAATATTAATTATTAAAACAACGAATAATTTCAATAATATTTTGATCATGGTCACATGTCTATTTAACAAATACATAATGAATAGTAGGTAGATACCTACCTACATTGATAATATTTGTTTAGATCAATGGTTGCTTTCCTATAAATTAAATCTGTACCTATTATATTGCCCCTCTCTCCTCATATCTTATAAATTGTTTTGACTTCTCGCGGTCGCCTCTGTGGCGCCAGCGCCGGTGTGATATTGATGACGAATCACTTTTTGTAACGAGATTACAAAGATCATTTCAATAAGTAGCACACACACGCGTTTTGTCTAATTACATTTTTTTCTTGTTAATATTGCAGAATTTGTTCAGTGAAGGTGTTTGATAAACAGGTGTTTGAGTTTCCAGCCTATACGCGGTATATAGGCCTTTTATGTACGTAAGTTATGACGTATTTAGCCAATTCGAATAAAATATTATTGAAATAGGTATAATATTGAGGATTATGAACAAAAATTCACACATCCATTTATGTCAAGGAGCAAATAATCGAGGATAACCAAACATGCGCGTGCGCATCTGTCCATTGACGTAGAGCATTGTGACCACGCAAGGTAATGTTTGCAGTGAGAGCGATGCCCCAATTCGTTTTCAATATATTTTAGTAAAAGTGATAAAGTCCGATATTTATTAATTTCAGTTTCACTGATAAAAGTTAATACTGTAAAACTTATTTTTTTGTGGTTGACTTCATGGAATTTACTTTTTAGCATTTATTGATTTAGCATGATTTGTTTATAGGATTTAATAAAGGATGATGATGATTTTAAAAATAAACAGATGTTAATATACGTATATATCAAAAGAAATCACGTGTATTCGAATATACGAACTTATTTCTTCTTATAAATATCATCACCCCTTATACATACAGTGCTGCATAAACCTTTTATTTATCAACTTTTATATAGAGATATGGTCGGTACCTACCTATACCTATGTAGTATAAACCTCGGCGAGAAACGCCACCGCCAGATGTTCCGATGACCTAAAACATTGGCGGGAAGCAGCTGCATAAGAAAGTCGTGACACTATGTAGGCCTTTTATCAACGTAATATTAAACTTTACCTAATGTACTCTATAAAGAATTGATAAATTGTAAAATTTAACAAAAAATCTTTAACGATGTTAATTAATTTATTAAAACTAAATAAAACAGGGTCATAACGCAAAACCTTCAGACTTTGCTTCATCAAGACTGATAATTGTTGTTGTACGATTGTTAGTAAAAATAGTTTTATTGTTTATAAACTTATAATAAATACGACACTGGCAACCCAGCCTCGCTCTCTTCATCTCTATGTAAACAAAAAGACATACATCAAATAAAATAAAATTTAATTAAATAAAAATATTTGTTATTTATTAACAAATTGGTGCCGAAACCTATTATTGCTGAACAGATATCTTGAGCATTTTTTATCTTAACGATCAACTGCATATTTTCATAAAATAAATCCGCTCGGACATTTTGTTCTGATTTTTTTCTCCGCCAAAACGTGAGACATCAGAAAAAATCAGGACGATCATCATAACTACGGCAGCGAGCAGCGCAGACAAAAGTAATATCAGGCGATATAAGCTAAATATAAGCCAATATAAATCGCAGCTTACACCTGCTTCAAAATATGCAGCTGAACAAAAAGAGCAAGTTTTAATTGACCCAGAAGGCATTAAAGTCCGTATCGAAGAACTTCAGAAGGGCCTACAAATTTATAAAACAGTTTCGCTTGACATGATGATCCTGAGTGGTGAAGAATGTGTTGAGGAAGATGATGTTGAAGAACGATACTACAGCGTGGTTTCGGAATTGCGAGGCCTGCTGCGGGCGGAGACGACATCCGGAAGGGGAAAGGTTGACACCCATAGCATCGTACATCATCATCCCAGCAGACTTCCAATCCTGGACATTCCATCTTTCGACGGCAAGGACATCACGCAATTTACAGCCTTCCTCAACATATTCGTCGCAGTGGTGGACAAAGATGAAGGTTTAGTACCGGTCAAAAAGCTAATATACTTACGAAAATTTTTAAAAGGTGATGCGTTAATGTTAATTGATGGATTACCATTAGTCGAGGAATCTTATAAGCAAGCTCTGGAGTTAATTAAAAAAAGGTATGATAATAAGTGCTTGATCATAACACATCATGTGAATATATTACTAGATTATCAGCCAATTTCAAAGGGTACAGCTTCTGAGCTACATCATTTAGTATCTATTGCTAGGCAGAATTTGGGAGCACTTAAAAGTCTTGGACAGCAAACACAACATTGGGACATGGTTATTGTTCCCATTTTATTGCGAAAACTAGATGTTTTATCTTGTAGAACTTATTATTCCGAGCGTGACCAGGACACGTTGCCAACTTTAGAAGAGCTATTTACATACCTGGAGAGGAGAGCAGTAAGCTTCGAGGAGTCGCTTGTATCTGCTGGTAAGTCTAATAATAAAATTAATAACACAAAATCTGCTAATTTGGCCAATGCCCGTGACTATAGCAAGGTTACCTGCAAATTTTGTAAGTTGACAGATCACAAGATCTTTTCATGTAAAACATTTCAAGCATTGAGTGCTCAAGAAAGGATTGATTTTGCAAAGAAGGAAAATTTGTGCAAAATATGTCTAAACATGCATGATAAAAAGTGTTATTTCCATTTTAAATGTTCAATTTGTAAAAGTAAGGAACATAATTCTTTATTACACTTAGAAAACAATGTGTGTAATCTTGCTAAAACTGGCCATCATTCTATAATAAAAAATATGGTGTTACTGCCCAC
The DNA here is from genome assembly GCA_963555595.1 of Tethea ocularis. Taxonomy (NCBI): domain Eukaryota; kingdom Metazoa; phylum Arthropoda; class Insecta; order Lepidoptera; family Drepanidae; genus Tethea; species Tethea ocularis. Next base: position 8,880,044 of record OY741959.1, on the reverse strand, counting down.
CATCAAGGTAAAATTTAGAGATAATGATGGTTCTTATGTCACAGCACGAGGTTTGGTAGATAGTGGCAGTCAAGTATCATTTATTAATTTAAAATTAATAAATCAATTAAAAGTCTCAACATTCAATTATAATGTGAATGTCACAGCCCTTGGCCAAAAGCAAAAAGCGACCACCAAGGCTGTTAATTTATCTATGCATTCGATGCATAGCAACTATAGTTGCAATTCATTATTTTCTGTGGTTGACAATATTACGACTTATCTTCCACAGACAAAATTTGATGTTTGTGACATTGATATTCCAGATACAATACAATTAGCCGACAATGAGTTTAACATTCCTGGCGAGATTTCATTTCTGGTTTCAGCCGATATATTTTTTAAAATTATGCTGTCAGACAAAATCACTTTATCCAGGAACAATTTGTTTTTACTAGCTACAAAATATGGTTATATTGTATCTGGTAATTTAATAAAGGAAGATATATGTCTTTCATCACAAAATATTTCAAGCGATAGTGTAGCTTTACATGCTGTTTCAAATGATGATAAGGTAGACGCCCTTATGCAAAAATTTTGGGAAGAACAACACATTCCTGAAATGAATCATAAGGGCAGAGAAAATCACAAAGATGATGTGTGCGAAATTCTATTTAATAAGACTACTAAGTTGATAAATAACAGATTTCAAGTAAGTATGCCACTTAAAATAGCGGAAAGTGAAGTTCAATTAGGAGATTCTTTTAGCAAAGCCCTACAAAGATTAAATGTTTTGTGCAAAAAATTTTCAAAGAATAAAGATTTAAAATCTAGGTATATAAAATTCATTAATGAATACATTGATTTAGGGCATGCTAAAAAGATTGATTTGTTCAAGCTAAGAAAGCCATTTGAATGTTGTTTTTTCTTGCCCCATCATGCCGTTTTGAAAGAGGATAGTCTGACTACAAAACTTAGAGTAGTGTTTGATGGTAGTGCAAAAACCAATTTAAATCGCAGCTTAAATGATGTCTTACACGCGGGCCCAGTGGTACAGAAAGAATTATTTGAAATTTTAATTTTATTTCGCACATACAAGTTTATTATTATGACCGACATTAGACAGATGTATAGGCAGGTGCGTATAGATCCTAATCAAACTCATTTACAATTGATTTTGTGGAAAGAAAACTTAAATGATCCTTTGCTATGTTTACAGTTAGAAACCATCACATATGGAATCACTTGTTCCAGTTTCCTAGCTACAAGGTGTCTAGTAGAATTGGCACAAAGATATCAAGAGCAATATCCTCTGGCCTCATCGGTGCTGCTTAATAACAGTTACATCGATGATTGCTTATTTGGAGCTTCTTCGATAGAAGAAGCGCGACAAATTCGAAATGAGGTGATCGAGCTCGCAGGTATGGGTAGTTTTGAGCTGCATAAGTGGTGTTCGAATCATCCAGACATCTTGAGTGGTATTCCAAACAATAAGCGTCAATTTCATGATATTGATTTCAATAATGCTGATACTACCGTCAAAGCATTAGGTCTCTTATTAAATATAAATTCTGATCAATTTATAATTTCACAACCTTGTAGCTGGTTATTTAACGTATGGACTAAACGTACTGTCCTCAGTTTTATAGGTACATTCTTTGACCCTTTGGGATTGGCTGGTCCTATTGTCACTCGTGCAAAAGAATTTTTGCAAAAAGTTTGGCAATCAAATTTAAATTGGGATACTCCTTTACCTGATACGGTATTGTTACCTTGGAATTCATTTTTCCACGATTTAATGTCTATGAAACCTATTTATGTAAAGCGTGACTTAAATATGAGCGGCGCAGACTATCTAGATATAATTGGATATTGTGATGCATCCAGTATCGCATATGGTGCATGTATTTACATTCGAGCAGTTCAAAATAACAATGTATTCATAACATTACTGTGTAGTAAGTCAAGAATTGCACCATTAAAAACTAAGTTAACAATGCCCAGATTAGAATTAAACGCCTGTTTATTGTTGGCTAAGTTATATAAAAAAGTTATGGGTATATTACATAAATTTTCATTTAAAAATAATATTTTGAGCAGTGACTCGCAGATTGCACTCTGCTGGTTACAAAATCCACCAAACAAAGATAACTACGTAAATAGGCGAGCTATATTAATTAATGAGCAAACAAAAAATTGCATATGGAGTCATGTAAGTGGATCTAATAACCCAGCAGACTGTTTATCGCGTGGTTTATCGCCTTCAGAGTTGAGCTCATATAAACTATGGTGGCAAGGGCCTCCAGAGTTACAAAATTTAAACTTTAATGCAATTCCATTTAGTAATAAGGATGCAAATTGTAATATGAATAACATACATTGTGATCAAAATGTTAATTGTAATGTAATAAATGAGGTGATACCCGTTTCAAAGTTTTCATCTATTTTAAAAATTCAACGCATTGTATGTTACATGTTACGATTTGTAAATAATTGCAAATTAAAGAAAGAAGAACGAAATGTTTGCAAACAGCTTAGCTTGGCTGAATATAGGCTATCCATGCAAATCATTATAAAACACATACAGTATTTACATTTCTGTGAAGATATTGAATGTATAAAGAAAAAAAAATACTGTGAAATCTAATTTGAAAAAATTGTATCCTTTCATAGATAACGTAGGATTGTTACGAGTAGGCGGAAGATTGGAGAATGCTAATATACCATTTTGTAAAAAACATCCTATAATATTACCAAAAAAATGTAACATTACAACTTTAATTATACGACATGAACATTATTCTTTATTGCATGCCGGTTTGAAAATGACATTGTCCAGTCTAAGCCAAAAGTACTACATAATAAGCGCTACGACAATTGTAAAAAACATAATTAATAAATGTATTACTTGTTTCAAATTCAGAGCACAAGGTGCAGAACAGTTAATGGCATCATTACCTCAAGATAGAGTTGTTAAAGATCGACCATTTAATAAAGTTGGAATAGATTACTGTGGTCCATTTAGTATTAAGCAATCTAGTATAAGACGTTCTATTTTAACTAAAGGATATGTTTGCATTTTTGTATGTTTTTTCACAAAATGTGTACACTTAGAATTAGTGTCAGATCTGACTAGCGATGCATTCTTAGCCGCATTTAAAAGATTTCATTCAAGAAGAGGCTTGCCTCATACTGTGTATTGTGACAATGCATCAACGTTCAGAGGTGCAAACAATCAATTAAAACAATTACATATATTATGTAATTCTCAGTCTCACACAAGCACTGTCATTAATTATTGCAACGAAAAAGGAGTGGATTTCAAATTCATACCTTCCTATTCTCCTACTTGGGGAGGGTTATGGGAAGCAGCCGTAAAATCGGCTAAATACCACTTTAAAAGAATCATTGGTACTTTGCTTCTGACTTTTGAGCAGTTTAATACAGTAATAATACAAGTGGAAGCTATATTGAATTCGAGACCTATCACTCCATTCACTAGCGATGTTACAGATTTTTCTTTTTTAACTCCTGCTCATTTTTTAATATCGCAACCAATGACAGCTTGTCCTGAACCTGAGATAACTAATAGTAATATCAATTGTTTACGATTCTGGAAAAAATGTACAAGGATACAACCAGATTTTTGGCAAGCGTGGCATAAAAGCTATCTTTCGCAGTTACTTAGTCGCCCTAAGTGGCATAGAGTTAAACCTAATATTCAAATAGGTGTATTAGTATTGTTAATTGGTGAAAATGTATCTCCGTTACAATGGCCTCTTGCCAGAGTAACTCAAGTATTTTTTAGTAATGATGGTAATGTAAGATCAGTAGAACTTAGAACTAAAAATGGTCATCTTCATAAAAGGGCTATTAATAAAATTGCTGTTTTGCCTATTTATGATTCAGATTAAGTTACAATTTGCTTTATAAAATAGTAAAGGTTATATTGTGGGGGGGGGGAATTTATGTTAGTAAAAATAGTTTTATTGTTTATAAACTTATAATAAATACGACACTGGCAACCCAGCCTCGCTCTCTTCATCTCTATGTAAACAAAAAGACATACATCAAATAAAATAAAATTTAATTAAATAAAAATATTTGTTATTTATTAACAACGATTTTTTCAAATTAAATAATATTTTTTCCAAACAGAATAAAAATTGAACCAAATTCGCAGTTCTAATATTCTTAACTCCACATAAACTCTCTCTAGGCCTAGAGAGAGTCTGCGGCCCTTGTAGAACGATTGATAGAAATCGCCACTAAAACTAAAAAAAAAAACTTGGGATTTACCTACCATGTTTCGGAAAAATTCATAGATGAAAAATTGTTAGTCTTTATGCGTTAGTTTTTATCGATAAACCTGTATATAAAGTCACTTCACTATAATAAACCACGTTCAAATCGCCAACTGGATGCAGGCAGGGTTCCCAAAAGCTGAGGACATTACCAAACATAACCTGATTGAATGGGAGGTTAATTACGCAGAACGAGGTAAGCGCCAGCTTTTGGTATTTGGTATCAATGAGGCTTCTGGACAACTATTATTTTTAGAAAAACAAAATAACGCAATCGTATCAACGCAAATATAAAATGAAATTCATTACTTTGATAAAAACAAAATATTATATGTATTTTGTAAATAGGAATAGGATGTAGTTTTTATTTCATCACAATACTATATAATATGGTTGTAGTTGGACAATTAATGTAATAATCACTTAATTATGCAAATACGCATTTATCACCTAATCTGAGCAGGAACAAAATAATATTTTTTTTATGTTAAGTTAATTATTTATAAATTAAGTGTCTTTAAATACAGTGATATGAATAGCCTTCAACTTAATCTGTCCCGATTGCTGTTATAGGAAGTAGAGATAATATTTTATTTGATTTTAATATTGGGGTCAATGAAAAATCGTTGTTATCTTTCCACATACAAAAGTCGTGCATATGGTTTAAGATTATATCTCTATATCAAAATTATTATTTTCAATGTTGTTTTTAATCCTTGCTTGGATATTTTTTCGAAGGAAAACTCTTTTTAGAACTTGTAGGTATATATTTTTACAAAATGTATTTTATTACAGTATAAATAATATGTGGTAAATAATTAGTGATCAACATTTTTGGTATATTTTTTTAGTATATACCTACGTCTAACAACCTGTTTTACAATAGCGACACATAACGTAAAACATACTTATGTCTACAAAACGTTGAGGAAAGGTTATACGCCTCGAGGCGCTTTTCTCTATTAATATTAAAATATTGCAAAATCATTTACTAATTCAACAAGATTTTTGATCACGAAAAAGATATATATGTACTTACATAATGTTAAAGTTCGTTGACCGGCATCTAGACGTCGTCGAGGAGCCAATTAATAAAAGTTTTGTAAAGTTTCCATTCATATGCTTATTATTCAGACTTAGTTCTCATATTTTTTATTGGAATTCCTGAAATTTTCAACGAACCTGAAAAGAGAACAACAAGAGTAGTCAATAGACCAAATTAAACTTGTTTACGTATGTGCCGACCTCTATTTGCTAGCTCTGAAAATATACATCTAAATAACATACTGCAAAAGACAAATTTAATGTATACTATAAGTATGCTCCAGATAATAAACTTTTTTATAATTACTTCTGATAAATAGGTTATAAGGCCATCGTATATGTAGGTATATAGTTGCATCGCTTACAGGACTTGCGCGCGACCTATTCAAAAGCCAATAAGTTAAAACTTTATTTCCAAAACATAGAAAAAAATTATATATAATGAACAACTAAGTTATTTTTTTATATCAGATCAAGGAGTAATCAATTGTGACGGTGATTAAAAAGTGCTAACTCACCAATGGCATACAGTCGATTCAGACAAAAGCCACTTACTGTCAGCGTGTTGGTTGTTTGCGTTTATATTGTATGGAAAATTACATAAGTTAGGAATAAGTCATGCAAAACTCCAAATTCAGCCAGTGGAAAAAATAGCGTTTCACTTTTGTATAACGTCAACTAAAAAGGGGACCCCACTAAAATTCAGTTTCTTTTTTCAGCACTTTTAATATAACTTTATTTTTTTTAACACTGTAATTTTGATTTTAAGACTGTAAAATCATTTCTTAGCTTACATAGGCTCTGCGACTAAGTCAGTCAGTTAGTTAGTTTCTTATTTTATGTAGATTATTTTACTTTGATAGGGGAATTCATTTTGTGGGAATAATGGTATCTACTTTCCCACAATATGGAAGGATATTTTTACAATTGGCTATACAAAGTATGAATCTTGGGATTTCCCGGTGACGAGTCGGGTAAATGTAATGTAATGTTGGGGTGAATTCTTGATTATGGACTATCCTATCACCAATACCTATATATATTAAATTATATAGCATTCTCCCCACGGTATTTCCCGCGTTCGTCGATCCCGGGGGTTCTTATGATTTTCCCGGTTTTTATAGTAAATTTTTATTACAGGTTCTACTTGTGTGCGATTTCATCATGATTACTTGTTCCGTGGAAGCGTCAAGCAACAGGTAACTAACAAATACTCACTTTTGCATTTATAGTATTACCTAGTTACGACAGATAAATTATCAAGAAATTCCAGTTTACTATCTGTATTTTAATAGTTTAAAAACAAAACATAGCCAAGAAATATAATCGTGTTATCATCAGTTACTTAGTCGTAATTTTGTTTTTTAAGAATCCCATTGCAATATAATTTAAATTATAATTATCATTTTGCAATTCGGCCTGTTATCACAGAACAACAATCACTATGCACTTGCATAAGCAAAAATACTTTAATCGTCACATTTCATACCATTAATAATTATTATGTTGTCAATTACCACTTCGACATTTTTGAATATAATTGAAATTATATTTATCTTTACTCTTTTTTGCAAGATACATGGAGGCAGTAACTACAATATTTTGTCTTAAATATAGAAAAAAGAGTACCTTTTCTAGATTTTTTATAATCAACTAAACGTAATTGTCAAATAAAGCCACAGCCAAATATGTTACCCAAAATAAAACCTTCCAAGTGCCACAAACAGTAGTAGCGTTCAGTAATTTTACTACTAGTTTTTCAGTACGAACAACTTCATCTAAGCAATTTTGAACGGAATTCTCCTTTCTATATAATACGTCAAGTATATTTCTTAAGTTTCGTAATTTATGCTTCAAGTGTTTTATATTTATGAAATATTTATATGCTTAAAAAATTATATTGGGTTTTAATTTTGTCGGATATTAATCACATATGATTGTGGCTGAATGCTACGTGATTTATTAAACAATGGACTCTTTGGTAAATCACGTAATTAGGCTGAAAATCTTTAAACTGAGATTATGGATGGATATAATTCAATTCAGAAATAAACCACCACCTGATAGTGCTCGTTTCCAACACATGCGTACCTACGCGAGTAGTTTTTACATACTTTATAATATTTTTCTAAATAAAAGTAAGCGTTTTTTTAATATGTATTTCATTGATTAATAAGATCCGCCAAAATTATCTTGTGTTTTAATTTTTTTAACGTACGTGATACATACTTACTGATAAATTAATGCAATAAGGCATTATGCGCTACTAATTATCTCTTATCGGTATCACTTTTGTATTTACTCGGTATGCTTCAATGCTTGTTGTTGTATTTTTGATAATGAATACATTATTAAAGTCATTTATTAAAGCCTAAAGTTATCTCGATGTTCATGGATGGTGCCAAATATTATACAAACTACGAGATACCTACTCACAAAAATATGTAAGCAAAATATAAATGATTTATGTACACATGATTTCCAGAAATATTTTCAGGGTTCATGGTTTTCTCTGTTTCCGGCATGTGCTTTCCTCACACCTTAAAAATATACCTAGTACCGTAATGATATTTTGTTTCGCATTTGATAGTGTGGTGTAGGTGTTTTTTATAAAATAAGTATGCATGCATATACGAGTAATATGTTCATTTGCACAAAAAATATGAGTAGTTGAAAATGTGTATTGGCTCTTATAACCAAGTGCTACTTACAAGAGTTAATGTTTATTACTTCGATAAGTTTAAATCAAAATATTAAGTGAATGTAATCCCTTGCTGAGCTTACAGCCCGAGTTTCATTTAATTAATTAAGTAGTATAAAATATTATTTTTGCAATGTTCAGCGACCATAGGTATAATGGTATGGTATGGTATATGAAAACGTTTGAAAGAATAACACTAATAAAGTAATTATATAATATTAAATAATATAATTAATAGGAATTAGGAGAATAGCTATGTAAGAGATATTTAAGTGTCGCGTAGAGGTCGAGCCGCGTAGAAGTTCGCCCAAGGCTTCAGTCGCGAGTCGTCGACCCTCCGTCACCTTGCTTCGCGCCAACTTACGCAATTCGTTAATCTTATCATCTGCATGCGCGCGCACCCACTCGACCTCGATAGCCCCTCTCACCCCTCGCCGAATTTTAACGCCTATGTTCAAATCAAATATGTAGGTATATGCACCAAGTGAGGTCATCCCCAAAGTCATATCTCATTTTAAATTCGAAAAGGATATGTTTAACACTTTTCAAATTCAGATTCGATGTTCGCTCTAGTTTTGTAGGTAAATATTTAAAAAGTGCTCTTAGTTTTAACCCACGGTCTGATGTTTTCTCTGGATACAAATATGTTTTATAACATTGTATAATAGAGCTACTTATCAAACTGCATTCAACTGCGTACAGCTTGCAGTAACACATATACATTTATTTTATAATTTAAAAATAACTTAATTAATCATAGAGTTATTATCTAATGTCAATTTAGGATTTACTTTTTATTAATTAAACGTATATATAGGTATAATATTAGTGTATTTTTTAGTGTTGGATTAATATCGACGTGTGTGCGGAAATAAAGAAAAAATATCTAAATAATGATCCTATACTATGCATGAACCAGACAAGACACTTTACATAGTAGAAACACATAATTGATAAATTTATTTTGTTATATTTTTTATTGTCTTATCAAAAGTTGCTATAATTTATTAATAACTCACCTTTATATGAAAGTCGCCACAAGACGAGCACAAGCAGCTAAGTAAGTAAGATTCTCACAGTGAATTCAACCTTTGAAAAAAGAAGTGGTCTACGACTGTAGCGCTACGGATTTCGTAGCATTGCCAGTGGAAAAGCGATAGCGAGAGAGAGGAGTGCTTGCCGGTGGGACGAGCCTGCGCGCGCGCTCCACCCCGGCCCCGCTTGTATTTATTCGCAAGGCCACGCCAGTGGCGCGCCAGTGCGCAGACGTCGGTCGCACGCGATATACGATCCTACGATTTCGGCATCGCACTGTCGCGATTTACAGTCCGCGTACTAATGTTACGTTTCGTTTACAACTGAAACTTAAGACAAAAACTGATATTTTTTGTTAAAATCAAAGACATTAATCATGATAACGATACTTGCGAATTCTAAATTGTTGTGGGGGTTATGGCAAGTGGTGAACTACTGTGCAACTCGTACTTCGTTGCCCCTGATGCTGGCAACTGGCGCGGCGCTGATGGCCTTGCGGTTGGTGGCGCTGATGCGGGAGATGCGCAAACTGCCGCCGGGCCCTTGGGGCCCTCCCGTTGTGGGCTATCTTCCATTCCTTGGAGTTCGGCACAAAACATTCCTTGATCTCGCACGAAGCTACGGAGCTCTCTTCTCGGCACGACTCGGAAATCAGCTCACAGTTGTGCTCAGCGACTACAAACTCATTAGAGAAGCATTTCGCCGTGAAGAGTTTACCGGTCGCCCCAGCACTCCACTAATGCACACTCTGGATGGTCTTGGTGAGTCTAAGTTATCTGTATAAAACTTGTATATTGTTGATATTATATGTATATACATTAACATAGTATGTAAAAAATAAACCCATGCAATAAGTGCACACGTGCATGTGGGCGGCTCGTGCTAACTCGGCCCTCCTGTCGGTCGAGCATGCGTTTGCGCCGCCCACATGCGTCGAGCCCTCACTAACGCCTCCCCTCTGTGCAGGCATCATCAACAGTGAAGGCCGCTTATGGAAGAGCCAACGCCGATTCTTGCACGACAAACTTCGAGAATTTGGCATGACTTACATGGGAAATGGCAAAAAAATCATGGAAGGAAGAATTAAGGTTTGTTTTAAACTATGATATAATTTTTTAATTATTCTCAAAATTCAAGTATGTTTAGTAAAAAATTAAATTTTACGTTTCTAACAAGAAAATTTTGTTTAAACAGAATGAAGTTCATGAACTTATGGCTAACCTGCATCGCGCAGAGGGCGCAACCATAGATCCAAACCCCCTACTTGCATTGGGCGTGTCTAACGTTATCTGTGGTATTACCATGTCGGTGCGGTTCAGCAACGGCGACGCACGCTTCGAGAGGCTAAATAATCTCATTGAAGAAGGCATGCGACTTTTTGGTGAAGTGCACTATGGAGAATATATTCCGCTTTACAACGTACGTATCGCAAATTATTTTGTATTTATAATTTATTTCCAACATTAAAGATTAAGTGTGCTTTTCTAATTTTCAACCATTATATCGTATAATATTTTTGTGCAGTATCTTCCTGGTAAGGCGCAAGCTCAAGAAAAAGTAGCGAAAAACCGCGAGGAAATGTTTGAGTTCTATCAAGGGCTAATAGATGAGCACCGTGAAACTCTCGATGTCAACAATGTAAGGGATCTCATCGACGTTTATTTGATTGAGATTGAAAAAGCTAAGACTGAAGGCAGAGCCGGAGAACTATTCGAGGGAAGAGATCATGGTTAGTAATGAAATCATTCAATTAATCTAACAACAACAAAAATAACCAAAAATATCGTTACGAAATAATAATTATTTAGGAACATTCATAATAACAATAATAACAGGCTTTAATAATAGCATACATTTTTATTCCAGAATTACAACTGAAACAAATTCTCGGAGATTTATTTTCCGCTGGCATGGAAACCATTAAATCTTCCTTGCTGTGGATGATCGTGTTTATGCTAAGGAATCCAGATGTTAAAAGGCGTGTTCAAGAGGAGCTCGATACTGTTATCGGACGCGAGCGATTGCCAACTATCGAAGATATGCCAAACCTTCCTTACACTGAAACTACAATCTTGGAGACGCTAAGAATGTCTAGTATTGTACCATTGGCGACAACTCACTCGCCCACAAAGTAAGTATTTGTACTTATTCAAAAAATTTAAATTGTATGATTGATTTGGATAATTTACTTTCTAACGTTACGAATATTCTAACATTATTCTTTCTTTTTCTCAGGGACGTGCACCTTAACGGATATAGAATCCCAGCGGGTTCACAAGTCGTGCCACTCATCAATTGTGTACACATGGATCCCAACTTGTGGGATGAACCCAACAAATTCAGCCCCAGTAGGTTCATAGATGAAACTGGAAAGATCCGCCGCCCGGAATTCTTCATGCCCTTTGGCGTCGGCCGGCGAATGTGTTTAGGAGACGTCCTGGCTCGCATGGAAATGTTTATGTTTTTCTCGTGTATGATGCATCAGTTCGACGTACAGATGGAAGCTGGGGATGCGCCGCCGTCACTGGAGGGCACGGTGGGCGCTACGATCGCACCTAAAGCTTTCAGCGTCAAGTTCGTGACGCGCGCGCCTCCCGCGCAGCCGGCCGCGCTGGCCGCGGACCATACGCACCTGCGTCATGTAGGTGCACACTAGCGCCGCCCGAATTTCCACTACACACCCACCAGTATTCAATGATCACTCGTTTTAGAGCGCATCGATGACCATTTAATTAAGTCTTTATCATATAAGTAATGAAATCGCGGGGCGATGGTCGAGGCTGTGCATAAAGTGTTCAATTAAATAGTAAACCGAGAATTTTAGATGTTATCAAATTTTCCCATCGTTGAGATTAAAAAGGAAACGATAGTTTTGTGCGTTTGCAGTATTAGGTAGAATTTAGTCATGTAGGATCCGCAAATCACAGAGACATTGTATTTAAGTTTAATTATGTAAGCTCTAGTACCTATACCAAAATAAATGTATATTCTAGGTCATTATTTATTAGTAGGAATCACTTGCGAGAGTGTTGTCTGTTGAGTGTGATCTCATGACTGTTGTGTTACACGTATGTAGTAGGTTTATAGTTAAGATTTACAAGTGTTCATCTATAACTTACAAGGATAAATTATCATTCCATGGTAGTGTAGTAACCAGCAACTAGCTAGTCTAGAGCGATATTCTCGCTGTTTATATTACCTAAGTAATATTAGTTTACGTTTATTTGTTTAACACATTGTTTGCAACCAAGTTGCTCCGTACTGAATTTGAGTTACATAAGTCTGTTTTAGCTTGCAGCTCACCGTTAATCATTGTTAGACTACCATTAGGTACCTGTTTACCTGTGCTTTGTATATTAGCTCCGTTTTTAGTTCTAAAATATAATGTATTTAGTTAAGAAAATAAAGGTGAAGAAATTAAATGAATAAAATTCTCATGCATTACAATATCTTTGTCTTTTTATTATATTTAAAAAATATATATATATATACTTGATATTTATTTCTATAGTTTTTTTTTATTTAGTAATACTTTTGTATTCCTAAATTACCAATAAATACGACAAAACTAAATATTTGGTCTGTGTGAAAAGTGAAATTACAACATTAAAAATAAATATAAATATTATCATCAATGGAAAGTTTCAAATGTATTCGTAGGTAGGTGTGTGCGTTTAGGATCTACCTAGCCAGTTTTGATCTTATACATTTTGATATAATTTGATTTTTATACACTTCAAGACCAAATGCATATTAATGTTAAAGTTAATTGATGTTTGGTATCGCCCTTATATGAATTTTCCATTGGATATAGGAAATAGTTTATCAAATATTATACATAGTTTGAAATGTTTGACGTAACGATGCATCCTGTTTTTTAGAATGAGTCATATTATATATGGCGATATACTAGGTATTTTTCATCGCTATATTTTTTGTACTACACGTAATCTGGGAAGTAATACTTATATCTAATTTGCATAGAGATAATTATTTATCAATGATAAGTAGGCACTATCTCTATATAATAGTGCAACTTATTTATTCATACAATAAATTTAACTATCATGATGTGCTATGATTAAAACATTATGTTTCTCAAAGATCCTATTTAATAGTTCTAATTAGAATACAAAATATACCTAATACATATTGAGCTATATAATATGTATTTGATTTATTATCTACCACTGAAAATAAAATGTTTTACAAAGGTTATTTACCGTCAAACTGAATCGCAAAAAAACATTACTGGTGGTGGTGCAAGGGTGACGCCAACAGTTCCCTGCATTTGTTCTACCGTGGGCGGTGGCGACGCCAAGCGAATGCGCTTGCGCCGAAAGAGCCGTGCTATCAAACCGCATGACAACATACGGGAAAGCTCGTCACCAGGACACATACGTTTACCTTAAAAATAAATGTTAGGTTAACATTAGGACGAAGAAAGCTATAAGAAGGCCCATTTTATGGACAAACAAGAAAACGGTCCAACTGACTGTAATTAGTCATCGCCGCCATTGTTTATCTAACTGTGGTAATTTCTAGCAGGACAAACAAATAATCATAATGATTTCAAAAATAAAAATCTACCTGTTTGGAAGGGTATGAACTCCTGAGGCTTAAGCAAACTGCCATCTGAAGCTAAAAACCTACTGGGTCTAAATTCTTCAGGATCTTCCCATACATCAGGGTCCATGTGAATTGCCCATTGAAGCGGAATCACCATGGCTCCTTTCGGAATCCTATAATTTCCTAGAAATGTGTCCTGGAAAAAGTGTTTGGTTTTTATGGTGTCTTTATAATAGGAGTAGGTACGTGTTTGCCATCGTAGTAAAGTAATTATCATACTTCTACACATCCATGAGGTATTCCAACGGGTACAATTGACCGAATTCTTTGAGTTTCACAAATAGCTGCCATGAGATATGGTAGATTGGAACTGTTTATCTCCCCTTCTTCAGGATAAACACATAGGATCTCCTTTCGAATCACTTCCTAAAACATAACAAAATTGAAACATTTTTCCTTAAATTAAAACAAAATAAGAAATCATAAAATGAAGTCAAACCTGTTCGTCCGTATATAGAGCCATGTACAACAAAAACCAAGCAAGAGTTACCGAAGTAGTATCAAGGCCTGCACCGAACATGTCTGCCAGAAGATAATGCATTTGTTCATCTGTCGTATAGCGTGCTAACTCGTCACAACTCTCGAATCTTTTCTTCTGTTCAAAAAGGAAATTGTCTAAAATACATTCACCATCGGTTGGAATAAGGATGTTTGGATTAAAGAAGTGTTCTTCTGTATTGGACACATGTTTACTGTATTTAATACATTTGATATGTCCTTCTGGATGATCATTGAAGAGATCATCATGGGGTAGATATTCGGCTCCCTTTGGTTTTTCCAACCCCAGCATTTTGCGACGCCTCGCTATGACACTTGCGTAGAGTCTATGAGTTTGTGCTTGACCGCGAACTAGCACTTCAATGGTTTTTCGAGTTGATGATGAAATAAATCTTAAACAAAAGAAGTAATTCTTAATTTGATAATCAATCGTGTTATTGCATGATTATCTAATGTTTGGTTTCTTTACCATACCTATTTTAATTTAATTGTTTTAGTTTAATTATGTTTTAATTATTTTGAGTTTTCTGTAATTTATTATTTTAATCTTTTTATATCCAATTATTATTATTTTCTCTGGTATTTTTTATTATAAATTGTGCATGTCGTGTATAATGTAAAATCTGTCTAAAATGCGGAGAATGTTTTGTGTACCTAAAAAATTGTTGGCTGGCCTAATAAATAATTATGACGGATTATTTATTGTAATGTCTTACCGGACGAAAGGTAAAAAGTTGACAACACCCGCGACACCCATCTCGTGGCAACCCTCTTCTTGAATTTGCCTGAACCAAGTCCAAGTTTTGTCGTCAGGAGGGAATTTAAATCCAAATATTATTTCATTTACCACATTACCCAATGAATTTGTAAGCATATCAGGTAGATTAAGAGGCGATCCAGAAGCTTTTTCGACATTCTAAAACAACTCATGTGATTAAAATTTCAACATATTTTTTATCAGAACTAAAAATCCTACAATAGAACCTAGGTATTTACGCCGTTTATTTTACATCATGGAAAGTTTAAAAATAAACTTATTAGAGTGTTATACAATTATTTTAGGCAGCAAAATTTTAAAATATAATGTTCAGTTTGTAAATGTAAATGAAATTATTTAAAAGTAAGTAAATAATAAATATTCAATCATAGAAAATAAGTGTGACTTGCGCCAGCAGTTAAGATGCGGGCTACCGATGAATCATAGTATAATTTATACATACTTACCTGTTGGATCAACAATTTCTCACATTATATTAAACGTTCAGCTCGACTGTGAGAAACTGCGTTAGGTGATGACGTAATATTATTATACGTAATGTATAAATTATATAGTGACGCATTGGATTATTTTTTTACCCCCGACGAAAAAAAGGGACAGATACACAAATACAGACAACAAACTTATAAAACCCCTTTTTTTCGTCGGGGGTTAAAAACACAAGCATTTTTAACAACTTTTAATATTATACTGGCTAAGGAGTAGGTGGATAAAATTATTATACCCCATAATAGGGGATCGGACAGGTATCACAAAAAAATCTTAATTGTAGTTAGAAATAATGTTAATTAGATAAAATGACCATTCAATGAGTATTTTTGTAAAATAATATTTTTTTTATATTTTTAAATCAACAAATAAAATTAATAAGTTGCTATATTATTTAACAGTCCGCCACCTTGAACGAAACACCAATCACAACGCTTTACGTCATACGTTTGGATACAAACTCAAAAATCTCATCAATTTTGTGAATTTGTATGTGATTCTTACTGTTTTCTACGATTATTTCCATTTTTTCTAATTATTCTGAAACTGTATGCGTTGTGGAATCTATTAATTTTCTTATAATTGTCTTCTGATATATTTTTTTACTATGTGACCTGGATATACAAAAGCCGACAACCGAAATCTTCCAAGAGTGGACATTCTAATGGTAGGAAATTTATTGTGCAGCTGAATTTAGAAATGTGAAAACATCTGTGTAAGTATTTCACCTAGTCATTATTTATTCCGCATACTAAGTAAATTTACTACGAAAGAAAATCAAAGAGAACATACCTAACTTACAAGTGTGAGTTATGTTAATAATGTTTACGTCTTTTCAGATCGGCGAGATAGTCTTACGGTGATGATGCTATAGAATACGTACAGCTTCGACAAAATTCGTAGGTATATAGTACTATCAAATGCAGGTTTTGTCCAGAACACAAAGTTCGTCAAAATCGTATGCTGTGATTATAAATAAGTAGTTGATGAAAAGAAGGGAAAAATGTAAGCGTTCAGTGTCATTATTGTGCTGCTTTAACAGGAGGTTGTAAACATGCTGTTGCTTTTCTTATGTGGGTTCACACTTTAAGAAAGTATTATTTTTGTGTCGCTGACAGAACCTTTGAGGCTACCAAATGTTGAAATGTACTAAGTATGATGAAACTTTAGCTAAACACTATATGTATTTCGAGTACAAATAAGTTTTGTAAAGTCTATGTATGTACTATTCTACATAAAAGTACAAAATAAAACAAATTGCGATGATATGAATGGTTTTATTTTATTTTAATCTTTAATGTCTTAATATATAAAAAAATAGGTACTTTTTCGTTGAATAATACAAGTTATTGAATCTTGCAAGTTGATAAGAGCACATGCTATTTATAATTTATTTTTGTAATGTGAAAGAAACGTTTAAGACTTACAATCTCAGATAACATAATAATGACATGTGTAACGCAAAATCTACATCAATATATCA
The DNA here is from genome assembly GCA_963555595.1 of Tethea ocularis. Classification (NCBI taxonomy): domain Eukaryota; kingdom Metazoa; phylum Arthropoda; class Insecta; order Lepidoptera; family Drepanidae; genus Tethea; species Tethea ocularis. The sequence goes on along the minus strand of OY741959.1, from coordinate 8,863,104 downwards.
ATATGATAATAGCAACTTATTTTTGTTAGTAATTAACACAAGTAAAATTACTGAGTCCAAGAATATTGTAAAATAATCGACCAACAAATTCCTAAAATAAATCAACAAGGAACCAAAAGCTTCGCCCACAATCATCTAGCATATGTATATTTTTTTTAGAAATCTCCCGGATCCTTCTAATGACTTTTTCAATGTATATCTTTAAACACAATCTGCTTAGTTTTATGAGCCTCTTCTTTAGTCAATTTTGCAAAAGTAAAATCTTTCCTTCGCATTTTCGTTTCGCTAAGTACAGCTAGTATACTTTTTTAATTCTATGGCTAAGTGGAATTTTTTTTTCCGTACATTCGATTTTCTTGGTACCATCAACAAAGTTGAAGCATGATCACCTTAAGGGAATATTTTGTGTGCAGTGACTTGCGGCTACCTGTACCTCACACAATATAACAAGACAATGCGCTTGTCATAAAAATTGTCTAAACAAATGATTTTAAAAGAGACTGCTTTTATTCACAACAATGGACAGGGTGAACTTTGATAACAGTCTGCAAGCAAAAAGGTTTCAACTGATCATGCTTCAACTTTGTTGATAGTACATACATCAATGAATATTTTTTTTATCTGGAGCAGTCACGGAAGTATTATTACACAGAGGTGCTGCACACCAACGATATTTTTTTCCATTAAAAACGTGACTAAACTTCACATAATCTTTTAAAATTCAGTAGATAACTTACACTTGTCTTGGTTGTTTGATTCAGTAGCAGTTACATACTCTTTGGTTTGATTGATGTTTGTTTCCTAACAAATGACGTCACGAAGCCTAAAGTGACAGATGAGAGCGTTTTCGCGGCATTTTTATGCATTCAACTTTTATATGTAATTTAAGTATATTTAAAGCCTTTATTTAAATAAAATATTATTTTATAGGGTATTTAATAACCATTCTAATTAGTTTAAAACACGTTGTGAAAAGTTGTCCGATCCCCTATTACAACTGACTAGGTTTACTATTACTCGAATAAACTGCAGCCAAATAACTTCATGTTGTGGGTGGGTTCATCGCTCCAGAGCTCATCGGGGAGGGGAAGTCGGCAACGGCAATGAAAGAGTGGTACCTAGGCGCGGATTAGTAAATGGTCTGTGCCCCGGCAGTCGCTAGATGCTTACTATCAGACGGCGACTTGTTTGTCGACTTTGTAGTATGGGGATAATAAAATATGCATTAGAATGTATGAGCAGGACAAAAAGCTTTAAAAAGTGCAATTTTTGGGTTGAATTTTTTTTTATTCTTCAGTATCGGAGTTTCCCTGCGAGATCGGATCAAAAATGATGAGATCCGCAGGCGAACCAAAGTAACCGACATAGCCCGAAGAATTGCCAAACTTAAGTGGCAGTGGGTGGGGCACATCACTCGTAGAACCGACGGCTGCTGGGGCAGAAAGGTTTCTCGAGTGGCGACCACGAACCGGAAGACGCAGCGTGGGCAGGCCACCCACAAGGTGGACCGACGATCTTGTTAGGGTCGCGGGAAACCGCTGTATGCGGGTAGCGCAAGACCGGCCATCGTGGAGATCCTTGGGGGAGGCCTTTGTCCAGCAGTGGACGTCTGTCGGATGATATGATGATGATGATGATCGTAAAACAGGAACGACAAAACAACAAATGTATATCGTGCTCCTTCTATCGATGGCATAGCAAAAATACACAGTGACGTTGAAACTCCAAATAATCTTGTTAGTTTTATTAATCAAACTCAAATTCAACTCAAACTCAAAACAGTTATTCAGTTTAGGCCCTAATAAAGCACTTATGAATACAATAGACTCTACCACCGATACTGAATACACTTAAACTGACTAATATTATACGGACGGACCCCTTCTCCAGTATGGTTTCAACAAGCCATTTTTAAACGATTTCAAAATATGTATCTGGTGATTTATATTCTAATATGGGAAATCTCGTGGTGACTTCTTAAAAATACCTATGTCAGATATCAGAATATGATGAAATGGAAAACAGCCTAGGCCACGTTATGCATTACGAGCTATTAGATACACATAAGAAACACTGAAATTTACGACTTTAAAATATGGTGGGTACCTAATAACACAGGTTAAAGATCCTACTATCCTCCTATCCTATTTATAACTTCTATTAACATACCTACCTATGTTTACCATGCCTACCAAATTTGTTCTGCAATAGGTATACACATATATACATGGGTAAGGTAAACAAACCAACCCCATCCAAAAAAATCATGTTTAGTTAAATATGAATAAAAAGTGTGACCTAGATAATTAAATAACAAATGCACACGATTCTAAAAATCAATTCTTGTCCATGGGTTGGGTCGAGCACTCTATAGCTTTTTCTATTTTCAATTTCAGGTTGTAAAGACACGGAGGAATCTATTATTATATTTATTCCATGAAATATATCTACATACTTAGCAAAAAAATGTATACCTCAAGTAACTCGTAAACACCTGAAGCGATGCGCTTTTCCAGTTTTTCTCTAGAAACACTGTGTTTACTCATGCCAAAACTCTTGAGCCATGTTGTTATCAACTTTCTTTGGTCCTTCCATAAACCTCCTTCAGCGCAAATTATACCTTAAAATTAAAAAAAAAACAAAACACAATATTATCAACTACTTGGTTGGTTCTGAAAATAATTAAGCGAGATTCCTTAGGTATTCGTAGGTTAGGCACCTACCTAACCTAAGATACTAAGTATATAAAGCATAGTACTACTTCTGCCTCTATATAGACATAGGTACACTATATTTATTATTAATTCTTAGCAAGAAATAAATATGAACTTCATCCAGTGTATTTTCTAATATTAGAATATATAGACTACCTACCGTTTCCATGCATGATTCCATGAGTTAGATATAGGGGGGCTCTTCCGGAAAAATTCTCTTTAGCGAATGCATCTCTCACTAACTTATGATCGGATAATATTACAGCATACACTTTTCCCATTCCAATTCCGTATATTGGTCCGTAAACTTTTGATAGTTTAGTAAGAGTTAAGTGTGGCTGATGTCTATCTAGAAATGGTAAGTACCCAAGGATTGGGAGACCCCATGGACCTGGCGGCAGATTCTGCCACTCTTTCAGCTTTTTGAAAACCCAATATCCCGCGACGAAAGTAAACAGATACAGTAAAATGAAATCCATTTTGTAGTTAGTTATATGTTCTTGTTTAAATAAGGTACCTGCAACAATTGGTAAATTGGTAATTAATTTCTAATGTATGTTTGCAAAGAGCAAATTCAATATAATATAGGTATCAAAATAAAGTTCTGACTTTACTTTGAACTAGTATCGGCTACGTTATTTTTCACACATTTCCAAGAGATATAAGTATAAAGATTATCCGGGATTTATTAATATACTAGATGAAAACCCGGCTTCGCTCCATGACTCTTATACACATGTAGGTACAAAATGTTGGTAGATATTTCTGTAGTTATCGGTTCTCAAGGAATATTAAAGGCAAAGCAAGGCATAGATTCGTATAGCATTGTTCATTGTGTTTAATAAATGCTATATTCCGTATATAAAAAGTACTCTGTGATCACTATGCAAAACTAAATGAACACTGAAAAATGTACTATTCTTTCGACTTTCGTTTTGGCATCACAATTTGTGTATTTTGCCAGTGTCAAGTTGAGCACTGTATTTTATATTCTTCATGTATTTTTATTTCTTGTCAAGTAAATTTGAATTCAGGTTAATAAATCATTTTCAAGTCATACTCAAGTCACGTAGTTTGTCAGTTTATGTTTGGTCTCATTAGGTGTTAGGGTTTTAGTACAACGGTGGTCGCTCTACTAAAAAATTTCATGGACTTTTTGAGACAACTTGAAAAGCCTACCTACTTACTATACACGTAATCATTTCGTTTCACTTCACTGGTGCACTTGTATTGATCTTTATTGGACAAAATACTACCAATAATATTCAATAAAACTCAAAATACACGATTTTAGTAAAATAAAATGTAAACGAAGCGTCACTTCGCAAGTTCCCACCAAAAAGTCCATTAAAATTTTATCGACAATCCGAATTTTGCGGATATATGTTGTCGACTCGAAATCTTATTTTTTTTAATGTTTTATTATTCAGGTAAGGTTTCGATCGAGTCTACCGTACCCCTGTACGAAATTATTAATATAGATAAGGTTATAAATACATAAGTTTGGATGTTTGTGAACGATCATCCAAATAACTCGCCATATACGATCATTAATGGCCAGCGCACAGTGGTGGCCGATTACCGACAAATAAAAATAATATAGATACATTTTAAATTCTCTGTAGTGGCCATAATTCTCCAGTAACGTGAAGTTAAACCGTTGAAGGTTAAAATCCCATTCAAACAATAGACAACGTGACAATATCATCATCTGGGTCATTTGTACCATTAGATACATAAATGTATATCATTACATAATATAGGTATGCAAGTGACCCCGGCCAGCACTACCTACTGTTAATAATGTACCTAAGTAAAAATCACCAGTTTTTGTGCCAATTCTAACCCTTTTCAATGACGTATTTTTTAAATTTTAATTTTGAAGTGATTTTAGTTACTCTTTAGTGATTTTAGTGACTTTAGTAATCGAAATTATTTACTGCGGTCGCTGCCGATTGGTGAATCGCATGATTCACTCTCGAGCCACGTATGTCACAATTTAATCTATGGTAATAGTCGAAATATATTGCCCTGTCTAACCTCAACCTTGAATAAATTAGCCCCTTTTTAAAAGCTTTTATTTAAAAGTTTGTTCACGCACAACTTTTTTGCGGGTTCAGTAAGTATAGCTCCAAGGTGGTCCCATTTGAAGGAGGTTTTATTATTTTTTTTTAAAGTTAATCATGTATAATATTATTATTATTTAAGTAACTTTATTATAGGTATGTACATAATAGCAATAAGACAAACTTCCTACTTCTTGCAATGTTATTATTCATGTAAGTACCTACATATTTATTGGCATAGCGCATTTTTACGCTTTATTTATTGTAAAGGATAAACGGGTCCATTCATAGAAAATAATGACGTCATAAACGTTGCGTCATACTTTCGTCATCACATCACGCCTACACTACAGAATTTTGTATCACAAAGGGTAATAAATACTAAGAGTATTTCATTTATTTAAATTTAGAGAAAAATCTTGAGATCTATCATGGAGAATATACCTAATCATGTAAAAGGAGAAGACCAAATTTGGCTGTGCGTGCACATTTTATTTTATGAAGACAATTATATTGTGATAAATTTAGTAATATTTTTCCGATATAATATAGATATGAACTTTTATGAAAACAATGTTTCCAAATACTGGACAGTTTTCTCGCGACTGCGATGCGTTTCGTTCAACAACATGATGTTCTCGTCCCTATAGAAGTAAAGTATACGGTTCGTATCGCGAATTCTAGCGCGTTTATATCGATGGATACATGTGTGATTTTTTAAAAGAATTAAACATAATTCCGAGACATAACTTATTAACTCTAGGAAGCGTAATATAGTTATTAAATATTTTATGGGACTACAAATAATAATAAAATCGGCCAATTACGAGGCGAACTTGCAAACGAAGGTTCCGTACAATCGTACAAAATTCACCATTACTTTAGTATACCATTATTTTAGTAAAAATCGAGCAAAAATCACGATTTTTTTATGTGCACTACCTCTAACTTTTAACTTAGTTTTTTATTATTTTTAGGGTTCCGAAAAAAAAAAACGGAACCCTTATAGGATCACTCGTGCGTCTATCTGTCTGTCTGACTGTCTGTCTGTCCGAAAATATTGGACTGGATTGAGTTGAAAGTTGGTACACATATGTAAGTCGATGACCCAAACAAACATGTACGGAACCCTCTCCATGCGAGTTTAACTCGCATTTGTCCGATTTATTTGTTAAAGAGACTACTTACTTATAGATTACTTCTAGAAATTTAAACTGCCTATCTATTACGGTTCAAAAGATAAGATAAGATAATACAGATAAGATCGACCGAAAAGGCAAGCTTATTGTATGTTAATTTGTAACTTTATTTTATTTTCAACAATGTTGTTTTAGTGGTTATATAAACATTCTGTGAAAAATTCAACTGTTTTTTACTGAGTCAATTTTGTTAGATATTTTGACAGGAATTGTTCATAACAATTAATCTTAATCCTAATAAAACGTGTTAAAGAAAGGTGAAATAACATCTAAAAATAATTGATTATTAGACTACTATATAGGTATAAATTGGGTATAAAATTATTGTAAGCTAGCAACTCCGACAGACGGTCAATGCTGCCAACAACAAAGCCGATAACGTCAAAGTCGCACGTTCAAAGTGAGTGATCAAAACAACGAGTAGTTTGATGCACCGTATAAATACCTACATACATATAATTACTATTTGTAAAGAAGAAGGTAAGGGCTTGAAAAGTTACAATCTATAAATAGTCTCACCTGTTAATTCTTACATATGATAGCTGATGATCTTGACAAGAATGATGTCACAAAACAGTTGCGAGCTTCGTTCCAACTACCATTATCAGTGCACTACTGATCACGAGGCCAGACGCCTGCCGACTGTTCTGCTCTCCGATTGTACGTCATCGGCTTCATGGGGGCTATCAAAAATTATAATTCGATTTTCAGCGGGACGAAGGTAGGCATTTGAATTTTAAATTTGGATTAAAATTTATTTTGTTCCGTTCCAGAATATTCGAAGTATTATATATTGTAAGATTGTGGGGGAGATAAAAATGTTACGGTCAAATGATATTGTTTCATCGTACATTGAAACTTGAGAATAAAGTTTTGTTTTACATTCCTGTTTTAGAGGTGCAGTGTAATGTGATCGAAATCCTTGCCTTATGTTACGTTTAAATCTTTCAGTTCTATTCTCGGCGCAGTCAGGTAAAGAATCCCATATAAACATGATCCTGTCGTGTTATTGATTCTTTATGAATAAGCACAATGCATATAACTGCATAATAATGCTTAGTCAATCGTGAAATTTGACGACTGCTTCAGCCTAGCGAAGGAGCCTAGGTAACATTCTATGAAACCAGCTTTGAAACTATAACCAGTTTACATGCTTTGTGAGTATTTCCTAGTTTTAATTCCAAAGTACTTATGACCTAAAGAAATCATAACCTAAAGAAGCAAAATATCTTGCAAGATAAGCCATGTAAAATAGGTTGGACAGTTTATAAAAATGGATTAGCGTGTGCAGTAGCGCGTATCCACGGTGGATTGCATAAAAAATATATTTTATTGATTACCTATCTATAAAACTTTAAAAATATAGTAATTAATTCACTTCGGACATTTTTTTTTTGTTTATTTCATTAACATTAGCACATTAGTAATTTTATCACAGAAAGAGAATACTGGAAGTAATACGTGAATACAAAAATACTTAGTTATTTGTTCAACAAGAGAAGAAACTGTTTCTTTTTTGTTACAATTGCTGATTTTTAATCACGAATTAACGAAGTAGTCTATAGTTTTGCATTTTCATAAAGCCACCACGAGCTTGCGTGCGTCAAAGCATTATTGTTGTCTAAGCAATATTACTACATAATATTTGGTTAAATTCCCTGCTTTGTTATAGTGTATAATGGGTTTCAAAGTCCATGAAAAGTTTTAGTAGAACAGATACCATTGTCCTAAAACCTAACATAAACTGACTGACTATGATTTGAAGTCATGACTTCAACTTACGACTAACAACCTACATGAAGATTATAAAAATATGACTTACTCCACTTGACACTGGCAAAATACACAAGTGGGATGCAAAATGGAAAGAAAAAAATAATATAAGAATTGCTACAACCACTTCTCTTTTAAGGAAATAGGTAATTTCCATGCCATACCGTATTTATAAATATAACTACTTAGTACTGTTAGTTACATTTTAACGTCCTCAAACTACATAATACAAAAACCTGAATTCCAGGAATTACTTACTATTTGTGTAGGTACTACACATATATATTTATTATTTATTAAATGGTTTTATTATTAGTAATTATATGAAAATAATTTCTTTAATTTTATCAAAATGATCAAACATGATGCACTTGAGCCACTTAGTTGGTTTACTATTTAGTCGACAATATTAAAAAAAAATGTTATATAAATTAAATAACCAAATAGTTAAGTCGGGGAGCGATCGGTCGGACGAGGTCGCTATTGCAATTGCGGGCGCGCGGGCGCAGGCGGGCGCGGCGCGAAGTGTGAAGGCCGGTCAGCGGCCGAGCTGGTGTTATCGGACCAATAATAAGTATCATACCGATCAGTTCACTTAATAATACCTACACACTAACATAAGCATCAGCATGACCACGTGCCACACTCATTTAATTAATTCTATTACTAGACGCAATTACACCTACAAAGTTAGTTGAATAGATATATAATATAACCAAGCGTGCACGCACGCACACTGGTGCATTTTAGCAAAATATAGGCGATAATTAAGTGTCTCTCTCAATAATGCATTCGATTGAGCGATATATAATATTTAAAAAATAGCGTAGGTTAGGTAGGTAACTACCTACTTTGCAGCTGGTCACAAGAAAAATTTGTCACTGTTTAATTCATTCCACAGGTCTGTTAAAACTACCACGAGGTTCCGTCAATTAATCAACGTCATATCATAAGGTGGCTACGCAAATGGATGATTGCAAATTTTTTTTTAACAGACTTCAAAAAAGGAGGTTATCAATTGGGTTCTACCTATGTTTGTTCACGCCTAACTGTTTATGTACCGATTTTAATAATCTTTTCTCTTTCCCACAAAAAACCTTGGAGCTATACTGAACCCAACGCGGATTCAGTATAGATCCAAGGATTTTTGATCTACTATGTATAGGCCTGTGTTTGACCACAATCTCACCATGTGATGATGGTAAGCACACAACGCCTAGAAGGAAAACTAACTCTCGAGTTCAGCTGTCGGAACACAGAGGAAGGTGCTTGGCCATAGATTTTCAACTTGCAGGTGGCCAGCCAGACGGATACTAACAAAGTACCCTACCACCGTGCTACGGTTTCCTTCACCGAAAGTTCAAGCTCATTCAGCATTCGACGTCACTACCACTGAGCTATCATCACCTTTTAATTTTCTTGTTTTTAAAGGAGGCTTTAACAAATCGTAGTGAATGTACCATAAAAACAGGAGTCTCACGTTGTTTTACGTAGATACCTAATCCATAAGTTCAACAGTTATTATACGATATTAATACCCGTATTATACAAAAATTATAACCGTTGAAAGTTTTTTTTTTTAGGATATTTTTAATTACCTGTCATTATTTTCATTGTTGAAAGAGGAACAATAAGTTTGGAATGAAATATTATGTTCTATAAGAGCAGGAGAGCTTAAAATGACACATAAAAAGATATAAGTATAAATATTGCCAACAATACCTTTTGATGACTATAATCTGCATTATAGCATTCAATTAAATATGAGAAGATACGATGTAGCGGGATCATTCTGCAGCTTCATGGATAATGCGAGGCCCTTTTTGCCATTCTCATTCAGCCACCGTACAGTTATCCCGCGGCCCAGTGTTACTGACACAATGCAAGGTTAAAGTGAGGTAGACGCCCGCGCATTAGCCCGCCTAGCTCTTACAATAACATTTACGTTTCATCGAATCAAACAGGACTAGCCAGAAGTCGAAATCCGTTTACAAGTTGCCAGAATCGTGAAAATTAATTTTATGTGTAGCCACAAAGCAAAAATATGCAGGAAATACTGCATATTTTTAAATTGCATTTGAGTGTTATAGCCTTGAATCGTAAAACGGAATTTTCCTGTAGGTTCTTGTAAGCGCTTCTCACCTCATAATTGCAAAAAGTGTAGGTACCTTACTTAGGTAGGTAGTATGTTTCTATAGACTAGTACGTACCTACTCGTACTCGTACCTACATTCGCCAAAACCTACATGTTTTGCCTTATAATCTGAGACCAACTATGAATCAACTTTAGCATTCTCAAATAAATGCAATTGTTGCAAAGTGCAAACCAAACTTAATCCTTATAGGTACCTACTACCTAAACATATATAATAAATACCGAAATTCTGCAGAAAAAAGTCTTTGGAATGGGCATAAACTAGAGAAATTATTGAAGCCTTGGAACATGAGACAAACATTTTTTTTAAATTTAATTCAAAGTAGGTAAATATGTAAATAAAACTATACAAATTATATTAAAAGGTTGGGGAAAAAGTTTCTTCGCATTTTTTATGAAAATTCAAAACATTTTTTAATATAGTTCATTTACATTTAACTAAAGTATGTAGGTACCATTTTGTTCGATAAATTTTTGCTGAGTGGCTAAAGATGTGTGAGGTCTAGCGTTATCATGATGAAAAACCACACCCCTTCTTTTGATTAATTCCGGCCACTTTCTCTCAACTTCTTGCCTTAATGTCATCAGTTGTTCGCAGTATAGTTCAGAATCGATGGTCCTGCCTGGTGGTAACAGCTCATAATGAATAATGTCCTTCCAATCCCACCACACACACAGCATCACATTGTTGCGAGTAGGGCATGCTATCCGGATATTCGGATATCCGAATTATCCGGATATCCGGCGATTTTAATATTCGGATATTATTCGATTTACTATCCGGATAAAACGAATAAAACGAATAGTTACTTTATTAATATAGCATACAAATTTTTAATTGGATTACATAAAAATCACTCAAATATTACAACATTTTACATCGTCATCATGTCAGCTGAAAGACGTCCACTGCTGGTCAAAAGCCTCCCCTAAGGATCTCCACGATGGCCGGTCTTGCGCTACCCGCATCCAGCGGTTTCCCACGACCCTCACAAGTTCATCGGTCCATCTTGTGGGGGGCCTACCCACGCTGAGTCTTCCGGTTCGTGGTCGCCACTCGAGAACCCTTCTGCCCCAGCGACCGTCGGTTCTACGAGCGATGTGCCCCGCCCACTGCCACTTAAGTTTGGCAATTCTTCGGGCAATTTGTCGGTTACTTTGGTTCGCCTGCGGATCTCATCATTTCTGATTCGATCTCGCAGGGAAACTCCGAGCAGAGCCCTCTCCATTGCTCTTTGGGTGACCTTGAGCTTTCTGATGACACCCATCGTAAGCGACCACGTCTCTGCTCCGTAAGTTATCACTGGTAACACACACTGGTCGAAGACTTTCGACTTGAGACACTGCGGTATTTGAGACGAGAAGATATTACGTAGCTTCTCGAACGCTGCCCAGCCGAGTTGGATTCGACGATTGACCTCTTTCTCGAAGTTGGACCTACCTAGTTGGAAGGTCTGTCCTAGGTAAATGTAGTCATCTACAACTTCGAGTGCAGAATTCCCAACCTTTACTTGAGTGGGTGCAACATGGACGTTCGACATGATTTTCGTCTTATCCATGTTCATTTTAAGACCCACTTATTGAGAGACTCTGCTGAGGTCATCGAGCATTATACTGAGGTCTTCCAAGGTCTCAGCCATGACTACTATATCATCGGCAAATCGAAGGTGAGTGATGTACTAGCCATTGACATTGATGCCAAATCCGTTCCAGTCCAGAAGCTTGAAGACATCTTCCAGTGCAGCGGTGAACAGTTTCGGATATATCACGTCTCCCTGTCTCACGCCTCGCTGCAATTGGATAGGTTTCGAGTTCTGGTCCTGGAGACGGACCAAAATGGTGGCGTTCTCATACAAACACTTTAACACCTCAATATACCGGTAGTCGATTTGGCACCTTTGAAGAGACCTCAGCACAGCCCAGGTTTCAATCGAATCAAAGGCTTTCTCATAGTCGACAAACGCTAAGCATAATGGCTGGTTATACTCCTCGGTCTTCTGTATAACTTGTCGCCGCGTGTGTATGTGGTCTATGGTGCTAAAGCCTTTTCGGAAACTGGCTTGTTCGAGAGGCTGGAAATCGTCAAACCTGCGTGCGAGACGGTTTGTAATGACTCTCGAGACTCAACTCAACTTTTAAACATGGCTCAGCAGTGTGATGGGTCTGTAATTCTTGAATAGGGAATTATCTCCCTTTTTGAAGAAGAGCACCACCACACCTCTGTGCCATGCTTGCGGCGTCCGGCCTTTGAGTATGACGGAATTAGTTTCTGAAGGGCCCTAAGGATCGGTGTACCTTAAGAAGTTCAGCTGTAATTCCATCATCACCTGGCGCCTTGTTGTTCTTGAGTTGTTTGAGAGCCATTCTAATCTCGTACAGGCTGACGTCCGGTATATCTTCAGTATAGTGTCGGGTTAGCCGACATGTTTGATGTGATGATTCTGCCACCCTCAGTCTTCAGCTTCGTCAGTTAGCTCTGCCCAACAGACAGATCTCTTGCGAACACTTTAGAGCCTTTGTTCTGCTCAATGGCCTCTTTAATACTAACTGTATTAAATTGGCGTGTGTCGCGAGTTAAAGACTTTGAGATCTGTCTGTTGAGCATTTCGTTGAGCGTAGTGCGGGGTGACTATTGAGGGTGGATGCCGTCTCTTAATTATAAATGGTTGATGAGGCACTTAGCGTGCGTGTTTAAAAATGTTAATTAGAGACATATTTTTAAGTTGACTGATTGATTTACCCATTTCTAAGGGGGTATCCGAATTATCCATATTATCCGGATTTATTCGGATAGTGAACTGGAAGTATCCGAAATATCCGGATAGTAAAATGAGGCGGATAATTGCATGCCCTAGTTGCGAGTTAACCCGGGTTTCACCAGTCTGTGAAGCCTCACCGGCTTTTGACCACGACCTTGATCGCACGTTCTTGTCGTACGTGATCCACTTTTCATCACCAGTTATCAGCTTCTTCAAAAATGGTTCGGTTTCAATACGTCGTAATAAAGAATCACAAATGAGTACACGGTTCATTAGGTTTCTTTCAGTGAGCTCGTGAGGTATCCAAATATCGAGCTTTTTTGTGTACCCAGTTTTTTTCAAATGCGCCAAAACTGTTTTGTGGTCAATTCCCAGTTCTTCAGCTACGTCGTAACTACTGATATGGCGATCTTGCTCCACTTTTTCAAAAATGGCATCCATTTTATCCGTAATAGGGCGACCAGAGCGACGTGCATCTTTGACATCACTGGATTGAAAACGCTTAAACCAAATTTGTGCTACTCTCACAGACACTGCACTAGGTCCATAAATATCGCAAATTCCCCAACCTAATATATACATGACGGCATGCAAGTGTTCCGGCTTGCATGCACCCATGTACATTAATATGCGTTTATCATCGGCCACATCATCACATACAAACAGACAGATAGTGAATTAATAAATTTGAGAAGTACAGACAAGAAAACTAGGTCCATGATGGAATGTTCGTCTCATTACGAGCCCATCGCTGATCAAAGTCAATAACTTGATCGCGGCGTGCGGCGCACATTCAACATCGACTGAATGGAATCTCTAATGAGGCACTCTTGTCAATGAGCTCTGCGAGCCAGATCTCAATCGAAGCGCGTCTCTATTCTCTTTTACTTTCAATCACACATAGATATAGACAAAAGTAGGCGGCCGCCGCTGTCTCCGGTCATCCGCTCCACTCCGGCCCGGGCCACTGAACGAGTTAAAACTATTTGTTCTTTTTATCCTACCCTCCTGCAAGTATAGTCTAGCATGTTCGCATGCCGTCTTCCTTCTTTTATTTTTAGTTCGTGCGAAAAAGGTGGTCGACCAGTCCTACCGTCAGGGTCAACGTATCCAAGGCTTTTTACCCCTGACTTGTGCAGCTGTTGCACAATAGTTGAGAAATTCCTGGAATAACGTAGATAAGTGATCGGGCTATTTTTAAATGAGGAAAATTACAACTTCATTGTTTTAAATTAAAATGGAACTTTAATTTACACAGGTCCTATTTATAGTAAGTATGAGATAGTTGTGAAACTTCGATACCTAAATGAGGATAAGAAGTATAATTACTTATGATACCTATACTGACCTCCAAGGAAGGATGGAGGAAGTTTATGGTATGGGAATTAAAATACCTAGTCAATAAAGACAATGTCAATTTAATGATCTCATATCTATAATTGATTCCTTCCTTCATTTCTATTCATAACATTAATATCCATAATACTTACTAATACACATACTACATAAGTGTGCAAATAAACGAAGCAATTTTATTGTACGTAAAACTGTTTAGTAGCTACCTACTTGTTGGTTCTTTACAAAGTGTGACAGTATGTTGAAGCGTTTAAAAGGTTTATTACGAAATATTTACTTTTCGTAGCAAACAAAGATCGTGCAACGCCATAGGGAACATTTAGGTATATGGCGATATGAGACGGAGGCGGACAGCGGAGGTGTCGCTCAGCGGCCGCAAGCGAGTGAGGCTCGCCGGCCGAGGCATTCGCGCGCCCAGCGGCCCATCGGTGTCCTTGCATTCTTTGAAGGAATAGCAGAATGGTACCGGTTCAATGACCCGTGACAATGTGAAGGGACCAGCGGCGCTCTTGGATTCATACAGGCGTGGAAGCTTTACGTAATGACGTTAGATTTGACGGTCGACACAGTTTGATGGCCACGAGATACAATTTATCCTTTCAATCTTTAATAACCATAATTCACTCTAACACTCTTGTGATATGCAATTGTACGATTTTGAGTGCTATAGCCACCTAAGTAGGTACTTTTTCCAAGTACCTATATGCTTTGTCGTGTATATGAATAAGTATAACTACAAGATATTGAGGTCAGATCTCATGTACTGTTTGTAAACTCATGAACTGTCATGATGCCGATTTGGGCAGTAAAATGTACCTTAAAAAAATGATATGTTTATGTAGTTTCTTTAAGTAAAAATGTGTCTACTTACCTACATATATTATACTCATTTACGAAAAAAAAGGTCTTGTTTTTCATCGACATGGAATGCGGATTTGAATCATATTTTATGCATAATTCTGAGGTTATATCCATATCCATATCCATATAGGTAAACCTACATGTACCTACGTACCTATTCATCATTCGAAACGATAGCCCAACTATACGTGGTTAAGTAAAAAAATTCATCAGTATTAATAGTATTCATCCAAATCTACTAAGTACTGATAGCTTTCTTAATTTCACTTTCTACAAATAATTTATTTTTCAGTACACGTTTGCTGAAAGATGAATTATACGATATTGAGAGATACCTATACCTTGCGGGACATACGATGTGGGACATAATGACTAAAGCCCGGATTTATTTTCTCTGTGGCCGAAATACAGCAATAAACTCTGGCAATAAATCCAGGATCAATTAAGTTTCGATTGATATACTCCTTTGAGTAAAGTACCAATACGTTCAGGGCGGCGACGGCGACGGCGACGCCATGTTTACAAACAAAGAGATCAATGCACGCCAAGTAGGTTAGCGCAGCAAGCGCGTGCGCCCGCGCAACCGTCGCCACCGTACCCGCGTACCGGCCCGTATTGCGCGGGTCGTGGTTTTGGTGGTTCGCAACCACCAAAACTCTCAAATACGACCGCAATTTATTGATATTCAATTTAAAATAAAAACCTGCCAAGCCGTGTATACCATAAAAAACCTCTTACGCAGACTCTAAATATAAAAGGCATATCAACTGTGGTTTAAAGTTGAATCTGGTTTGACGTAGGATTATGTAAAATTGATTTCGACCAAAAGTTAATGCAAAAGATTCGGGAAGGCTACAATAATACTGGCCATGCGCAGGAGAAATCGTGACAATGCCCTCACAAACGCGCCGATCGCCGGAAGAAAGTTCCTAGCGATTTGCATTAAACAAGGTACAAGCGCCGGCGATCCCAAGCTCGAACTCCTCAACGATGGCCTACATAGACATGTTTTATAGTTTATTGTCGCGGACCCATTTCCGTGGGTGCACGACCACGACCACCGCTTGGCCTGCGGACCGACACACTTCGCTCACTCCGAAAGTTTCTCCAATAGAGAAACCTACAATATCTAATAGCACCAACATCCGTCTATGCAGATTTCCAGAGCAAGCCTCCACTGAGGCTATGACCTAAATACGACCGTTACAAAGCGAATAACACATGCTGAGATGTTGTTTATTTTGTACGTCATAGCATTACTACCTTTCATAACTGAAAGCAGCATCACTTTATACAATTTCTCCCATTCCTAAAGTAGCTTCACACATAGGACATAAATAGACGTGCTTTAAATATTACCTTGAATAAAAAGGCAGACACAGAATCAATGACAGCATCCACTCGTTTTCATTACAAATGTTAAGCGACAAGAAAAACTTGCACTAGTGTTACGTTAGAAAGCGCAGACATTTCACCATAAAGCCTAGAAAGTGTACATAAGAAGAAAGTGAAGAAGTAGGGGAAAAAATATGCAATACAAGTGCATGGAAGCGCGGGAACGTGGTATGGCAAGATGGTAACAATACTTGCTCCGAATCTCTGCAGTTTCCAGTTTGATCAACATCACTTTTTCTCCCTAGATGAAACTGCTGCATTCGCTTGCACACATTTCTCGACACAACACATGTTTGCCTAGTTCTTATATCAATGCACTCATTTTTACTTTCTTTTCCGTTCGCTCTTAATCGTTTATTTCGTTGCGCTTCCACTTTATCATAGCTATCTAGATACATATATGCATCATTCGTCGCTGAATGAAAATAAAAACTGGCGCTTTCGTGCTCCATTTGTTTCTTTTTGTACGTTTCTTCATTTCGCTTACACACTTTCTCGCAGAAACTACATTATCAAACTGTACCTATTATTTAAACGAAATACCTACTTTGGAATCACACTGACGCATTTTATGAAGGTATATACCTATACATAATATGTACCTACTTAAATCTATGTTTTTAAAGGAATTATTGCACCTGGACTGTTAATTCCATAGCTGTTTCTAAAATTATCAGTGTTCTCAAGTTTTTTTATGTTTTAGTGAAATTCTTTCACTTTGCACTAAAGAAATAATGTTTATTTCTCGTTTACCTGAAAGTGAAAATCAAACGTTATACAAACATACATACATGCATACCATTTGTACATGCAAAGACATACCTAGATCACGCTACGCTTGAGTTGCACATGCCACTACGAACCGTCGGACATCTCTTTGATAATTTTCAATTATTTATATAATAATAATAATAATAATAATAATAATAATCCTTTATTCAAAAATAAATAAAGTAGGTACATACACAAAAAATACAATTAAGTGGTACTTTTACAGTTAGGTATCTTAACGTTATTTTATGTGAGTCCTAGCTCCTCAAACTAGGATTCCCTGTGCTATGAGGGGCTAGATCATCTCGTCTTATGTGTTTTATATAGGTGTTGCGCGTGTGTACTTGTGTGTGGGTGTAATGAGTAAAAATAAGTATTTATTTGTATGTATCATAAGTAATATATTGCATATATATCTAAAATTTTGCAAGATAATATATAACGTATGGTGTATAATAATAATAATGAACAAGAACCAATTATTTTAAGTAACAGTTCGTGAGACTATAATATTATATTTAACCAATCATTTATTACTTTCGGATTTCCAGTACTTCTTCAGTATTTTTGTAATCGAGTTCGTTTAACCAATTTTTAATCTCACATTTAACTTTAAATTTATATTTCATTCGTATGTTTAGTATTAAATTTATTTTAGTATATAGGAAAGGTCCCATGAAATGAAAAAATCGTTGACAAAAACTTGTTTTAAATTTAGGAGTATTCCAGACGTATCTTCTTGATTTTACTATACACATTTTTAGGGCTAACTTATGATATTTTAGAGTACAGCTGAGGATAAATAGTTGCCTGATGGTTAGTAATTTTGTTTCTACATACAAAGTATGTGTCGGATATCGTCGATTTTTACCATATAAAACTTTTATAACGGCCCGTTGGGAACGTTCAATTGTTAGGAGAACAGATTTACATGCACCACCCCATGCTACAATACAGTATGCTATCACTGACTGACATAACGCATAGTAAATTGTTTTTCTCAAAGATTCCGAGGCTATGTGTCGAAGAGCTTTGAATGTAAACATAAGTTTTCGAACTCTGCTTGAGACCATTTCAACATGTGGAGCCCAGGTCAAACGGTGGTCCAACATTACTCCCAAATACTTTATCTGACTAACTCTTGTTAGGTTTGTGCAGGTGCATTGCGTTGTTGAATCGTTTGGGAGGCCAGAACAGCAGCGGATGGGTAGGTTAAAGGACGCTGGATTAGTTGATTTGTTGATATGAAAGCATAGGTATTTAGTTTTATTAATATTAAGAGTTAACAAGTTTTCTTTTAGCCATAATGATAATTGTGTTAGGCCAAGTTCTGCTGCTGCTCTTGCCTCTTTCCACGATTTACCATGGAAAATGACAGCCGTATCATCGGCAAAGGCTATGAGTTCAGCATTTTTCATAGTAATTTTGCACAAACTATTCATATATATCAGGAATAATGTTGGACCAAGCACGCTTCCCTGGGGTACACCAAACCTAACATCTGCGTAATCACTTGTTATATTACTCGAGTGTAGTCTAACACACTGCTGCCTATCAGTCAAATAGCTACGGAACCATTTTAATGTCAATCCTCGTACTCCTATTTGCTCCAGTTTCTTCAAGAGGATTGGAATTGAGACCGTGTCGAATGCTTTAGCGAGGTCCAAAAATACACCGATGCATCGATTTCCTTGATCAAGGTGTCTCGAAACAGTATTTATCAAATGCAGTACTGCATCCTCTGTTGACCTCTTTGCCCGAAATCCATACTGACTGTCAGCTAGCAGTGAATTCTTTTCTAGGAACGTCATTAGTCTGTGGTTCACAATTTTCTCTAATATTTTAGCAATGACATTTAGTAAGGATATCGGTCTGTAGTTCGACACGGCCTCAGGATCTCCGGCTTTGTAGATTGGGCAAACCAGTGAGGTTTTCAGTTGGTCGGGGACACAGCCAGTTTCAATACTGATATTACACAAATAAGTAAGGGGAGCTAAAAGGTGAGGTTTAAGGAACTTCAACAAATATGGAGTTATTTGGTCAGAACCAGGTGCAGAATCAGTTTTCAAACCATCAATCAACTTACTCACTTCCTTTGGAGTAGTTGGGGAGAGAAATAGCGAGTGTGTTGTTATATTATGATTTAGAGAAGTTGCTAACATACTTTCTGTTTTACCTGTACTTTGCAAAATGTGATTTGCCAAATTGCTACCAATATTTGTAAAATATGTATTAATATCATTTAGCTTTTCCTTAATCATCCTTGAATCGGTTGATTTTGCATCTAATAACGAGCTACAGTCAGATTTTTTAATTTTAAAATGACATACGTCTTTTATTATGGACCATTGTTTTTTTGGATTATTTTTGTTTAATTCCAATTGATTAGCGTCATGCAGTCTCTTAACCTTTTTTACGATTTCATTGCAATAATTTCTGTATTTTACGTAAGATTCTTTAATTCCAATATCATCAGGATATTGTTTATGATTCAAGTGAAGCTCATCACGCTTTCTAATACACTTTAGTAACCCTGGTGTGATCCATTTCTTAAATATAAGGTGCTTGTGCGGTATTTTGACTTTTCTTTTGTATTTGTTTATTAAATATGTTATTTTGTTAATAAAGTTACACGTAGCCTTAGATGTATCTTTTTCCTGAAATACTTCAATCCATTCATACCCTTCTAGATCATTTTTAATGTAATCATAGTCAATAATTGTTTTGTGTTTGTTGCTTTCATTGTGGTTTAATTTGTCATTGCATGGTAGTGAGGTAAGGACAGCGTCATGATCAGTCACACCTGCTTGACAGACAACCGTTCGTACAACAGATGAAGATTTCACCAAGACATGGTCGAGACATGAGTCCCCTCGAGTAGGGAGCTGATGTACGGCTTGGTAACCATGAGAGTAGATTAAGTCTAAGTACTGGTCCGATCTATGATCATTATTATGTGGAGCTATATTAATATTCATGTCACCTATAAGCATGTTATGTTTAGTATGACTGACACTTAATAAACTATCTAACAGATCGAGAAAATTTTCAATTCTATGGAAGGAAGGTGATCGGTAAATGGCTATATATGGCTATATAATCCCGGATCAGTGACGAATATAGGCGGGTATTAATAGAGAACGAAGAACGAACATTCTCGTATTACTGGATATTTAATGACAGTTTCTTGTGTCAGTTCCGTTGAATAGTTTGGATGGTCACATGCAAGCAGTATACTCGGGAGAAAACACAAGCACTGGCGATCCAACACGATATATGTATAAGTCCGAAAGAAATACGAATACCTAACTACTTCACATGAAAATTTATCCAAAACAGCTGCCTATTTTTTCCATTTAATATGTTTATGTATTATTTATATGCATCTCACCAGAGTCTGGTATTTTTATAGCTTATAATTTTAAACAATAATTTGTTGATACGTCACTACTCACCAGTAAAGAGCTGCGTGGACGGATACCGGGCTAGTCGATGGGAAAGCCGTCGCCGTCGTCGGTTGGTCGCCAAACGACGTCGAGAGAAAGAGTGTGAAGGAGAGAGATGGGCATTTCACCGCGCGGGGTCAACGCGCTCGCTATACTGTCGCTGATTGCGCCCCAATTGTTATATGTGGGTCTAGGCCGGCGTTCGTCGACCCGCGTGACACACTTAGCGGCGCCCGCGCACGACCGCAGTGCTTTCACGCCCCACGCGCGAGGTTGGGGGACTGCACGGAAAGCTGAGAAAAGCTAGTACTGCACCTGGGCGGGAATATGCTTTATAATGATTTATTTATATCGTGGTAAAAATCATTTCATACTGGCTACCTATTACTGCTCTAGCTCTTTATTTTATTTGATTGCATTTTATCTATGAATAGGTTCCTATACTAAATATAAATAAGGACTTAACATAATTAACTGCATTATGAAAATGCATTAATAATAGGAACTCACTGTTTTATACCTTAATTTTGTTAGCAAAAAAATTGCTGACAATTAATTATACACTAAAACTAGTTAATGTTGACATTAAAGAACAAAAAAACGTAATTATTATAGAATGACATGGCCAATATTTGGGTAGTGGTTCATCCGGTCCAGACCTTTTGTGGAAATATAATATACCTACTTTGTGCCATTGTGATGTCAATACTGAGTAATGAATCCGTAATGACAGGTAATAATATCTACATACCTACGTATGAGTTGATTTTATTTTCAACCACTCACCTGATTATTACGTTTTTTTAGACACTAGGTATGTATGTAGGTACCTGATATTTAACCGACTTCTAAAAAGGAGGAGGTTCTATGTTCGAGTGTATGTATTTTTTTTATTAATGTACACCAATATCTCTGCCACTAATCGACCGATTTTAAATATTATCTTATATATCGCAAACTAAAAATTAAAAAATAAATTACTTTTTACAAAAATGAGCACCGCTTTCAAAACCACTAAAAAGTAAAAAATAACTAGGTAGAACTAGGTATGTAAGAACTTTAATCTGCCACTGTTTTGAAGTCACCGAAAGTGTACTTAGCTCGTGTTCCATGGTAAATATCTGTAAGTACAGCAGATATTTTTCGCTAACTTCAAAACAGTGTCAGATTAGAGTTCCTACAGTTATTTATTATGACTAATATATTGGACAGTAGAATAGTCTAAAAGTAGTCCAACGAGATAATAACGCAGGGCATAGCGCTTTGAAGTTGGTAATCAATTTTAAAGCTTTAATTAAAGTGGTCAAATATTGGTTAAGTATTGCAATAAAAAACTTTCAAATAAAAAATAGAACCGCCTACAAACCGGTTCCATTTTTAGTCGAAAGTTTTTTTATTTTAAAACTTTTAGTTTCTTATGTTTTATTAGTGACCTATTATAAGCATATTAGCCTTGTACCCTCGATCGTCATATCAACGATTACAACTAACGGCCTAAACGGTCCTATAATACTCGTATTTAAAGAATTATATCCTAACTCCTAACCGTTAAGGAGTTCTACCTTCCATCATCAGCTCAGCAACATAAGATGAGGACTACCAGATGCATAAATATCTGAATAGCTTTAAAAAATTACGAAAAACATTGTAAGTGCCTATAATATTTTAAGAGTTCCCTCGATTGATTTCTGCAGGATCCCATCATCAGATCCAGACCTGATAACCATGGGACCACCTAGAAAGATAAATAAAAAATGAATTTTCCATATCGGTCCAGGCGTCTTCGAGTAGGCAATCGGGGAACTTACATAGAAATAAAAAAAAACTGGCGAATTACTAACCTCCTTTTTTGAAGTCGGTTATAAATGAGATGTGATAGTTATGGAGGTTTTAACATTTCAACTCGCAGTTCCAACTGCATTCATGAGGATCTATTCTGTGTTTTCCCAGCTATATATTTTATCTATGTGTCAAATTTCAACCAACTTCATTTAGCGGATCATGAATGAATTACGCAGAAGTCTGTAAAATTATTTTTCGAGTAAATTTAAAAGTAACAAAAATACCTATCCTATACGCCCCGGAAAATTGCATGTCTGTGGCGTTTATACCAAAAAATCAATGGATGTGTGATGAGTGGTGGTTGTAACCGCCAATTCGCCTACTAATTCTATCAGATTGTAGAAAGTTACTTCGTTTTCTTCAGTTGATTGTAATTTTAAATGGACTTTAACTTAGTATTACTAGTAATAATACAAAAGAATTATTGATTTTAACTGTACCTTACTGCCTGTCTTACATAAAAACTATTCAATAACTCATCTTATCTATCTATATCTATACTAATAAATATAATTAGTAATAATAATAAAGCTCAAGAGTTTGTTTGTTTGAACGCGCTAACGCGCTCTGGAGTTACTGGTGCGATTCGAAAAATTCTTTCACATATAGGAAGCTACAGTATCTCTTATATATACTTTTTATCCCAGAAACGCGAGTGGAACCACGGGGAACAGCTAGTTCATTATAAAAGGAAAAATATTTTATTAAACAATCAGAGTATGAAAAAAATGTCTAAAATCGGAAATACTTAGGTATCGCCACAAAATTTTGCACTTATAACTAACCATCTTACATTTAAAACTAATAGAAAATTAAAGTAACTCTTGAGATCAATTATATATGCCATTTTTGAAGTATTTTGGTGACCTAGTTCTCCATAGGTACTACATTAATAAAAATAACCTATATTAATATAGCAGTCTCATTTAAACTTATTTGAATAATGAATGTTTGATAAAAATACTTATAATAAACAAATTTCTGTGTGGCTAATAAAACAACTGCTACTATTAAAAATCTACCTTTTAACTAGAAAAACAAGTAGGTAAATTAAATCAACTTCTAAAATCGACGAGGATTCAGGTACGTATAATTTTTTTTCAGTAATTTTAGTAGGGTTGCATTGAAAAGTCAATTTCGCCAAAATGGCGGTTACGCCCTTTGGGCTCCGAGCTATCGAATTAGTGTGATGAGATGGGGATCGATTCTAGTCGAGATACAAACAAACTACTGGATTAGGCACCTAATAAGTTTACGAAATATGTTAGGCCTGTAAACAACTAAATAAAATTATTCGTACCTAAGTAACTAATAGTTTTATTTAGTAGGTACATACATGTATTTTTAAAAAACATTGCATTCTTTATTGTTTTGAAATTGTAATACACTCATATCATAACAAAACGTTTGACATTGATCCTTACGGGAATGTAGCTCAATTAAGCGCAGTGGGCCAACTAATGCGACTAATGAATAACTATACATTACGTTACGCGATAGGCGTTTGCCGCTCGTTAGTTGGTTGAAGAGAAGGTCGGATAACTAGAGCAAGGTCAGTATGGACGAAGTCTTCGAGTGATAGCGTGACCTCTGCATTCATTATCGACTCGAGATCACAAACGTGAGTTGAGCTGCACACATGAGCCTGTTCCTTCACTCTATACCTAAGTATAAAGGCTTTGTTATAAAAATAAACATATACCTATGTATATGCACTCACACATGCATAACGTGTAAGTAGACAGGCAATTGATAGCAATAACTGCACGTTCAATTCTACTCTCGTTATAATGTATACATAATTACATACAATGAGAAGCGTGACAACGATAAAGAATGCGACGCGATAAATAACAATTTGTTATTTCGTTTGGAATAAATAAACAATATTATGTCAATAAGTCCTTAGATAAGTATTTATGTAATAAAAGGCACTATGTATCTACAACAACAACCTAACTGGAGTTAAAAATAATTTTCGGATGGATGGTATTCGTCTTGCCAGGGCCTTCTCATGAGCTTCTTTCATACAGAGTACCTAATTTTTAAAGTCAATGAACTGATTGAAAACCTAGTACGAGTAGACATTACTAACATTATATACAACTCCAGCAAATTTTACGTTGTAGTACAAAAAATCTATGACTATAATATAGAATGCTGACAGTAATCTACATTCTAAACAACATTCGAATTTAGAATGTGCATTCAAATTACTTACATTTCATTTTGAAAAAACGGTCGTGATGAATTTGTGAAAGTCTGAAATACTAGGTACTTACTACGTAATATAAAGCTCGTATACCTACACATATTAACAATTCATTTCTATTGAGTTCCTTAAATGTTCGGATAAAACAATTAAGTAGGTTGTTTCGTACAATCACAATGTTTTTACCTGAATCTTGTCAGTCATTAATCTCAACAAATAAGCCAAATGGAAACAAAAAGTTGACTGACATGCATGATGATAATTGATGGGCGCATTTACTACACGGTCACAATTATCTAAATATAATGGTTCAAATGGAGCAGGTGCGCAAAAAATATACTTCGTGGAAGTTGGAGTGCGTTCTAAGAACCAGTTTAATTATTTATCTTAGGAAACTGTCAACTGACGTCATATATGGCATGTTGTTTTTTCAAGGGCTGCTCTCAGAACTAATTCAATCAAAGAATTTGAAATATGAAAACAAAATTATTATTTGCGCTGAAGGAAAGATCGGCTTACTCTCGGATATAGTAGTTAGGTAGGATATAGGGTTAATAAAAACAAAAATGTTAAACTTCACTTAACTAATAGATAGTGTAGTCATGCGCATATAAAGCTAAATTAACCGACGCATTAGGCTACCAGTTGAATTATGTTAAATAAAGTTTTTTTGTAAAATTGCTTTGATAGATTAACCGTAAAAATAGAACTATTTTCATTTCTATAACATTAGTCAAAAATGGTAAAGATATCTGGATCAGAACCGTATAACCGTGTAAAAAATAAGCTTCCAACACCTACCTCCCTCCCTAGCCTTATCTATGCGCGAGCGAGATTGAATGTCGTTTCCGTTTCTATAATATGTGGGTAATTTATTTCTATGGCGCCGCAATGTTTTTCTGCTCACGTTTGTGTTATTATAATTTTGGTTTACTCAAAAATATTGTCTACGAACACCGTAATTTAATGTATAATAAATAATGCACGATTACAAGAGTTTTTTATTATCCATGCATTTTAATGTATAGAATTATTTGTTTTGTATATTTTCATTAATTAAATTAACTGTTAAATAATATTTTTATGCCATATTGATAGTAAGTAAAATTTAAAAAGATTTGAAATAATAGCAAATCGACTTAGCATGATTATAAAAAAGCCGGTCGCGTGAATGTGCACGCAAACACCGCGGGTTTCCACCGCGGCGAGTGGAGAGAAGTTAGGTATATTCTCATTGCCATTAATGACTCCGTTTAACTCACAATAGTAAAATGATTACTTGTATTTCCACCAACAAATAGTCGAGCGGAAACGACTGAGCGAAAGAGATGAAATGAAATTCCTTGACAAAAAAATATCAACGGATAAAACTCTTTGTTCGTGGAAATGGAAACCTATTTCATTTTAAAGGAGTCCTTTGGCGTAGCCATTTCCCTTTCGCGGTGGAAACTGGGCTCCTGGACTTAAGGATCTGTTTCACAACCAATAGGTAAATGATAAGTTATCTAATTATTATCATGTTAAGATATCTACCAGAGAGGTTATC
This sequence comes from Tethea ocularis, assembly GCA_963555595.1. Lineage (NCBI taxonomy): Eukaryota > Metazoa > Arthropoda > Insecta > Lepidoptera > Drepanidae > Tethea > Tethea ocularis. Next base: position 8,837,009 of record OY741959.1, on the reverse strand, counting down.
AGGAAAATATTAGTAACCTGCAAAACATGTCCTGAGCACTAGAAATCCTCTGGTAAAATAATGATACGAATGAGTCACAAATTCCTTTACTCCATATGACGTCATCTTACACATAAGGTCTCGAAGTTTCTAAAAGTCCAAGAATTTCCTCGTAAGGTTTGCGTCATCCCAACGAAGTAAAAAAGGATTAAATTTATTTTTCATTCAACCCTTGGAATGGCCCGACGTCAAACGACTAGCCGTGTATGAGTCACAAGAGTATTTTTAACTCAGCGCGTCTCATAGGTTCAGAATCGATGCCTTTTATGTATAATGACTCTCGTAATAAATATTTTCCGCGTCTACAGTAGTGTTTCGCTTCATTTTAATGTAATAAAATATGTTTAAAATTATGATAGCGGGAAAAAATATGCATACGTGCATATGCCACGCATAATTAATTAAGAACAAAACAAAATATAAAAGTAAATAAAATAGTTGTATTTTATTAGTATCAAAGATATTGGAAATGATACCTTAATTTTATTACAGAACTTGATGTTGGAAAGAACGTTACTGAAACATGTTGGCTGGATTTAAATCCGCACTAGACAAACAAACATCTTAGACGTTATATTATGTTGACACAAAATTATTTAGTTTTCTATTTAGTTCAGGATCTCAGGGAGGGTGACAGCGGGTGAGACCTCGACCTCCGGGACCGCGGGGCTGGGGAGGACTATGGGAGCGGGGATAACAACCTCTGGGAGGACAGGAGAGGGCAGGACAATGGGTTCGGGGATGACGACCTCGGGAAGGACGGGGGCGGGAAGAACAATGGGCTCGGGAATCACAACCTCAGGGAAAACGGGGCTGGGGAGAACAACGGGCTCGGGGATGACGACTTCGGGGAAAGCGGGGCTGGGGAGAACGACGGGCTCGGGGATGACGACTTCGGGGAAAGCGGGGCTGGGGAGGGCGACGGGCTCAGGTACGATAGCGTCTTCGATGGGGCTGACGGGCTTGTCGATGACCACAGGCTGGGCGTTAGCGGGAGCGTCGATGTTGACGATCAGCTGCACCAGGGGCAGAGGGTTGGCGGCGGCCACGGCCAAGAGGGCGAAGAAGGCAATGAAGGATTTCATCTTTATTTAGTGCTGTAAATAAAAATGATTAATGTGACATTTAGTAATTAACTTGGTGTGTGTTTTGAAGCTAAAATATAATAAGTGTGATTATCGGTAATTATATCAAACACTGCCGATGTCACTTAAACGGTACACCTAATCAAGTCCAATACGGTGTGAGGGTACAAAGACTCTTAAATATAGGAGCTATCACAGAAATTTGAACTAAGTAGGTAGATAGGTTATTAATTATGAATATTACCACAGGTGGTTTATTCGGATTATTATTTGTAATTCACCTGCAAAAATCACGTCAATCTACTCGTCAATATAGTCAAATTTTAAATCCTTCTTAGGACTTTGAAATCGTGAAAAATATTTCAATCTGTTCACAGGTACATTTTGATCGAGCAAAAATATATTTTTTTATACTGAAAATTACTTCATAGTGTAGGTGAATTGCCAAAGTCTCTAAATATAACAAATATATAATTATTATATTTATTTTTTCACTGTAAAGTTAATTTAGTTAATTTTTAATTGGAATATATTACACTCAATATACAAAGTAAGTAGGTAACTTACCTTATTTTCAAGTGATCAATGAAAACAGATAATTGCAAGTATACACACACTGCTTTTATACAAATTTTAGGTAATAAATAATGATATCGGTAGCTATGTTATTTATCAGATTAAGAAGCTTAGGCCGTCTTATTTGGTTATCCTGCCATAAATTAAAATAATTTATATATTTTTTCCTTCCTTTTCATTTTTAATACTTTTAACATCATAAAATATTTGCTCTATTATTTATCATTTAAACATGTTGTTAGTTTATTTGTTTACGTAAATAATAATTGCTTTCTTATCCTATTTATGTATATTGCATGCTGTTATCCGACAGTAAAACTTAGAATTACTTACTAGTTTTCTGTCTCAATTATAGCTACTGATAGAGTTAACATAATAACATTATCAAATCACTAGCTGTCTCCCACGGTTTCACCCGCGTTCCCGGGATGAAAAGTAGTATATATGTTATTCCAGGGTATGATCTATCTATGTGCCAAGTTTCAGCCAAATCCGTTCTGTAGTTTTTGCGTGAAAGAGCAACAAACATATATATATACAAACTTTCACGTTTATAATACCTACCATCTACTTTTTATTCTATAAATATACAATATTTACAATTATTTACAACAAATATACAAACTATATATAAAAAATTTCCTCGAGGCGGCCGCTGCTGCCAATCAACGGCAAGGTTCCCAGAAGGCTGGCAGCGTTCCCTCTTTGTATGGCCAAGCTAACGCGTTGGCGGAAAAAGCTCCCCGCCCGCCGGTCCCCTGTGACTTCAATTAATTTTGAAGATAATGTTCGAGAAAATCGGCGAGCCTCGGACCCCCAAGGACCCATGGTCTCGACTGCAAAAGGCAAAAATAAATAATTTGGGCCAATAGAAGCGTATTTTTTGGATTTAGAATATAATACCTACCTAAGTCCCGTCGGATATATTTTAGTAGGTACTTGCCGCGTTCAATTTGTTAAATATTCATATAACAGACTCAATTATGTTTGCCATCGGAAAATCGATTTCTGTGCAGTATACAGTTATATAGACACGTATTAAATAATTCCTGGGAAAATGATGACAGCCAACTTTCCTTTGTTCTAAGGAAGTTTTGTTTTAGCATGCATTATACTATTTAATTACGATGTTTTATCGAGGCTGACTTCAATTATATATTTGTCTTTATTGCGCGAGTATTATATTAACATTAAAAAAATGAAAATGACGTATTTTTGGCGCCAAAATATGTAAAAAAAATCTCGGGAAAACGTGGATAAACCCGGGAGCGGAAGCTAGTTGTAGATTATCATATTTGAAATTGTGAATTGACCTTATCTATTACCTAGAGAATTAATTGTAGGGGTCAAAGGTATTCGTCCATTATATTTGTGAGGTAAGCATATTTATATCATTACAGACAATAGGTATCAATCGATTAGATTTACTTACACGAGCATTGTCTCATAGTTACTGTACTTATAGGTAGGTACTAGTATTGTTTATAATTATTATTACTAAGGTATTTGAAAAAACACGTACTGCTTTGTAAGCCTCATTTTATTAGGCACATAAAAGTTAGATATCAACAATATCTCACGTCAATTTTATCGTTTGATGCGTCAGTTATTTTTATTATGATTCATATAAAAGTAATTAGGTACCTAAACTATTGTTTTATTGTTACATTTTTTTGGGAAATCGATGCACTCTTTGGAAAAGAAAATATCATTTTAAGATCCTGTCTCATAATAAATCGTCGGACAAAAAAGTCTGAAAAGGAAATGGAAAAGTATTTTATTAAGCTCATATATTTCCTCGCTAAACGAGCAACGACTATAGCTTATTAAGTCTGTGATATTGGTTGGAAAGCCTGCGCAGGCGCCGGCGGGTGTTGCACGTACATGTACCTACTGTATGAGTACTTACCACTACGTTTCGCGTGGAAACTGTGCCACATCGCGCCTTCTCTCAGTAAAAGTACTTTCTTCTAGCCGCTTTCGGAAACTAGTCTAGAACATATTTCCTCGCTATGGTAACCTTGTGCTAGGTGACATAAGGTGTTTGCCTATGCGTGCACTATAATTAGAACTCTCGATCGCTTTTAACCTTTCTGTGAACTGACAATCAATACTTTGCGAAGCTTTACAATATCGTGAGAATTGCTTGCAGCTAAACGATACGGCAAATCATACACAATGGAATCTTAAATAATAGGGTTTCGCTAGTTTTTCATTCAAATATGCTTTATAGGTTGATATATCAAAAGCGCATAGCATATAATATTTTTACTATGTAGTAAGTTACTCATTAATTTAAAAGATGAGAGAACGATTTTATTGATCAGTATAGGTACTAGGTAGTAAATGGTGAGAGGTTAGGACCTCTCACCATTTACGGTGAATTTATATGTTATTTGTTATAACTTAATTTAATTTTTTAGCCTTTCATTTGGATATAATTATAATATATTTAATTATTTTAATTGTTTTGAATGTGTTATTATTATTTAGTAAAATTAATTACAAATTTATGAATATATTGTAAATATTTGCTGAACCAATAAATCAATAAGCTGAGTAAGTATTTTCAAAAGGGTTGGTTTAGGTAGAGATGCTACGGAGCTTTATAGCTAACAGAAATATAGGTAGTCATTCGAAATTCACGACACAGACGTTCAAAGCTCTTATTTCTCAAACGTAGAATTTAACAAAAGAATTGTGTCTGGGAGCACAATAGCCTTTCGTAGAAACTTCAAATAGGAATTAGGACGAACGCGCGACGCCATATTTTTTTAGTAAAAGTTAGAACAAAGCTCACCTACTGTCTGGGTTGCGTAGACGAGATTCCAGGTAGGGTTAATTGTGTTACATTTGCAGCTTCATAGTATGTTTCGGATAGCATTTCATCAACATATCTGTTTCACCTAAAACTATGCTATATTACGAAACTCCATACAAATCTATAAAAGTAGATGAATCAAAAGATAGTAGATAGTTTGATGAAATGCCATCCGAAACATATTATGAACCTGCAAATATGACAAAATTAACCCCAGAACTTTTCGGGTTTTATTATAAAATTATAACAGCTTATTGCTGTGAGTGCTACGAGAATGAGCGCCACCATTTTATTTAAACCTAACTCGACAAGGACCAACCACCAACCAACCGGACTAACTTTAACCGGTGGCTGACTTTTTGGATATGACGTGACTTGATTAAAAACTTATCAATAACCCTAAATCTATAGAAATTACTATCAAATTTTTAGTCTTTACAAAGCCGAACTATTAGTAAATACATAAAACATTACCTACATGTTTTTTATTGGAGCTTTTTAAAAATGCACTGGATTCGTTTCAGCTTATATTTTCGAACCCTATATACCTATTACGTTATTGTTATCGTTCATATTTATTTAAACGAAGTTAGTACCTACAATTTGTTATTGTTAGGCTATTTTGAGCGGTCGTTTCGCTTGCAACCGGCGAATATATTAGGCGGAAATCAAAACATGTCACGAGCGTCCTCGTGACGAGAAGCCACGTCCTGAAACTAACTAGCATTTACCATATGCCAAAATCTAGTTCACCGCTATAAAGTTACTGGACAATAAATATCGTGGGGCAATGGTAAGTCAGATTAAGTACAGAAATACGGTGAACAAAGACCAGACACAATTTAATTCGATTATACTTAGTTGATCGTAAGCCGCTCGGAAAAGGCAATGTTTTAATTGAATCAAATACTGCTCGTTTGATTGTACGAGTATCTACTCTTAAAAATCACTGCCTTTTAATTTTTCGCGCGTTTATTTATATATTTATCTGTAAATTTCTTGTGAATTGATCATTCAAGTTTTAAATTACTTACTTGCTTTCCTGCACTCTTCTAAAAATTGTAAATCATTTTTGTGATTGTCGGTAGGTACTACTCGGTTTGCCTAATATGCCTAAATTCTAGTTATTTAAGTATATATTGAAGATTAATAAATTAATATTTTCTTACTCACCGCTTCTTAAATTTATTTTTTACTCAAACGATGAAGTATAGTGTCCAATATCCATATTATATGTAGACCAAGCTATCTGGACTGATCGATCACAAACCTGTATTAGATAGCGTGAGAAAATGTAATAGGAGAAATGTAAGAAAACTCACTAATTATGATTAGTGAGATTTTATTTATAACTACCAGTCTACATTTTTTTATTTACTTTGCACAATCTAAACATGATTTGTTAAAATTATGCCAAATGTTGCGAGTACACAAAGCATAGAAGGAAACTGCCTCTGAAATTGCAGCTGTCGATACACATCGGTAGGTTCTTGGGGATATATTTTCAACTGAGGGTGGCAGCCAGGCGGGCGGGTAGGTACTACTAAGTATTCTACCAACGAGCTATTTTAAGGTTGGTTGCGTATTTTGTAATATGATAAATACTTTGATTTGGATCAAGTCCCGATTTCATCTCAAACGTGGAAGTTTGTTTGGATGTGAGGATATGAAGATATTTCTCGCAAAAACTACCGAACGGGTTTTGATGAAACATGGACCCTGGAATATAGGGTACTTTTTACATCGGATGCGGATGAAACTATTTTTTTATTTAAATAAATTTAGTGATACTAAAGTAGTTTAGTTTGCAATCACTGAAGAATTGGGGCCAATATTATTGTCTCACTAAATTGCGAAATAAAGTACCTATTTGTAATAATAAGGGAAGATACCTACGGGTACGTAATAATTAATCATCGTCCTTCCTCAAAAATATTAGTTTGTTTAATCTAGGTTAAAAATACCTAAATTTGCTTATTATAGCTCTAAAACGCGATAAGTAAATTCTTATCATTTATTACGGATTGCATTTATCGTACGTAATGTTTTATCTTTAAAACGTGCCAATATTTAATGTTTTTTATCAAATTGGGAAGTTCGGCTTTATTACAAAGGCCCGTTAGTGGAATATCCATAAAATGTTCCCTCGGAAATTTGGTTTCTTTTTATGTGTCTGGACTTGGACTTGAGTTTCGAAGGGTAATAAAGTATTTCCCTTTATTTCTGATCATACATTTCTTTTAGCTCACGTGCGAAAATAGGTCAAACAAGATTATTTTCTCGTAAAACTTGTACGAGTATTATAGGTAGGTACTATTGTATAATTACTTGATAATTTATTTCTCACTAGCTGAAATTAAAATATGCAAAAAATGCATTTAGTCATTCTGCCTTCCTACTAATATAGAGATGCGAAATTATTGTATCTCAGTATGTTGTCCTAATGGCTGAACGAAGAATAAACTTGGGCAATTTAAATTAATTACTGTAGTTTCTGTTATGTTTTCTTGGGCGCCATTATCTACCCACAGGTTTTCGTTATCAAGCGCAATGAAAAGATCCGTCTAGTCAAATCTAATGAGCCCATACTCGAATGGTTTACTATCATTCATTAAACAGTTTCAATTGGTTTCAATACCCACCTTTCCGGGTATATCATCAAACCAGATCGATGAGTCTTTATTAAAATTATCATCGGTATTAAAATAAAGTGGGTGAAATTGGTACAGGCAGACCTAATAAAAGCATATTGAAAACTTTTGATTCTTTATAAACACAGCGTGAAAGGTAATTGATACTTTTCTTATTTGGCAATAGATCTAATAAGATATAGTATCTAAAATAACCAAAATAGGTGTACCTAAGCCTATTGTTTTGTAATCTGAGGGTTAAGATTCAAAATCTCATACTTATCTATGAGCTCGAATGTAAATTTAAGTGGTCGGTTGTAACTTTTTCTAACGTAAACAATAATCTAGAATTACAGGGTACCATAAAGTACACTGTTCGTATCGACGCAAGGGCAGCGCTAAGAAACTCACCGCCCGCCGCGCGCCGCACCGCGGTCGCCGCGCCGCCGCCGCCGGAGCGTGCGCGCGCGCAGTCTCCGCGGTGAATTTCGCCGCTCTCGCCCACTGATCTACATTTCACCTCCAATATGGGTCAATAACTGCCCACGCTCAGCCCCTCCGTGCGCGGCCATTCACCTCGCCACTCCAAATCATTGTTCGCCAAATGTATAGCGTTGCTGAGGTCGATGACCCCGCTATTGGTGCGGCTGCTGTTAGTGCGAGGTCTTCTTCGAACGACACTCGACACGGCACCATCATCGCAAACACAAACATCCTCTGTCTATTCATTAGTAGGTACCGAAGAATACGATGTATCAGCTGTGTTCTGTAGTATGTAAAGCATAAACAAAGCTTTGTCATGCCATGCATTTCATGTAATCATTATTAAAGATATACCTACGCACTTATTTCAAATTTAACTTAGCAATTAGTTATCGCACCGTTTTTTATAGGAATATTTTTTATATGGACGGAGCATTTCTTGAGCGTACCTAAATGTTTTCAAAGGCAATCAAGTTGAAAAACTAGTTAAAACGGCACCTACTCGATCCACTATATCCTACTGTAATACTACGGAGGTATTTAGTAGATTCACTTCAAGTGTATAGATTTGACTAAAATATAAATACTACTTGTATAAGTATATTTACCTACTCTATTATTAGTATGTTGTTTTTTATTTCTCACAAAATCAACATTCATAACCGGTAGTAGATACCAGCTTCAGATATCTAAATAGGCTTATGACGGTATACTACATACTACTTACGGTCTTTTGCAGATAATTATCCTAGTATTTAAAATAGTTTACTAATACGAGCTACAAATAAGTGCCTATAGAATTTTACGTATAAATGTCTCTAGAATGTTTTTTTTTCTGAATGTTGTATGTGTTGTCATAGAAAACTATCCAAATATTGTACCGGTCCGCAAGGAAAGTGGCGCGCTGAACGGGCGCGCGCACCGCCTCCGCGCGAAGTGTCACGTTGAACTCTTACATAAGGACCTCTGAATGCTTTCGAAAATATTATCGAAATATTTTGCCTTTCTTGCTTGAACAATGCGTTTGTCAGTGATATGGCAAGCACAGAAGAAAGTTGCATGATACACGAGTGATTAAAGCCTTTTACGGTAAAATCTACATCTTCGTACGTAAACAGTTAAATTATTGTATCCGATGTACTTGTACTGTCCATTTCAATTTATGTTAGGAATATTAGGCAGCTAAGAGATGTAGATACCTACAACTCGATTAGTTTTATTTTAGCTATTATATCCTATGGTATTTTGCTGTGGAGTAAAGCAGCTGTTATGTAAACTATTTTTAACCGACATCAAAAAAGAAGGTGGTTCTCAATTCGTCAGAATCTTTCATGGTTTTTTTATTTTACAGATAAGAGCAGTGTACTGTTTACAATTTGAATTCTGAGCTTCTCTCAAAGATAAATTTAAACAAAGTATTTTTGTAAAAAAAATTGTGACGTGCACTGCATCAAAACTAGAAATATTCATAAACTCGTAAATTCTGCTTATAGGCTCCAAAACGTGCATTGTTCGTTTATTTACATGTTTTTTTCTCTCTTACACTTTTAGTATATTTGCTTTCACAAATATTTAAGAAACATATAAGACCGTTTTAGTACAGAAGGCTTATTACTTGAATGACAAAAAGGCTTTGGTGTAGCGCTAGTTTTTGCAGGACATATTTTATATTAATAATGCTTATTTTGAAAAGAGTAATTGCCAAAAAACAACCTTCTAAATCGCACATTAGAGTCTGACAAATCATAAGTGAACGTCTACTTGAATAAAAATATTTCATTTAATTATTGCCATTCTTTTCTCAAATAGATAATGATGAAATAGTATTCGCCAAAACAGCACGCCATGTAAAGTATTGTAAAAATAGTTGCATGCAAACATGTTAAATGAAAACAAGCTTCGAATTTTGGCTCAGGACGGCTATGGCACATGGCGGACAGGTTGTGCCGTAGCCCAAGGAGAAACATCGCTCGCTCTACATTCATCGAGTTCGGAGCCGATGACTCCTCGTGACCGTGTCCTCCTTAACGAGTGCTGCTTTATCTCACCGAATTTCTCTCTTCTGTTCCGCATCATCACAAACAAAAAGTCGAGACCCGTTCGGTGGAAACGCGGCCTAGTTGCAACGGCTTGCTCACATAGCATCGCCAGCGTCAATGCGACTCAATACCGAACCCAAAAGTGTATACTTTCGCATCGGCTAAAGTGCTAATTGTACTTAAAGGGGACAGAAAAACACTTATTTAAATAGAGGGTACCGCATGTTGTTCGAACAATAACAACAAAAGTAAACTTTGGTATTATATCCGCTAGAACCTAATGAATGGGTACATTTAAAGAGGGTTTTCGTCTTGCCTTGTCACTGAACTTAAGTAGTTAGATGAAATACCTACTTACTGAAAAAATACATGTTAAAATGATAAATAATGTCGCATATTGAGTGAAATGAAAGTCTTCGAATATTTAGAGTTAGTTTGAAAACAGCCTGGTTCTGGGCTGTAAATTCTGACAGCGAAATATACTTATTTGTAGGTACACATAATAATATTGTTTCCTGTTATTATCGATCATTCGCATTTACTCGTAAACAGGCCTTTCCCAAGGCTATCGATTGTCTTATTCAATTTGATGAGTACCTATATAATGTACAATTGAAAGTAATCTAAGAATTCTAATCACAGCTCAATAAAAAAAATCTAAATCTCTGAGTAATTAAGTATTTTTATCGTTCATATTCATTTACTAGTAAGATTTTTAAAAAATTGCCTCCACCGCTCGCTTTCATTGTTAAATATTTATTTAACCATAACCATAGAGTAATTAATATACTACGTGCAACCCATAACGTAGGTACATTAAAAATACTATGAACACTAGCAGCGGAAGCGGCAATATACCTACCTACAAAATTTTCTCTATACCTTTTCAATGATTTATAGATTGTATTTCTCATATTTGTTAAATTAAGTTATAAATAGAATTAAAAAGAAACTTTTATTTTGAATCCTTTGCTTCAAAATTAGGGAACATACAGACTTTTTGGCAGGAACCTGCGAAGTGATGTGCATTGCGTTTTCGTTATGTATGATTTCATAAATCATTTATTTATTTATTATTTATTAATTTATGTACACACACACACAAGTAAAGGGAAAAGAAAAAAACAGATACAAAGGCACAAAGGGACTGCTAATTTCTAATAGAAATTTCTTCCAGCAGCCCTGCTACTGGAAAGTTTGACAGATACGTAGACACAGTGTGTAATAGATGAAAGAAATACATACATGAAACAGATCGAATGACTTAAAACTAAATAAACAAAAGTAAATAAACTACATAAATATTATTTATAGCATAATGATAAACTACATATTAATACACAAATACAAATAAATACATAAAATAGAATACATAAATACTATATGAATGGATAATCAAGGTAACGAGGATAAAAAGTGATCTTTGACACGTTTTTTAAAAATGGAAATAGATTTTGAATTGTGAATGTTAGGCGGAAGTGAGTTCCACAACCTAACGGCATGGACAGAGAAGGAATAGGTGTAAGAATTAGATGTATTTTTTGAGTTTTATAATAGGTAAGTGGTCTGTGCTTTGGGCATTGTAAGCGTTTTTACGGTAAATACTTACATACCTACCCAAACGGGCCGTATGCTTGTTTACCAACTTCATTGTATAATACGTAACGTTTTTATTTTTGGTTTATATGAACCATTGAAAAAATCATCAGTATCTACATAGGTTTACAATGTAGCATCCATAAAAACTTTTCATACCTATACAAACAAAACCAACTACAAATAGAAAATGTATGCAAAATCGCTGCCCCGCAGTGTCGTGCCCAGAAAAGAAAGTTTTAATTTTTTTGAAAACTGGCAGCATTGCCACGCTGAATGGCAATGGCAATTCTTTGAGAAAAGAGAGGCCTCAATGAGATGGAAGGAGACCTCTTTGAATAATTGACGAGCCTCCGGTTTCTAGGGCCTTAGAATTTCAACCCTAAACGCCGAAATTACCACGGGCTTCCGTAGAGCAGCGTACTTGCGGCGCTTGAGGCACTCTTGTTCCATAGCAGCAGCTCAGGCGAATATAGACGTATCTGGAAAGTGGGGGGGCGCGAGGGTGTCAACCAATATTCACATGTCGGAGGGTCGGGTTGTTGGTCCGACTTGGTTGGCTTAATTTATTATCATGGTAGAAAGATTGTTTGAAATATATTGGCAACACTGACGGTGACTCAATAACCATTATTATTAATAAAGGTGGGTGGGCTTATTACATGTGGTTCGAATACTTTTTCACAAGGTCTTGAGCTGTACGTATTGTTTCACCTGATACTGAAGTCTACCATAATCTAATCCGGTAAGATATTATTTATTTGTAAAATTTCTACAATAAATCTACCGGGCCCATGAGGAGTTTCTTGCGTCGCTTCTTCTCCTCATACGGGAGTATTCTGAAGTGATGGTATAACATTGTTTCATTGTGAAATAAATAAAACTAATTAACATACTAAAATAAAAAACTATACTATAAACTTGTCAATTTGACAGACCAGTTGGCGCAGTTGGTTAAGACACCACCTATCGCGCCGCAGATCGTGGGTTCGTTTCCCATCTACGTGCATGACTATGTCTGTTAGTCCTGAGTCTGGGTGTAATTATGTATTTATAAACGAGGTATATGTAGTGTATCAGTTATCTGAATTCCATAGTACAACAAGCTCTGCTTAGTTTGGGATCGAATAACCGTTTAAAGTGAGAAAAGGTACCTTTAAATCCGCAGTGGGCGAATACGCAAGCCACAGGTAGTTCATAAACACTTACTAGGTATATTGTTCATCAACGGCTGTCTTATGTGTAGTGTAAGTTTGGCGATTAATTATTCTTAGAATATCAAATAAAAGTACCGACACATTAGAAAGTTTCGTAGCCGTTTTATTTACTACATAATAAAGACTTCAACGAATTCATGTCTACGAGACCCCAAACATGTATTTATTCGTATTTGACAATTCCGACATTATTATTATTATTATTATTTGGGTTTTGTGGCTGTTTCAAGTCTTTACAGAGCTTGTATCACTGCGACCTGATTAGATCTATTGTGATCGCCACATAAATTAAATTTCACCGCCAAGACCTACAGCTATAATAAACTGTACTATATTCTTAGCGGTGATAAATTTTACTTCATCTGGGTGCAACTGATGCTTCCCCAGGAGAGTATAACGTTTAGGCATAAGTGGGTGGCACTCACACAAAAGGTGAAGTGGTGTTTCATCCGCCTGACAGCAGAATCTACACGCCTTTGTGTCACGGACGCCAATGGTGACCAGGTGCTTGTTCAATCCACAGTGTCCCGTTAGGGCCCTCACAAGTATGCGTAAGTTTGTTTTACTTAGGGATAGTGCCTCTAAGGTAGACCTTTTACTAAAGGCATTTATAAGTGCCTTAGAGTGGTTCATTCCAGAAACTTTATTCCAGAAATCAATCGATGAGTTTACATACAGGTTCCTCATAGTTAGTTTTGCGAGGCTTTTAGGAACCCCACAAATTGGCTCTGGTCCATAGGGGGTCCCCTTAGCTCCAGCTTTTGCTAGTTCGTCAGCTTTTTCATTTCCGACGATTCCTGAGTGACCAGGAACCCACCGCAATACGACCCTGTTCTTTTCGCCCAGGTGATTGAGTAGGTCCATGCAGTTTTTAACCAACTTTGAGTTAATTGTATCGGAGGCCAGTGCTAAGAGAGCTGCCTGACTATCCGAGTGGATATATATCGTATGGTTGACATAGTCTTTCCGCAGGTTAATGTCCGCACATTCAAGTATGGCGTGTACTTCTGCCTGGAATATAGAGGCGTATTTTCCAAGATTCAGCATTTTGCTAATTCTTGGACGCTCTCCATAAATCCCACAGCCTACATCAGATCCTGATTTGGACCCGTCGGTATACCACTTGAGGCTACCTCCCACCCACGTGACCTTGTCGTCTAGCCAATCGTCACGGGTGGGAATTTCGACTTCGTAATATTTACAAAAAGTATTCTGAGGGACCATCGAGTCTGATACCATGTTCAAAATAGGAATTTCCAGTACTGAATCCTGTAAAGAGTTTAGTGCCTGGGAGAGCCACTTCATTCTCCCCTGTGCGTATATTCTGTGCATTGTCGTCCTCGCCACTAGCAACCGCCACCACAATTCCGACATAGGTACACTTGATTAATTTTCATGATAAAAAAAAAGAAACTTTTAAGTGATAAGCCTACCTAACTTGAAATATTCATTACAATACCAAAATAGACATATTAATTATTGTTTTTTTTTCAGTATTACATATTTGAATCGCATATAAATATTGTCATATCTACTAGTTATTTATCTACATTGGTGCCGATTCTGTTGTTTACGAACTTAACTAATATTAGACAAGTCACCTCTCTTTCATGTTAACCTTATTGAAAAAAGATTTTTAATGCTGTCAGTTTAATCCATACCATCGTAATGTACGGGTAAATAGTTGTGACCAATAAAGATCGCGCTTAAATTCACGTTGAAATATGTGATCGGATTAAACTGACAGGACTAAAATATCTTGCATCCCTTTCTTATATTTACTATTAGAAAGAGATATAGTGAGATTAAATTTATTTTAGTTCGTAAACAACAGAATCGGCACCATTGTATCTCATAATATAATTTTCCACATGAATGTGTGGAGAATTTACACTTATTTCATTAAAAAAAACCATTAATGTGATGACTAATCGATTATCATGTATAAAATCAAAAGAAAGAATAATTAAAACATTCTAATACTTGTGTAGATCTTTGTATATTACTAATAATTTTCTAAGTATTTCTTAAGATTTTAATATTTTCTTTACAAAATACCTATGTGTGTGGACAGTGTTGTTATGGTTACGGTGTGCAATACCGGCGCGGGCGCGTCCACCGGGCAGCTAAATGTCGCGCACGCGGCCTCAGCACTCACAAACGGCCTTTGCAGTTCGGCGCGGTCGACGACCCAGCCTTGGGGTCGATGACCAGGCCCGCATTTAGTTTTCACTTTCGTTTACTAAGGATAACTGTACCATATACGTCACGTACATACACGCAAATCCGCTTGCGGTCCATACGGTTCCTGGAGCCTACAGAAAATGCGCAATAATCGTGACATACATTTTAGGCATTGCCACTTTTTAAACCGCTTTTTTTATTGCCGAATTTTATCATCTATGCGAAATGCGAAAAGTATGAGAAACTCTTATTGAATAGGTTAGTTCTGTCTGAGCAATTAGCAATTCTGCCAAATGTTAATCTTTCATGTATTGATTTGGAAGCTATTCTTGCTACGATGCATGTTAATATACATACCTGCCACGCCGAACGTTTAAGCAGAATGTCCGCCACCTGCCTAGGCAGAAGGTTGTTGCACTAACGATTGTGATTTCGTAACTCGGGCGTTGGACCAGTGTCCTTTTGATGCATTTTGGGTACAATTAGGTAATTTTCGCGAATGGTGGGAGAATGGCGGTAGCGAGGGGGACGCGAGGTGCGTGGGGCTGCGGGTTTGGCGATGGTTGCGCAAGCGCCGGTCGTCGACTCGGTTATGTCAGCGGTTTACGTAAGCGTCACCTCGCAACGCTCTCAGGGCAGGCGCCAATTGTAGCCCCGCGACCGTTTCGCACTTCTCGCGGACTATTTACGAACGACTGCTGCTCGTTAGCGCTCCAACACTGGTCGCCTCTTGACCAACTCAATGCTTTGTTCGCTATAACCCTCCGCTAGGTGTTAACTCAGTTAGTAATAACAACAAATGTCTAGTTGTATAATTGCGCAAACAATTCTATCTCGCATGATTTAATTATATTTTATAAGTTAACTAATATTTATAGAAAGGATAGCCTGATCTTCTTACATTGCGTCATGCTAAACAACCTTCAATTAAGTTCAACCTTTCATGAATCGATTAGCACTAACATCGAAATCGTTCATTGTAATCGATGTTAAGAACAGGTGTGCCCTAAAGGAGTAATTATGCGATATGGCTGCGGTCGAAGTAGAGAAGGGGCTGGAGCAGTTGCGTCAGCGTGCGGAGAGCGGTTGGGCTCAACACACAAGGTTGCAAAGGTTCAATGCTCTAGAAATACGACACCCGACCCCGGGCAACCGCACGCTGCGGGCCAAACCTGCGTACACGCCGAGCGCAGCGTTAACGCCAGCACGCCAGCGCCGCTACTCTATGCTCTCCACACTCCATACTTGCGTAGACCGCGCGACTCTACGCTCCTAGAGCACACAATGGAAGAATGGCTGTTACTTCACTATCAATATATACACAAGTATAAAGATTACTGTAAATTTCGATATATCTGAATGTACATATACATACCTAGTGTTGAAAAATATCTCAAGGAACCAAAACACGTATAGGTCACTTAAATATACCTACTTAATTGGAAGATCAAGATGCATGATCCTCTCTTGGCCACGAGTATAATATTTACACTTACATTATAGTAGAAAGTATATAGCCTTTAGTACGGTTATATTAAACCATTGTTAAACTGGTTCCTCCAAATGATGACAGTTTTGTTTTAACGGTACACGCACAGCTTCACGGAGTAACCTTCAAAAGAGAGAACGTGGCGTCGTAAGCACGTCCAATGTGCCAACTCTTTTTATGTTGTCGTTTCGCAATTTTTTATAAATAATTTTGCCTTCGACCTTTGTGAGCCGCCCAATTCAGCCCGATTGGTATTCCTGTGGCGGCCGCGATGTGTGATTTTCGTAACTTGTAGTTCGGCGCAACGCACTAGCGCAACGTGACCGTCTTAACATTAGTAATCGTATCACACGCATGCACTGTAAACATTCACTGACAATATTAATCACGCTACGTCTTTATCATTAATATATACTGGATGAATTTTAAACACCGTCCAAATTTTCAGGGATTTATTGTACTCCTCATTATGAACAACTTTTACTATGGGACAAACCCTGAAATCACGAAAAAAAATTCCATACAAATCATTAATCTTGTTCGATCAAAATGTACTGGTAGATATAAACTATTATAACTTTAACAATAACAAAAGATATGGTGGTTTGTGAAAGTCCCGGTCAAATAATTGATTTGAACATTCAAAAGTCATTATGTTGTGTTATGGGTTTACAATAATGCTTATACCTACCTACCTAGAACCCTAATAAACTCATGTCTGAGTTAACATAGTAATATGCTCTTACTAATAGCACAGTTGTATGGCAAGAAAAGATGATTAAATAACTTGACAGTGATTGCGCGATTTAAAATGTATTCACGTATACCTGAATATATGAATACATCATAAACTTTTGTTAGTTCAATAGATTGTTGCTATGCTCAAAAACACAATGAAACATTAGCAAATTCATTACGTCATCGCCAATCTTGCAAATGTTATCTACTATCCCAAAAAAAATTAGGTGAGTATTCCACTCCACCTAACATTTCTCATTCCATTGTTTCCTTTTGTAACCGAACCGTTAAACGTTGACAATTTCTCCGCTCACTTCTTTGCTCATTCTGATTACAAGAAGCCGTAGAAAGCGTCACAGTGCTTATACAACTCTTTAACAGCGCACGTGAGCGACAGCACCAGGGTTCGAGTTACCATCTGCTGATTCGCGATTGCTACTACATCGGCCAGAGTTCACCGACCTCGGTGGCCCGTTCTACGAAGATGCTTGCATTTCTGTAAGCGGGCGCTATTCGGAGCCTCCTATGTAGTACCAAAACAATAAATCCACTACTGAAAACGTTACACTCAGCTACAACTCCTTCTGTTACCTATAAAATCAACTGAAAGGCTGCACAAAGACACTGGAAAAAACTTTCATATGTCAGGTGGATTAGTCGGAAGGGTTCGCGGTGCTCGAGCGACATTACCGGAACGGCTACACGCAGCCTTTCACGCACTTAATTTGGCAGGACCCCCTTCTCGCCGCGCCTGCCGCGCACCTCTTCGCTCCAACACCGAGAGAAAGTAGCTAGCCTATGCAATGCTAGGGTCAACGACCGTACTCGAAATTGCTTACTTCTGACAAAAGCGACACATTAACTGCGTGCATTTCATATTCAGTATGTGTGGTCAGTTTCTTGCACGGACGTTGAATGGGCGATGCGATTAGGTCAGGCTGTGCAAAGTGGCTATTGTCACAGTGAAGTTCTGTGGGCAGGCACGTAGGTCGTCTCCCACCACTCCATCCACCAAATATTGTCCTTATGGAGAGCAGTTATGCAACATTGGTGAGTATTTTACCTTCAAAATTAAAGTAGGTAGGTAATATGTGAAAAGGTTTTTAAATTAAGATACCTAAAGTAGGTACAGAGAAAACGCAATTTTGTTTGTCCAAAAATAAACATAAAATTCAATAGTTAAATATCAACGAGATATTTTCATAAAGTCTAAAGAGTTTTTAAAGACCTTTATTTAACAAAGAACATCAAAACATTCCATCTGAGAGCGAAGGGTTTGGCCTGAATCTGGGCCTGATCAGGGTCATTGGAAAAAAAATAACCGTATTAAAAATATAACAGAATAGTGTTCCACTAGTCCACTAAGCGCATGGCAACGCGAACACGCCTCGAGGCTATGTCGAATTAATAACTAAATTGAAAGAAATCTTATTCTCTTTGTTATTAAAACTCATTCGGCAACAGTGATTGTTTAATTTGAAACTGGTATTTTAAACAACTTCTTATAGCTTTACTCATAGAGCAACACAACCCTCCACGTTACCTGTAGGTTTTTTGAAATTGCCATAAAACCTAACTACCTACATTACATTACACCTACATTTACCTATACCTAGCGTAGGTACCTAACGTATGCTAGGTAGGTAAATATTCATATATTATTTTAGTATTATTGTAGGTATATATATCCGTATGCCAACAACACATTCTTGCGTATTTCAGCCACACAGTTCGCAGAGGTGACGATAATCTGGAAAGACTCATTGTGCTTGGGAACACCGAAGGCAACATCGCGCGGCCGTTCCCCAACAAGATGGGCCGATAAATTGAAAGTTTCGTCGTCCTCCAAATTCTATACGGTCGTAAGAGACGTGCTGGACAGAACCCGGCGGAGGCTGATCATTCGCTCCAGATGCAACCCTGATGATGCTGAAGATGATCACGATCCTCAGACATGAGGGACCGACCAAACAGAGAGATAGTATATATATTACATAGATTTATAGATTATACGCTGGCAATTTTTTTTCATCAATAGTTATTTATCTAAGTTGCCGATACATATAAATGGTTATTATATGAACATGACAATGAACTTGGTACCTACAATCTTGCATAAATTATTTAATTAGAATTTTATAATAATTCTACAAACTCTGCCTAGTAACTATAAACGAGCACATCCTGTAAAAAAATATGAAAGTACAAATACACGAGGTATTTGCATCCAAAATACGGCTGAAATTTTGTATTTATATTTTTTAGAATTTTGGTTTTGCTTTTTACCTGGATGCCCGAGCTTTGCTCAGGATTTTTTTTTTTGTAAATAGTGTTTTTTGGAAATGAAGCTATACCGATTTACCGCCCTGCATACTAAATTTCATGAAAATCGTTGGAGGCGTTTCCGCGATTCAGATTATATAAGTATATACAAGAATTTCTCTTTTGACTAGATCTTCGATCAACATATCATGTTGATTGAAGTATTAGATAGACATATAGATAGGTGTCTGTCCTGAAAAGCGATTTTATACAATAAAGCGCCCAGATACTATTATTAATATATTTTTGCGCTAATATTAAAATAAATAAAATTCCTGGGACATTATGAATCTATAAATGTTATTTCATCTATAGAGGTACTTAGTCATTGCCTACGGAAATTGTATTGCAGCTAATTTATATTATTATTTATGAATGTAAAAAAGATAACATAATCCTTGTAATGCCATCTACTCTACAATAGTAAATAATTTATGATTTAATTATTTCCCAGTGCCATGTTCCAACCTGTTCACCTTACCGGTCACGTACCTATATAAAATACTGAACACCCATAAATATAATATATCCGATAATAAATTGATTTACACACTGAACAAACGGAATACTTACAAGTTGGTACCTACATGCATCTGCGCAGTTGTCCGGCTGGTCATGTCCAATCAAGTGTTAATTTATTGTATTAGCTTGCATGAGAAATGAGATCTCTGCTGGCACGTGAGGAGAGCTGCCTGAGGCGAGTAGCGCTCGTCCGAGCACGTGCCATGGAAAATCACAGAAAACAAGGACACAATGCAATGGTTCATTCAACCGGACGTTATTATTCAACCGGCGCACTGTGATGAAACTACGCAGATCTTCATTATTACTAACAAAGCCCAGCGTTTCGAAATATTGGACCACGTACAACGTAGGGCACGTAACGGGCCCTAAAGTACCTACCTACCGCCGAAATATGACACGCGAACATGCAACGCAATGAAATCAGCCAATGCTCACATAACATTGCATGTGGAATACATTCCTTATAAATTATTTATACGAATACATATTAAAGAATCTGAAACAGACCCTGAACACCTCCTTGACAAAAAGATAGGTGCCAATATAGAATCTGTCGCCTACGAAGATTCACGTAGCACCTCGTAGACATGATTGCTTATCTACAAGGTAGAAACTAAACAATCCTACCTACCTACTGAAATTGCGTTCAAGATAAATTTTTTGGCATCACATTTTTGAGTATGCCAGTGTCAAGATGAGCAATATATTCTATATTCTTCATGTTGGTAAGTATATTATAATATTTGTCAAGTAATATTTTAAGTTTTAGTCATTTTCAATTCAGTCAGTCACGTTGGTCACGCAGTCAGTCAGTTTATATCATTAGGTTTTAGAGTTTTAGCAGTTTTAGTATACTTAATGGTGGCCGCTCTACTAAAACTTTTCATGGACTTTTTGAAAGCCACTATACACGTAATCATTTCATTTCACTTCTGTAGTGCACTTGTATTGGTCTTTAGTGGACAAAATACCGCTGTTATTATTTAATAAAACTATAATTACCTACACAATTTAACTTTGATATAAGTACCTACTTTTCCATGGTGATTTTCAAATGTTGGTAGACAACTGTCAGTTCCAAGGATACGTACGTGGAAGTTAGGTTTCCTATAATTTCAAAAATAGGTAAGCATTGATTATACAATCATAAGGCGAAGAGTTCACCACATTTTCGAAAACCGAGGTGTTCTGAAAAGAGTCTATACATGTATCGAGCAAGGTGAAGGACAGATAGAATCAATTTTGATATGTAATAATATTTTTTTAATTATTCGGACTATGTATGGTGTGTTAGTAACATAGATACTCTGAATAATTAAAAAATAATTTAAAAAATACTATTCCGAATAACATAACGGACAGTAGGTACACACGCGCTACGCGACTGTGTGGTGTGGTGAAATCTAAACATCACAACCCTACATAAATTAGTATTAGTATGCATGCCGAAACTACAAACGCAGCCAAAACCGTACGACTATATGATGGTGTAACCACGTGAGTGAGGTAGTAATGGGCCGGGTTCGTTCGCCGATAAAAGCGAAAGTGCTGCGTTCACTGGGACAACGACCGGCTCCTGCCAACAGCCCTGTTAATTTCCTGCAGCCAGGCCATCGTCATCAATCAGCGGCCGCTGCGTCACCAAAACTCTTATTGGTCAATACTTGTACCAACACTACCTGACATTGGCTAGGCACGAGTATTCTTCGAGCAGTAGGTTCTCGGATAAAAAATAAAAAAAAATATTGAAGAACCCGGCAAGTGCGAGTCGGAACCGCACATTAAGATTCCGTTCTTAGTATTTCTGTCACTGTCGTCAATTATTTTCTACTCTGCCTATCAACAAAGTGCTAAATACAATAGCGCCTGATTTTATTTAACTACCAATTCACTAGAATCAGACCAAACTGTATTGTTTATTTAAAAGATTGCGCGGACAAGAAACGTTGAAAAATTTTTTTGAGGTTTCAGGTTACTTAGGTTTGGAGTTTGAACTAATTCTGATTATTATCATGATATTTGTACGGAATCCTAAAAAGAAAGAACCAGTGGTAGAGTCAATTTTATGACGGTCATTTGCTTTACCAAATTTGAATACTTTGTCGTTTTTGAGAATTATGTTATTTTACTTCTCTCTATTTACTTTCATTTAAGTTTTAAATATAAAAAAAGAAATTAAAAAAATAATAATTTGTAGCAAATCAAGTAGGTAGTATTATTAGTAAAATGTATTTCATTGGACTAGTGTCATGAGGAAATCTTGAAAGAAATTTGATTCAATCCTAAACAAATTTTTCACAACCAGTCAGGCGGCGCTGACATATAAAAAAAAAGGAAAATCTAAGAAAGTCATGAAAAGCAACTCTTTTGCAGGCGAATCTTTTCTTTATTGACTTTAAAAACGTTATTATTATAATTCTTATATTTTCCTGTCAGTGTTGAAATTTAAATAACATTTAATAGTAGTTTATGATACTGTTGCATAATAGGGGTTATTAAATACGAGTGTGAGTTTAAGTACCGAGCCGTAGGCGAGGTTCTTAATAGTATCACACGAGTTTTTAATACCTAATTATGTGCAGTATCATACAGTACTTTATCTAAACTCATATAATTAAAGGTAAAAAATCGTTAATATTTTGTCATAGGTTTTCATGACTTACGGGTATCGATTATTCGTCATTTCCACTGCCGCCTCCACAATTTCAGATCCAAGTTTCTTTCACCTTAGTATCACTGCTATTTTTCTATCGTTTTTGGCCAAAATAACATATGTATGCAAGAAAATCAATAAAATAAACAAACATTAATCATCATGGCGCGCTATGGCGCCCAAATCCGTGTGGGGAAAAACTCCTAAGTTGAGATCTCGACCACATACGCGACCACAGACACAGTAAATTTACATCTTAAATTATAATTGTTTAGTCCTGATGTCTGGCCACTTATAATGTTTTTTTCTTTATTATTTTGTTTGACAAGTTGACTGACAGTAATTGAAGTATTAAAACCCAAAAAACATTATAAGTGGCCAGACATGTCCAAATACTTGTACTTTAATGAAAAAAAGTTATTTTATAGCATTATCTTAGGAAGAAAACTGTACCTACTATAATATAATTTTTTAATTTCATTATAGACGGTTGTGCGTAAGGTGGGTCATTAAAGTACTGTTTTTGATTTCATAATTAGAACTTTACGATATGAGAGTAGATAAAAATAATAAAAGCGTAACGGAAACTACTTGTTATAAACAAAAGCCATATGACAACAAAATTGTTGGGCCAAATACGGACAGCGATGCCTGACTGGATATGGAACACTACTACAAAAAAAATCAACATAATTATTTACACTGTTCAAGGCGATAATACCTACAAATGACGTCACATGACATGGGTTCGAAATCGTTCGAATCCTAGAATAAGATTCGATTTCGGTGAAGCATCATAGCACTGTGTTAGAGTAGTTAAAGGTAGATAGGTACTAATTTCAAAATTTATCGCCAAGCGCCTTTCGGTGTGTTCTAACAGCTGCACTTGAGAGCCATAGGTCCTTCTAGGCTTTGTGTGCTAACCACCAACGGCCACATCGTCACTGATTACGGTGAGATAGTGGTCAAACACAGGCCTATTACGTACCTATAATATTTTGGAGACTACAAATCATACAATAAAGCATAAAAAATGGTCAAGTGAATGTAGCATAGGTACCATTGGGTTCCGTAGTATTTTCAGGTAGAAGTTGTGCGAATAATATTTAGGTAGTTAGGTACTTACATTCGGACTGGGCTAGCTTTCAATGAGTCAAAATGAAAGTCATAAAAGCCTATTCATAGAAAAGTAACCCTATACAGTTAAACGATTCTTAATCAGGCGAGCAAAAATGTTTCATTGCCAAAAATATTTGTCGGCCTTTTCCACTTTTTGAACACAGTTATGAAATTAGGTGGGTCAAATGAACAGACTCTGAAAAGAATTACCTACCCAAGCATAAATATACCTACTAGGTTGCTTAGTTCGGAAAACGCGTAAAAAAATTAGGATAAATCGTAGAGCTCATTTAAAAAAATATAGACAATCGAATCTATGAGTTGATAACTACAGAACATTTTTTTAGGAGGACAGCTAGGTAGGTTCTTATTTACAAAAAAAAAACATTTTTCATTTTAAGCTCCAGGCGATAATTGAAGGTTAGTCAAGCGATTCCGGATTCGTATGCATAAACTACTCTAAAACACATTCACCTTTGATCATGCCTTAAGTTTATGCCCTGTTAAGGCTCTCATAAACATCGAATATTATAATTGACTCTACCACCTACCACACCTACTACTCTACCAGTGTTCAGAATACACTGAGAAGAAGACTCTTCATTACCCTTGGGTAACTTACCTACTCTACTAACTAAATAAATCTCGTAAGACTAATACAGCTCAATTAAGTATTTAGCTATTAAATGTAGGTATATCCCTAATTGTGATTCTTGTGCCTAGAGATTATGTTTATTAGGGGGTTGGAACATAAGCCCAAGTAATTGCGGATATCAATATGCCATGGGTTCGATCGAATCCTACTATTTACTTATCTACCGTAGGTACTATTCTCTTACTTGCTGCTGTTCCTACTTACTCAATATTGCGCTACTGTAGGTAATCATGAAGTAGGCATTTATATATTTTGTGAAACAAAGTTTCCAAGTCTATTATATATATATAGGAAGGAACTTTTGTACGTCGTAAGTCGCTCCTCGGGGAAATCGCTACTAACAAATAGTAGGCGCCGCCATAACAACTGGTGATGGCTGAAAAGACTACAATCACAAACAACGGTGCGTCTGCCTGCCTCGCACGAACCTCTTGTATGAGCAATATAACCTACAGTTAACTTCGTCAGGCAACTCGGGTGAAAACCATGTTGTTCCCCGATTAGTTATTACTTGAGTGTACGTTTTTATAATATAAGTACTTACCAGCGACATGGCAATTACTAACGAGAGAGTTAGGTAGGTAGTATTTGTTATCAAAACAAACAAGTACCTACAAATATTGATAAATGATATTGACGCACCTTCGTCTTATTTGTCTTTGTTTACAGCTGAGGTTTGCTGTAGGTACCTATTGTTCAAATTTCCCTCTCGTCCATGGAGACAGCTAGTCGCGTACCTGCCTGTCTAGCGAGCGCAATCGTTACCGAACGCGTCGGCGGTCTGCATCGACGGGCATGCGCAGACCAAACGTACCAACATTCGACCAAGCCTAGTGGGAAATGAGAAGGAACGGCACTGCACGCTGCCTGCGAATGGTTGCCGCCACCGCGCCGCGCCGCCCTCACCCGCAGTCCTCCCGCCGCGCCGGCTCTGCGCGCTACTCGCTAACCGCATCATGGTGAGTCATAGCCAAAGTGCGAATCTATTCATTTACGTCGACCTTTAAGTTTATAACACCTCGCTCCATATAAACCACTAAGCATAAATTGCACTTTCATCTGCGTTAAACAATTGACTCAATCGTCAAACTACAGCGTAGACAACTTTAATGTGTGGATAATATAAATAATACCTATGTGTGATACTTACTATGTGTGGTCGATCTAGCAACGCAAGATAGATATTCATATGTGTCAAACTAATTTCCAGGTAATGGATAACCGCGTTATCGAGGATGATGAACATGAGGCTGACACCAACTCATCAATTTTTGTTACAAATTTTCAAAATGGAGAAATCATATGCTATTCTCTAATTTTGATAAAGGGAATAATAACTAGAGGAAATTCTAACAATCAGGACAAACTGTTATGTACCGTTACAAGTGATGGAACTCAAAATAAAACTCAATGGTCTGTACATAATGGAGAATTTAAGGTGATAATTGAATTAAAAAGAGGTGAAAATGTAATTGAATTGGAGTACACAGAACAGCAACGTAAGACTTTATTATTGAATTATTCACCTAGAAGAACGAATCTCAGGGTAACACCAGTGTACATCATTTGTCAAAGCCATGATGGATGTTTCCAAAGTCCTCCAGAAGTAGATAACTCCATAGAAAGTGCGTGTTTACGAATAGCCATAGGATCTAAGATTATTCAAAGTATAACAGCAGAAAAGCTTTTTGAAAGTGGCATAGGCCGCAAGACATTTCAGCTTGAGCATGAAGTAAACATCAAAAAACCTGAATGCATAATTTTTAGAAGTGGCCTTAACGTAAATAAAGCGAGGAAAATGAAACAAGCAGAATTATGGTCATATTTTGGAAGAGAATTGATGCTATCAGACCTAGGAAGCAACGAACGAAAGTTCTTGGCATTCATTTCCTGCACAAGATTCAAGGGTACTGATATTGATAAATCTATGACACATGAAGAGATTGTTTCTTTAACAGAAGCCTATGCAGCGTTAGGTGGTGGCGGCTTGGCATTATTTGGCACTGCATGTCTTTACACTTGGCCTACAACCATAGAAGACATAGTTCCAAAATTTTTAGATTTTTCACCAGTTAACTCAAGACGATTTATGGATGACAGTGGTTACCGTGGAACTTTAGGCGGATGTTTTGCAACAACGTTAGGTTCAGTATTCCATGAATTAGGCCATACATTTGACCTTGGACATACCAAAGATGGTATAATGGGAAGAGGATTTGATAACATAGACAAAGTTTTTATAGTTGGAGAAAAAAGGTCGGCTTTAGTGAAGGATAATATGAATAACTTTAGCGGGAAACCCGTACAACATTCTACAGTGTCTCTCCAAAGGAATATCAGTGTCACAATGAATGTGGCAGAACCATTAAGAGTTTTAGGACCGAGAAGTAAAACTACTTTGGGGAATTTTGCATCAATGTCAAAATCGGACATTATACGGAGAAGCCCTAATGTCACTTCAATAACTCGTCCATCGAGTGTTTATTCAAACATAACAAACAGAATGTCGGATTCAAAGAAAAATATCAATCGAACAAATGGAAATGATTCAATCTATTGGACAAGAAATTGTGCAGTATTGCTGTCATATCATAGATGGTTTAATAACGAATATGGCCGAGAAAGACAAGCTATTACAAGATATTTAAAATTTGATAAAAATAAAATGTTGATTATATCAACAGCTGGGATAAGAATAGTAGAAGTCAGGGATGAATCAAACGGAATGGTATTAGATTCGTACGAGTTTACGAATCTTTTGCCGGAGAAAAGATTTTTAGTTCCCTTTACTTTTTCACCAAAAAGCAAAGTGTTAACAATAGTGGTAGAAGATGATTTAGGAAACGTGTTGAAACAGTCATTTTCTTATTAGATTAAATGAAAGTGTTTAAAAATTGACAATAAAGTGAAGAAGATTGATAAAAATGGAAAAGAAGTAGTAGTATTATGCAAACAATAAACAAATTTGTCTTTAAAATAGGACCTAATTTAACATTAATATTCATGTATTCTATGATTTAAAATTATATAACATTTAAAACTAGGATAACAAGTTGCAATATACAATATACACAAAAAATATTTTGTGATAAACCGGTAACCCTGCATAAGAGCGGGCAACTGGACAATTTGACGTTTGTGAATATGAATACATAGGTAGGTACCTACATTGTTTTCTTTCCTTTCAGTTTCAGTCACACAGAAATTAATTTCACGGTTTTAAGATATTGGTGATAACAATTTTAGAAATGAGCGTGATAAATTAACTGTAAGTAAGTCTTGTATCTTAGAGATAATAGTGTAGTTTTTTTACCTAATGTGCTAATACCTAAAAATGGCAAGCAACACAGACGTAGAAGATAATATGCTATTTGAAAATATAAAGCCATTTCCTCCTGTTATCAATGGAAGAATAAATATAGTGAAATTCTTGGAAGCTTCGGAGAGTCTAGTGTTATTAGTAGGTATGTACCTATTATTATTATATTGCCAGTATTTTGTCAAAAACAAGTAATTTTGTGAGTTGTGTGTGATACATAATAATTCCTACATTAGAATATTGTACTTATACACATCTTTTGCCATTTTTACAGAACGGCTTGGTGCAGTATTTACACCTGTAAAATATGACTTACAAGGAAATATAGATGTAAGCAACAGCCCTCACATAATTATTGTTCCAGGATGAACCCCATTTATTATACAATTAAAAGATCATCTGGATCATTTGCTATAACTATTCTTACATTGTTTCAGAAAATTAAAAGGTTTTACAAGTATGATGACAATTCATGTTTACTTGAGCTAATGCTTGATGAAAATTCAAATGGCAAGACTTCTGCCGCAGAAGGTGTATTATGGCTTAACAGGTTCGAAATGTTACATTAACAAGTCATAGCTAGTTTGTTACCACTGTGATATATGTTTCTATGAATGCAACATGGCCAGTTCAACACAAGATAATTTATACCATGTGCAAATGAATCAAAATTTAAGGTTTGATTATTGTCTTTATTCAGGCTCATGTGACTCTTAATTTTTGTATTATCAAACAATTTGACCAAATAAAAATTTCTCTTGAAATAGGAAAAAAAATATATTTTCAGGGGATTGCTGTTTTTCGAGAAGATATTCTTAGAAATGATTAACCAATTATCAACAGGTGTATATGATGTCAAAATGAATAAAATATTCTCTGCAGCTTATGAGGGCTCTGTTAAGAAATATCACAACTGGGTGACTCAACAAATATTTTTGGTAAGTTTGAAATTATTTAAAGATGAAATCATACTATGAATAAAAAATACCACATTAAATCTGTCTGGTTTTTCTATTTAACTTTCTTTGAGCCGGGCTAAATATATATTTACTGTTCATTCCAGAGGGAAGAAAAACATGCATAATATGTTATTATGCATGTTTTCATACATAATAACATATTATGTATGAAAACATGCATGGCATGGATGTATGAAGATAATATTTTATTATATTATATTATGTATATACAAAAATTCATGTGACATAACATAATGGAAAGTGCTGTGGAGAAGCATCATACATCCCCAGAACTGACTTAATAAATCCCTGTTCTGGCTGCTATTAAATCTTTGAAGGACTGTTAAATTCCAATAAAAGCTGATTATATAGTAACGATTAATTTTAATGGACATCTAGTTGTCGTGAATGAGGTGACACGTAAGTAAGTAAGTAGGTAGCAATGAAGTTGTGAATAGATAGGTCGAGGCGGCGTTCCGCCCCTCCGCGCCCCGCATCACCGCATCTTCATATATGGCCGCAACATGCTCCCGGCGTTGAAGAAGTTGCTTCAAGAAGAATCGATGGGGAGTGGACATATATTATTGTACGCCCTTTGGATAACACCTTTCTTCGTGAGGACGTCGACCACTCTGTTAACGTTATCTGAACCGGGATAGAGTTTAGTAACTCTACCCATAAGCCACATCAAAGGAGGTTGTTTCTTGTCACGCACCAGTACCATGGCACCCAGCTTTAAGTCGTTGCTAGTAGACTGCCATTTGACCTTCTGTTGAAGAAGCGAAACATATTCATGTGAGAATCGTTCCCAGAAATGTTGTTTGAGTTTCTCAATCCTGTCAAACCGCTGCAACCGGTTGATATTTGTGTCGAGAAGTACAGGATGAGGAACCGACAAGAGTGTTCGTCCAACAAGGAAATGGGCTGGGGTCAGGCATGACAGGTCTGAAGGATCTGGAGACAATGGAGTAAGGGGTCTTGAATTAAGTACAGCCTCTATTCTGACTAAACATGTTGACATCTCTTCATATGTTAAATGAGTTAAAGAGAGAATGCGTCTTAGGTGGTGCTTCACTGATTTAACAGCTGATTCCCACAATCCGCCAAAGTGTGGAGAATAAGGTGGAATAAATTTAAAATTAATACCTTGAGCAGATATTTCTGTTTGTATGTCATCTGAATAAGATGTGAAAAAAATATGTAAGTCATTACTAGCTCCAACAAATGTCGTGGCATTGTCTGAGGAAATTGTCTGTGGCTTGCCTCGGCGACTAATGAATCTGTGAAGGGCGGCTATGAAAGCTTCCTTCGTCAGGTCCGTGACGAGCTCTAGATGTACTGCTTTGACTGCAAAGCACACAAAAATACATATATAAGACTTTATGAGCTTGCTACCCCTACCCTTTCGATCAACTATCAGCACAGGCCCGGCATAGTCAATTCCTGTATGAAGAAAAGGAAACTCTAAATGCGTCCTGTCTCGCGGTAAATTACCCATAATCGGCTGAAGAGACTTAGGTTTAAATCTTGCACAACGAACACAATTATGTACCGTACGCCTAGCGAGGTTCCTCCCCCCCAAAGGCCAGTATGTTTGTCTAACATGACAGTGTAACATACTCGGTCCTGCATGTAACAAATCGTTATGTATTTTGTGAAAGATGATACGTGTAAGGTGATGTTTGCTGTCTAAGAGGATAGGGTGTTTTACGTCATAACTATAATTTGAGTTATTCAAGCGTCCACCAACTCGCAGAATATCGTCACTATCAATGAAAGGTGAGAGTGAAATAAACCTATTTTTCTTAGGTAAAAACTGACCTGATTTAATTATTTGATACTCGTCTGGAAACATTTCTTTTTGAGCGACACAAATTAATATATTGGTGGCTGCTTGAATTTCTGACGAACAAAGAATACCCGAAGTTTTGTTTGCAGGTTTTCTACAATTCTGAATAAATCTATTTACATAGGCTATAATTCTGATTAATCTGCTGTGATTTGATGTTTTGTGCATGAGTTGAGAAATAATGTTCTGGTTTGTTTTGTGAATGTGAGATGTATGTAATGATATTTCTGGAAGTTTATCTTGTGTGCATGTAGATGGTATGTTAGGATAATCAATGTGTGTTTGGTGAAGGAAGCTTGGACCGGACCACCACAGGGAAGACCTATTGATATGGTCTGCACGTACCCCGCGAGAAACCAGGTCAGCAGGGTTGCTTTGTGATGGTACGTAGCTCCAACTATTCCTGTAACTAAGATCCTGTATTTCACCTACTCTGTTGCGAACAAAAGTTTTAAGGCGGTTTGGTGACATTTTAAGCCAACCTAGGACTATCATTGAGTCAGTCCAGAAGTAACAACTTTCGACAGATTTTGTAAGTGATTTTAAAACTTTAGTGCAAAGTCTTGTGCCCAATAACGCTCCACACAACTCTAACCTAGGAATAGTTAATGGCTTTAAAGGCGCTACTTTATTCTTTGAAGTGAGAAGACGAACACATACATTCCCATCTCCATCAACTGTTCTTGCATACACGCATGCACCGTACGCACATTCAGCGGCATCTGTAAATGTATGAATCTCTAATAATATTGCTGCATCGCAGCACACCCAGCGTGGGATTCGAAGCGAATTTATAAACGAAAGTGATTGAATAAAATTTTGAAATTTTATTTTTATATCGCTTGATACTTCATCATCCCAACTACTTTTATTGACCCATAGCTTCTGCATTAATATTTTTGCTTCCACCGTACACGGCCCAAGTAGTCCCAAGGGATCGAATACTTGGCTTATGAGTGACAAAATTACACGTTTTGTCACTTTCTTTTTGGTAGGATCAATATGAATAGAAAACTGTAAATTATCTAATGAGGAATCCCAATATAAACCTAAAGTTTTATTTGGTAAAGATTCGTTCAAATCTAATGGTTTTTCTGTTGTTTGTATATCAGTGCTGTTAGTTATAGATTTAAGAATATCTACATTATTTGACTGCCACTTACGTAGCTTAAATGTGGCTGACTCTAAAGTGTTGATGACGTCTTTGCAAAGCTGTATGACTGAAGTAGTACAGCTTCCTCCACTGAGAAAGTCATCAACGTAAAAGTCTCTGCTTATAGCGTTCCTAGCTTCAGTATTTTGACACTGCGCTGCAAGAGAAACTAAGCATTTTGTTGCTAAATATGGTGCTGATGCCGTGCCATATGTCACAGTATTTAATGTGTAAGATTTGATGGGTTCTGTGGGACTGAATCTGAATAAAATCTGTTGTAAGTTCCGTTGTGTTGGCTCAACAAGAATGGCTCTATACATTTTCTCTATATCACCCGTAACTACGTATTTGTGTTGTCTGAATCTGAGCAATATAGATAGGAGGTCATTCTGAACAACCGGTCCTACCATCTGGATATTATTAAAGGATTTACCTGTGGTTGTAACGGCTGATGCGTCAAAGACAACCCGCAATTTCGTAGTCGTGCTCGACTCCCGAATTACCCCATGATGAGGCAGGTAATAGTTTACTGTGTTATCTGTAGTCTGTTTATTTTTAGACATATGTCCTAAACCTTGATATTCAGACATAAAATGTAGGTATCTATCTTTCATGAGTGAATCGCGTTGAAATCTGCGTTCCAGGGAAAGGAAACGGCGCTTTGCCATGACGTAGGAGTCTCCGAGAACTTTAGGTGAATCCTTTAATGGTATTGTTACGACAAATTTTCCTTCAACATCTCGATGAGTGTGTTCCGCAAAGCTTTGCTCACAAGCTCGCTCCTCCTGAGTCAGATTGTACTTGGAAGACACTGACTCAAGCTCCCAAAAACGAGTAAGTTGTACTTCTTCATTTTGACTAAGAAAACAATGTTGTGAGCTCTTGTTTTTTGTGTCTGCATTTGTGTACATGGCACCGCATACTAACCAACCTAATTTTGTTTCCTGCAACTTAGGCCGTTGCTTACCCAGATCAATAGAGTTAGAAATTAGGATCTCCCAAAATATCTCTGCCCCAACTAAAATATCAACAGCTGAGGGCACATTGAACGATGGGTCCGCTAACTCAATATTCGCAGGTAAAGATAATTCTTTGATGTCTATGTAAGAAGATGGTAATGATCTTGTTAATTGAGGAAGGACATAACAACTGAGTTTGACTTGATAACCTCCTGAGTATGAGTGGATGGTTATGTCACAAGACTCTGCACCGTGACTTTGTTGGTTATTTATTCCTACAATAGTGGAGCTTACGTTATGCCTTACCAGACCTAGTTCCTCACAGAGGTGCTGCGTGACGAAGTGGGAAGTGCTACCGCAGTCCAATAGGACGCGAGCCGTGCGAAGTCTTCCGGTTGAGTCCGCCACCATTACCAATGCTGTGGAAAGTAAAATACAAGCTTTTTTATGAGTCTGTATATCTGACGATAAAGCTATATTGGGCTGTGGTTCAGTCTCTTTGTCTAGATGTAAAAGAG
Organism: Tethea ocularis; assembly: GCA_963555595.1. Taxonomy (NCBI): domain Eukaryota; kingdom Metazoa; phylum Arthropoda; class Insecta; order Lepidoptera; family Drepanidae; genus Tethea; species Tethea ocularis. The sequence goes on along the minus strand of OY741959.1, from coordinate 8,804,081 downwards.
TATTGTGCTTGAGCTTACAATATTTACAATGAGATAATTTACACTGTTTTTCTGTGTGACCCGGTCTTAAACAGTTTTTACAAACTTTATAATTCATAATTTTGGTATTACGTGTATTCACGTCTAAATCCCTAAATTCCTGGCAACTGAACAGATAATGATTTTTTTTACAATGAGCACAAATTATGTTATTTGCATCTATTTTACTATTTGTTTTGTTTGATGTATAATTGTGTGTATTGTGTTTATTCTGAATGTTTTGTTTGTTATGTGTGTTCTGTTTGTGTGACATTTCTTGTTGAATGGTATCTAATAAGTCTGCTCTGTTTGTTAAAAATGTAATAAATTGTTTTAAAGTAGGGTAATTTGTAATTGAATTGCGATGTTCTTCCCATTCACGAAATGTAACATTGTCTAATTTTTTAGACATGATAAATACCATTAGCGTGTCCCAATGATCTGTTGGCTGTCCTAGACTTGCAAGTGCACATAAATTTTTATTAACTACATCAACAATATGTCTGAATGAAGCACTAGATTCAGTATGCACTTGTTCTAAATTAAAAATTGCATTAATGTGATTATTTATTAAAAGCCGTTCGTTATCATATCTATTAGTTAACAGATTCCAGGCCATTTCATAATTATCTGATCTGAATTCTATACTTTGAATGATGATAGATGCACTGCCTTTTAAGGCAGCGCGAAGATAGTGGAATTTGTTAATATTACTAAGATTTTTGTTATTGTGTATTAAAGAAATATACGTATCTCTGAATTCGAGCCAGTGCTGAAAGCTGCCGTCGAAATGAGGTTGATTAATTTTAGGTAGCCTCACAAAATCATGATTACAATCCGAGCTGGATGAGCCAGTGCAGGATTGAGGTGGCAGTTCGTCACGGACCTTCCGCGCTTCGTTAATTAACTGCGTCGCCTGTGCCGCGAGCTCATAGTATTTGGACTCAAACTGCAACCGTTCCGCATAAATATCGTCATCTTCGGTTTCCTCAGACAATACCTCGAACTCAGTCTGAAATTTGTCAAATTCGGATTCTATGTTATGCAATTTTGACAGACGTATCTCTAATTCTGTAATCTGAATTGAACTTATTGATTCTTTTGATAAAGATTTTAAGAAATTATGAAAGTTCGTTAGTTTTGCTTTAACACTGCCGCGTGATCTAATAAGTTCTTTAATACGACCATCAGCCATATTTTGTTATATCGATATTTCTGAATAAAACCAACAAATAATAAATAAGTTATCTTACTAACAGAGTGTATGCTAATGGGTCAAGGTCAAGCGATCAGCCGCGAATACAATAGGCTTAGTGCAAAAATGCGTAAACAAGTCGTCGACCCGATAGGATGACTCACGCATGCAAGCTAATACCAAAGAATATGCACCTTGATGATAAAAAAAACAAATGTTCTTATGATTATGTTGATATAAAATACGCTTGTATATAATTAATTACTAGTCTGTATGAATAGATTTCAATGCCAAGGCACAAAAATTAAGATTAAAAAGGCTGTCCTTAATTATTTTTAGAAGGGAAAGTTAGAAGGACATTAGGAATAATGATTTGGAACGAACTCACTCAATTCAAGTCGATCCCTCTGTGGCAATGATTCCTTTGTGTACTTAATCAAATTCGAGAACACTGCACATGTGATCCAAGCTTCGTAGTCTTATTTATGTATTAGATGAAGGGCTGTTCTGGTGCACGAGTTCACAATAACCGATGGTATCCTCGATGTTGGAAATATGTCTTCCTTCACAGGTATCCTTCGATTGATTCCACACGATGCAAATGGCGGCGCAAACTTGCTATTGTTCTTCTGTTTGATGATGATGACCGTTGTTTTTGTTAAATAATCGTTGATTTGGTAATGTTAAGGCCGAAGGACCATTGTTCTGGCTGCTATTAAATCTTTGAAGGACTGTTAAATTCCAATAAAAGCTGATTATATAGTAACGATTAATTTTAATGGACATCTAGTTGTCGTGAATGAGGTGACACGTAAGTAAGTAAGTAGGTAGCAATGAAGTTGTGAATAGATAGGTCGAGGCGGCGTTCCGCCCCTCCGCGCCCCGCATCACCGCATCTTCATATATGGCCGCAACAATCCCACTTATGTGGAAATCAAAAAACTCTGAAGAAGTTTATTACAAAATTTGTCCATGTGTGTTAACATGCTGATTAATAAGTGGTAAAATATTATCTGCCATTAAAACGATTTCTCGGCTATATTCAAGGTCTTTACTTGTGTAACTGCGTAAAATCGCAATTTTACAGCTATAATTTTATTGAAACTTAGTAAATATTTTTGGTTCAAAACTTATTTAAATAATATTGTTATTCTATTCCAGCTCATCTGTAGGATGTCACCTACCCTCCCACAACTTATAAGGTATTTCACTGTTGACAATGACATTCAAGCATTTGAATTGAAACTAGCAAGTTTTAACATAACATTGCATTTAGTTAGATGTAAGATTGATGATTTCTTCAAAGATCATAATTTATTCAATGACGAAATATAACACTCAGCATCAGATGCAAAAAAAGCAAAAAAAAAAGTATTTTCTCATGTCTAAATAATGTATTTTAAACGAGTGCTCTAGATGTGATTAAACAATAGAGGTTAGTATTGCAGAAGTAACAATGTAATGTAAATAATAATTACTATACTTACCAAATAATGCATGGATACCTAAGATTGTACTACAGTATTTGAGAGGCTAGCAGTGGCGCGGAAGTAATATTTAGTTAGGTATTGACAAAACATTTTCTTCATAAATTATAGACAAGTGTTAATTGCTTACAAAATTATTTTTAGTTAGCAAAATGAAAGTTCAGTGCCTTGTGGAAAGTTTAAACAGGCAAAAATAGGTATATTTAAAAACCAAATCATGTATTGTATGTATTCCAAGCATACATCATAATAGAAATTATATTTGATACAAATACAATAAGTACCTACCATAATATATATTTATATAAGGTTAGTTCTCACATTGGTAAAAATACCTAAGATTTATTATTAGAGTGCTTAGTTATGTAATCTGTTTTAAAAACTCATTATTTAAATATTGTTTCATATTTTTATTAAAATGCCCATAAACAGATTAAATATTAAAATACCCTGCTTCACAGTTAGCTGTCATTTTGTCCTAAATTATTTTTTTATAGGCTAAACTAATTGAAATGGATATGTAAATGTTGTGTAACAACAAAATAAAGTCTTTGTATGTAACTTGAAATTTTATTCATCAGTACAATACTACAGATCTTCTACCTAATAAAATAATACTTTAGCTAGTTTATAAAAATATTACCTACTCTTATGGACGAAAAATAATTCGAACCAAGAAATTAGTTAATCAGTGGACCGATTTTAATGATGATCTATGATATGTTGGATTCGTGTAATCCGAGAATAGCAGAATAACTATAGAAAAAAAAGGATGGTAAGTGTCACAGATTAATAAATATTTAATAGTACGCTATAGTACAGATAGGTATCGAAGGAACAAATTCAAAGAACCCTTATACGCTTGACAAACGTCAAATTAATTATTTTTGTAATTACAATTAAAAATCTTTGTTATTGAAATAAAGACTATAATCAATTGAGATATTGTAGCGTTCCATCGACTTGTATGGCCGATATCATAGCATGGTAAGTGTGGTGGGTAAGTATAGGTAGGTAGGGGTATGTAGACTAGGTAGGTAGGTCCCAGTTTAATTCTCAGAGCAGGAGAGTGTCTACCGGGCCATCTAGTATTGCCATAAAAAAATATCAGTTTTTTCGATTTTAAGCTTAGAACACTATTAGTACTATGAATTATATGAACTATGCTGTGAATATGACCATACTCATGATATTTTACAACATACATCTTTCTGTTCTCCAGTTTCCACTGTAGGGTCACAAGCATAAATATATTATCATAGTTTGTCAATGAAATTGTATACATGATTCATTTATTAATTTAAGTATCTCAAGTTTACATTATTATAGTTAGTTATTTATAATTATACTCGTATATGTAGCTTCCACAAATTATCACACATTTTTCCTGTTAACTAGAAAGCAGAAATTAATGAACCAAGCATGTAATCTGATATTATTGTCAAACTGTTCATCATCATCATATCAGCCGAAAGACGTCCACTGCTGGACAAAGGCCTCCCACAAGGATCTCCACGATGGCCGGTCTTGCGCTAGCCGCATCCAGCGGTTTCCCGCGACCCTAACAAGATCGTCGGTCCTTGTGGGGGGCCTGCCCACGCTGCGACTTCCGGTTCGTGGTCGCCACTCGAGAACCTTTCTGCCCCAGCAGCCGTCGGTTCTACGAGCGATGTGCCCCATACTGTTCATCAATATATTTATGGTTGACTGTATGTACAGGCTGCAGTCAGTACAGAAAACATCATCATCAGTCAACATGTACAGGAGGCTTATAGCATTGTACTGAAACTTAAAATCAAGCCTATAAAAGTTTCACTACAAAACAAGTATTTTTTTAATACTATTATGTTGTTAAAAGTATATTATCAGGACGAGTATGTACTATAAAGTTTTAATATTACCTATCTCTTGGTTGGGATAAATATATGCTTTTTGCTAAAGATGATGCCCTTTTTAGTGCTAAGAAACTTAGGATAATTTCTGATATTGTCAACGACCACAATATTGCATGTAGGGTGACTTCAGTGGGAGTGCTCAACAGGTATGGGTTGAACAGGAAGAAACTCACAAGTGGCATTTGCATCAACACTGTTAACATTAAAAAGCCTGCTAGTTCTGGTACCTGTAAATAGATAATTATAATAAGGATATGAAATATTATAGACCAGACTTGTTACACATCTTTTAAAAGAAATAGGCTGTATAATCTATTTAATTTTTTTAACTACTAGTTTCTGCTTCGGCAGTTTCACCAGTGTTCCAGCTAGGGACTAAATAAAATGTAAATGAAAAAATTATATGTTATTGAGAGGTATGATCTATCTATACATCAAGTTTTATCGAAATTAGGGGATCTACTCTCATTCTGTGTTTGGTTGTTGATTCACGATTGAGTCACTAAGATGTAAACTTTCTTTATAATACCTATTAGTGGTGTGAGATAAAATCTTTTTTTTTTGTGAATGAAAATACTTTGTGCTAATAATAGTAAAATAATATTTTTTGTCTTATGCAAAAAGCTGTCTACTTACCCTACATGCCAAATTCCCATAATGACCAAGATAAAGTCTTGCCGATTCAATAACAATCAATAGTGTAAACACTGTCACTGATAAGTATCTCGTAAGATGTCCTAAGATATCAAGCTGAAAAGACAAATTCATGTCAATTTATGAATCATTTACCTATAGCACACATATATCCTCGTCCAGGGGCCATAGTTAATGATTTCTGTAAATTAATTTTAGTTCATTACAGAGATTTGTAAAGTCCATTTTAAGAATGTATTTTTGACATTTTACAACCGGTTTTTTTCATATTTTGAATAGATTTGGATGAAATATTGCCACATACACATGATATGTATTTTAAATTGTGATATAACCATCTTGATAAAGATTTATTTTTCTTTTTAGAAATCCATAATGGGGAATTTAATGTCGATTTCTACTAGGCTATAAATAATTTGAAAACACTTATTTAGTAGTCCCCTTACCTTTTTATATAAGAAAAAACCAACAGTAAAAATCCAAATAAAATAAAGGTAAACATTTAAATAGAGGCATTTCTGTAATCTCAGCATTGTCTTATATTCCATTATGAGCTAGAGTATAATATATGCAGGTATTTCATCGAAGAATATATGTTCCTTGATTAAGAGCTATAAAATAGGAACAAACGTGGTATTATATTAACTTTGTAGGAACACTATAAAAGACAATACATTTTATGTATGTAGGGGGTAATAATAAAGTACCTAATACTAAACAAGACAACGAGTGTAATTATTCCCCATGCATGCTACGGCTATAAATAAATAATTATTTTAATCCATATAATAAATTATTAGTGTAAATTAGTTTAATGTCAGATATACTAACCAAAAAAAAAATTACTCCGTTTTTGCACTACTAGCTGTGACTCGACTATTAGCCATAAATTATTTAAAAAGTACACACTAGTTTAATTAAAATTGATTAATAAATCGAGTATTTCGAGTCAGAAAAGGTCAAAAGGTAAACAAACATGAAAAATGACAATTTGTTAAATCATGCACAAAGAGAATATAATCACTACGTTTTATCATGCATGACATTTCAGAAAAGCAAAACATTTTGTCCTTTTATATTTTTTTTAAACATTTGGAACTACTACTAGTAGGTACTCTATAAGTTAGTTGGAATTCACGGCATATTCTCGGTTGGAGCGCGAAATTCAAATTTTATCACGTTTTTTGCTAATTGCAGCTCAGTTATAGGTCGTAAGTTATGAACATGTTATTTGCAATAAGAATGGTAGTTTATTTACTGATTAATAACAAAATAAATCATCAACATATTCCTCTAAGGTATATTAATAACATTTTCATGAAATAGTCGTATATGCTCTGTATTATGACATCTCATTTCCTCCCAGTTAAAAAAATAAAATTGTCCTCTCTACATCTACAAGTGAGGAGGATTCTCTTTCTAGCGAGAGCGCCGAGAGCTCTCTACTGAGAGGTCATCCAGCAACAGGTGAACCACAGATCACAGGGGGATCATAGGGGGATACTGTGGAGTGAACGTTTGTGGCAGATTTCTACTTGAAAAATATTTTTAAATAAAGAAACAAATAAAAAGGATAAAAGTGTATTTTCGTTTTTTACCGCGTAGAAATTCGAAAAAATTAGTGACATATTTATTAGAGCATTGCATTGGGCAGATTTTCAGCAAACATGCGGCAGATTCTCCGTTTTCAAAATGGTCACCACAGAGTACTTTATGATGGTCACACCGTCAGACTGTCCATCATCATAGCTTAGCTTACCAAAGAGAATATAACATGTTGGCTACATTATATATAGTGATCTGTGGGTCTGTGGTGACTAGTGATGTGCCGAGTCGGCTATTTTTGGTATTCGAATACTTTGGTACTCGTTAAAATAAGAATCAAGTTAGGATTCGAGTCAGAAGACTCGGACAGGTATTCGAGTACTGGCACGAGTATTACCTATAGTACCTATATGTAAATAATAACAGCAGTTTATGTATAATTAGTAATTTAATCATTATATTAATCATAATTTGGTAATTTTGTATGGCACGGCATATTAAAGCTAACAACTAACTATTGACTATAACAATTCAATTGAATTTTTTAACTTTATATTTATTTAATATCAATTTTTGTATTTTATGTTTTACACCTGATCATATGTCCGGTCCAGCGCCACTTCAGTTCTTTGATTGTTTTTATTGCATCTTTCAGTTTCGTTCTTTCTTTTATGTACTCATTCGGATTCGAATACTGTATTTTATATCCTCGAGTACGTGAGTACTTGCTAGGTATTCGAGTCAGTACTCGAGTCAGTCTGACTCGGCACATCTCTAGTGGTGACTGCCCCCACAGATCATATAGAATATGTTGTATACACAACAGATAAGACAGCTACATGGGATTGGTGAGAGTTATTAAGTTTACGAGTATTCAACACGTTTCGGAGTGTGGCGCTACTGACGCTATGTTTAGTGTTGTGCATGACAGATGTTTGTTTGTCGATATCGATACAGCTAGTGCTGGACTATATCGGTAGTAGACTACTTATATCTTAGGATTATTTATATTAAAATAAAACAGATTGAAAATGATTATTTTTTTTATTTCTGCTTAAAATATTTAATACAAACTGTTCTATGATAAAATTATTCCTTGGTGAGATGGTCAAGTTCAGGGCAAATTGGCAATATAGTACGGTTGAGCCACATATTTCAAATTTTGTCATTCCGAGGAAAATTGAATAATTTACCCTCCTCGGCAGCAGCATGACAAATACAACACTTTGTAGGTAAATACCATAATAATAATTTGCCAATCAGAGTCCATAAAACGTAACCAAATTACAGGTAGGCTTTTCACGTCAGAGTCCGGTAAAACAGTTCCAAGTCACAAAAGAGATATCCACAACAAGTCCCAAGCAAGCACAGTTCGTTAGAAATAAATTACAACCAAAATTCTAAAACCTAAACAAAGTAATCAAAACGGAATAACAACTTATTAACAACAACGATAATATTTGTCAAAACTGTCAAATCAAATACACCGGCAAGATTGAACTGAATATAGTTACAATAAAAGCGAAATGGCGGCCGCTCTGTCAACCAATAGCGAGGGCCGTTTCTCTTGAATACTTATGAAGTTTGAGCGAATCATAAGATCAAGAACGAATGTATGAGATGAGCTGTCTTAGCCCTGACTGCCCCCCTCAGTCCGTCTTTTCAATCAATCACGTAAATTTTTCAAAACCTAGAGCTAGAAATTTAAGAATCCAAAATATTGCATAGTTATAATTCTGGTATTGCTATCGCTAATATAAAACTCACGAATGACATTTAAATATTCTATTTGTAAATAGTGAAGATGTTGTCTCGACAGTTTCGAGTTTCGCTAGGTAACCTATAACTTTTTTCCAGATTAAAGTTTTCTTATTTTCGCGTTGTTAACCATTCTATTCACATTACAGTCTTGTTTTTTGACAGCATTGTTAAGACCTGATCGAGCTCAACTCACTGTAACCGCTGGAATCAAATATTTTGCCCCTCCAAAGAATTACGATGGTAAGTAAATAATTCAATTATGTTATACCTTTATATCCTTTATGAGTCTTCTCCACAATCATATCATGCTGAAATAATTATTTAGTAATTGAAACTTATACATTACTTGTTTACCTGGGTAGCGGGAAATCCATAGGTGCAGGTAGCGCAAGACCGGCCATCGTGGAGATCTTTGTCCAGCAATGAAAATCTTTCGGCTGACATGATGATGATGATGACCCTACTTGCTTACAGATATTGTTATCCCTGAACGTCCGAGGCTGCGAATCTTCGATAAGGTGCCACAGTACCCTGCCAACTTGAAACCACCAAAGATGCAAAAACGACTCCGATATATGAGAGGTCCAGAACCATTACACACAACACTACAGCTGAAACAATTTGGAGTTCTTGTGAGTACATATTCATTTTCATAAAATTGGCAAAAACATGACATTTCAAAGAGATGCTGAGTTTGTTATCTTTTACTAAAAAACGCTAAATTAATTTTGAAAGTACAAAACACTTGTAAATATGCAAAGTAAACAACAAAATTAAAACACATAAATGCGTAGCGCAGCGGGTACAAGTGACTCAGCTGTAAGAGAAGGGCCAAGTTCCATCCAAACTCCATCAAATGCAATTATTGGTTTGGTCTTTTTTTTGATTAGTTGGTAATCTGCTAAAGTCATAATTTATAGGTTGCTTACCCTTATAAGATCATTCTTGCTATAGATGTACAGACTCAAAAATAACAATATATTTTACCAGGCAACTGGAGGAGGCAGAATGAGAACTGAACATTTTGAAATGGCCCGTTTAGTTGTCGCTAGGCATTTAGATATGAAGAGAATGTATGCTATCTGGCGAATAGATCCACCCTGGCAGCCAGTCACAAAAAAAGGCCAAGGTCAACGGATGGGTGGTGGCAAAGGAGCTATTGACCATTATGTCACTCCCATAAAGTCTGGTAGAATTATACTGGAGATTGCTGGTAAATGTGAATATGCTGAGGTGAGCTTTTCTAATGTAGTACTTAACTCAAAAAATACTAGCTTTTGTCTGTGGTTTCATCCACATTCCTTTAGTCATCCCGGGATAAAAAGTATGCTCTATGTTATTCTTAGCTATTTATTTGCCAAGTTTTATACAAATCTTGTAAGCCATTGATGTGTGACCGAGTCACAAACACCCAAATGTCTAAATTATCCAAACTTTATTATTTATAATTCCTATTCCATGTCAATTTAAAAAACTATATACATATAAAACATATTTCAATTATCTTATTTGTGATAACACTTAGGGTGCGTCCCCTAATGTCTCTTAGTGGGGATGGGGCCTTACCTGTCCTGCAATTGACTTTGAAAGGCTAATGATAAAGCTTACAACATACTTGGACTGTTTTTAATAATAATAATAATAAAGCTCTTTATTCAGACTACTACAATAACTTTTATTTGTTTTATTTTTTAGTAATGTTTTTAAGGGTCTGTTTGCCCACTGGCAAAAGCCTCCTCCAACCTCTGGAGGACTGTTTTTACTGACCCTTTATTCATATCTATTAGGTGAAACATATGCTGAAAATAGTGGCCGAAAGACTGCCATTCAAAGCCGAGGCTGTATCTCAGGAAATATTGGAAAAAAAGGCAGCAAAAGAAAAGTGGTTAGAAGAAAACAATCAGAATTACTATACAATGAAATATATCATACAGAACAACATGGGAGGATGCCATAGGATGCTCTCTCCATTTGATCATGTTTGGTACGGAAAATATTTGTAAATCACACTATTTATACAATCTAGCAAATATAGTCAATGTAAGTTCTGCAGATGTTTTATTTGTTGTTCCTTATGTAAAGATAAGATTTGTTTTTTTATTTGTGTGGCACTTCCTGGCGGGCCACCATCACAGTTTATAATTCTGAATTCATAACTAACTAGCTGTTCCCCGCGGCTTCACTCGCGTTCCCGGGATAAAAAGTTGCCTATAACTTTGGGGAATGTAGCTTCATAATAGTGAAAAAAAAAATTTTAAGTGGACCAATAACTCTTCTACTCAGCTTTATTATTTGTATAGATTTGTCAGCAAATATCAGCGATCCAGAATCTTATTATATATGGCAAAAATTTTATATGTAGCAGGAGACAGGAGTCCAAACTGAGTAGACCCCATTCTAGCATCTCCTGGCCTACGCCTCTCAAGATTTTCTATATTTTTCTTTTACTTCATTTATGGGAGTGTATAATTAATTAAATTTTGTATATGTATGTGAGTGTGTATAGCTGTATGAGTGTGTGTAAGTACAATGCTGTGTGTGAGACGAATAGTTTAGAATAAAACAATTTTAATAGTTAATAATGGTTTATTAAATTTGACATTTCATGAAAGGATTTTTGTGACAAGCCTCAGTTTGCATACATGTATAAACCTTGTAGCAATAATTTATTTATAAACTCCTTTCTTATAATTTATGGCAAAAACTCAACAAAAAACAAATGTTTTACAGTAACAAATACTACAGCGTAGAGTACTTAGTATCTTATTATGACTTGTTCCTAGCCTAACGACGAAAGCCAAACAACACACTATTATTAGAGTATCATGGTTGCCAAATAGTTGATACAATATCATATGGTCTTAGCTCAAGGTATAAACACATGTGTGACCAGTTTTTACTTTCTGATGGATCATTTTGACTGCAAAACTATGTGCTACATACAATAAACTTAGTCGCTTACTGCTCCATTTATTTTAAATCACATTTAATACACAATACAAGATCAAAACATCAACTATTAAGTGTACAATAGTAACAGACATGAAACAATTGTCATGATGTGTGCAACTCTACTCTGTTCATATTATGTTTTAAGCAATTCTACCACATTAATTTCCTATTTCTTTGCATTGTCATCTCCACATAAGTACCTATAAATTATATAACGTCATAACAATATTTACAAAGCCTAAGATCCTAAACTTACAAGTAAATGCAATGTACATCTTCAATAAATTAATATAGTGTTTACAATATCATACAAGCGCTAGATTTTATATATGATATGGCTTTTTATTTATAAAATCGACTGCACATAAAGATTAATCCCTAGCAGTCACTTATCACAACATGAAATTGTATATTTGCTTAAAATAGGTGGAGTGGCAAATTCATTTGCTGCTTTTGTGAATGATTAATTTATGCACGGTAGACGTAATTATAGTTATATCATACTATACTATTCACGAACAGTTTACAAGTAATTAAATATATTTCCTCCACATTTGAACAGAAAGGGCAAATTATTGAAAATTTACAAAACAATACAATATTGTTACTTCTATGTGATACAATATTTGAAACTAACTAAAGCTCAGAAACTATTGTAGAACTGTATAGTACGATTTGAGCAAATTAATTAGCTCAGAATTTATAATATCATATATTTGACTAGTTCTGTCTCTTATTTATTATATACTTACTAAACTATAGTTAATTCCCTAAACACTGGCATTTTGCAGTCTTAATGACTATTTATATTTCAGTATATTTTTGTTGGGTGGGATGAAATTAATAAAACTTACTGAGGACCTAATCATATAAGATATAATATAATTATATTTTCCTCAACTCTTTTCAAGTTTCTCGAATAAATACATAAAGGCTAAGCTATAAGTCAAAAGTGAGGTAGCGTTTTTACCTTCTAGTGGAAAAATATGTACAGTTCAGGTAGATCTAGAACAAATGCAAGATCTATTTAATATTTGGTTCGAGATTATTACAATAGCGACATTGTTGAAGTTCCATTAATCGGAGACGCGTGGATATGTGCGTCCGCATATTGTTAGTTAGCCCGTCAATAAGAGAATACATAGTATATATAACAATATACAGACAATTTTTCGCATTTATTATATACCCATTTATGTTTTATTATAATCATTGACATATGAGTATTAACTACATGCACACAGTTATAGTTATTAGGTACATTAAATATGTGCAGCTTTGTAGATGACTAGAGTAAATACGTTTAACGATATATTATGTAAGTATAAAACAGTTACAATTTGTATAGTTTCGATTTCGATCACTGCAAGGATCCACTTTTAGACACATATTGTTTGAGGATAATACATTGACGTTCTAACAAGTTTATTCGTACGCTTCGCTCAGATGTTCTAATAGAAATTTGAGTTGTGTTTTCATAAAATTGTTTTTGTGAGCGATGGAGTCGCATAGCATTTGCGTCGGTGCGACTACATTGCCGTTATTAACGTTCTCATAAATGTGCGCGTTGTTGTTGTGAGTGTCAATAGTACTATCCTCGTGTCCGACTGCCCCGGACGTATCAGTGGAGGCATTGTATACGTCGATTGGAGGAGCTTTGATGATATGCTGATATTTAAACGTAGACAATATCTGCCGGATCTTTGCAATGATCTGCTCTACTCAGGCGTTTGATTCCTGCGAAAAATTTGAAAATAGACATAAGTCAGAATTCTGCAGCAAAATCTATGTGAATAGGAATTCTAAATTATGTTCGTGAAGTTAAATCTACTATCTATGCTAGTGAGAAGATATAGCTGCTGTCTAGCATTCTACATTAATGAAATTGATGAGTGGTAGAAAACAGGTGAAAAGTGGAATGTCGTGTTTAGTTAGGCGTAACGCCTGAAATATTTGCTGCAGTGTGAAGACACGTAGACTTATCGAATGAACCTTAATCGGTATAATATAAATATTATAATACTGCACGGCAATTCATATGTAAATTTGTATAAAATGTAGGTACTCATATAAAATACTATTCTATATTTTGTATTAAATGCATCAAAATTTAGGCTCTATCATTCATAAGAGAGTAAGTACATCGAACATCGAAATATGTATGTGATAGAACCGCGCCGTGAGTGCCGAGATCGGTGACCGAGGAGGTATCGATGCAAGCGACACAGCAACATCTACACTAGAAGCATGGTGGGACGGTGTGGCGGTGTGGCGGTTTATACCTTGAGGTTGTGGAAATAGTGCATGATCTGATCGTAGTCCATGTGCAGGTCGTCGAAGCCGAGCGGCTCGCCCGCGCCTGCTCCTGTGCCGGCCATCTCGCGGGGGCCCTCTTCGCGCGAGTACATTGGGTTGCCCACTATCGTGGCGCGCTTCACCTCCGGGGAACTGCTTCCTGGTAACAATCATCCATATCTTGTAGAACCAGATCCACCATCTAAATGAGATAATGTGATAAAGATACAGGTCGAATGTTACAGCTTACCTTTGTTCTGGTTAGCAGCGTCCACAAATTCTCCTTTGGATTCTTTAGACTTCTTGTGCCTCATTTGTACTTCAGGTAGGCCTGTAATGAGTAATTGTTTAGTGAGTTATCATATAGTATTACTAGCTTTCGCCCAGCGGTTTCACCCGCGTTCCAGAGAGATCCTATGTTTTGCCGGGATTAAACGTAGCATATTTTGTTATTCTAAGGTATGATCTATATACTATATAGATAGATATATACACAAAGGTGCCAAGTTCCATCCGAATCCGTTGAGTCGTTTCTACGTGAAATAGTAATATCCATACATATATCCTCACAAACTTTCGCATTTATAATATTAGTAGGATATAGAGTTATTTTATTTCAAATAGTAGTTGAGATAAGTTGTGAAAAAAAAATTTACCTATTCCAGAATCGTGCATATAGTCAGGGCTTGCGGGTTTGGCAAATGTGCGTCGCGAGTCATCAGTGCCTCTATTGAGACCCACGATCTCCCTGTAGTCCTTATTTTCCATGATGAGAGGAGCATCGTTATCAAATTCAAAGAGGCGCGCGCAATCCTCCTTATTAGTGAGTTTCTCTACTGCATTGTCTTCTAAATCATTTCTATATGGAATGGGGTTCGAGTCGCGTTTATATTGGTCTTTCATGTCTCGGCTTGATACGTACGGTGAGTCGGTTTTGTTCAAATCAATAATTCTGTAAAGTGAAATACGAGCATTAAAGAATACCTACATAAATATACGCTTAACGCTACTTATGACAGGTTAGTTGGCTAACGCTGTAGGTCGTGGGTTCGATTCTCATCCAGGAGAAAGTTATGTGTGCATGAAAATGTCTGGTTCTGCCTGGGTGTAAATATATATGTATGTACCTATATCAGTTATCTGATTTCCATCGTACAAACTTTATTTAGTTTGGTTTGGTTATTTAGTTGAGGTGTGTGAAGAATGTCCCAGGATACTTTATTTATTTATAAATGCTATAATAGCGAATTGATGAGCATATCTATTATTGAAATGTATTTGTGTCAATAATGGTTATAAAATGGTGGTAAATTGTTTTAAGGTTTACTCTGCCGAACTCCGGTTTGCCTTATAAACTATTTATAATATTCCTAACCGATATCATGTCAGCGTTTTTACAGTCATGATGATAGCTGATTAATAGATTCATCGTTCAAGTTATAAATTCTATAGTAATTACCGGTCTGAGCGGCGGGCATTCTCTGGCGATCTTTTGGATGATTCATGATCTCGGTCATGTTTTTTGTGATGATTCCTTGAATGACTACGTCTTGTTGGGGGCATGACTGTCTCTGGCAAAATCTGAAATTCAGTGAACATGTCATTGGTCGAACTAAAGATTGCGTAGTTTCAAACTTGTTTCGGGTGTTATAATTATTTTAGTAAGTTATTAAATAAATAATTGATTAGTTAATTATGGAATATATTGAGTTACTTTGCTCGGGTTGCGCGGTGGGACGGGCACTTGAGTTTGGGGTGTCGAGGTATTCCTGTGGGGCGGCACTGGAGGTCGGTAGTCGTCTGGGTTGCTTGAGTCCATCCTGACGACCGAAAGTAGTAAATATCTTAATTTTTACAATATGTATAACTGCACAAACAACCACACCATTCGAACGATATTCACAATACCTTACTTATATGAAAATTGACAATTGAACTTATTATTTTCATACAATCAGGCTGCAATCTTGAGACCTGGTATTTTCCAGGTGAATAGCGATCGTGATAATCCATTTTTTTATATAAATAACTAGGTACTTACTGCCAATGGCCATCACCAGATAACTGTCGAGCATGTCTTGCTGGTTTCTTGCAATAAGTCGTAGAATCGATAACCCTCTCGCGCTTATCATTCTGTGAAGGCAGCTCGATAGAGTTAGGGTTGTCGAAGCTTGTCACCATCACGTTGCCGTTGTCTCTGATGGCGTCATCGGGGTCCACATAGTTGTAGTTAAGGGGGTTTGTGGTGATTCTTATATCATGGGTAGCGTTGCTATTGTCTGTTTGTGGAGTCGAGTTGCGGTTGACAGGATGTCGGTTACCATTCCTCTCGATTGTTGCTCGACCTGAAATTTTTGAATTATTTTTCACGAATCGCGATTTTGTTATTCGGCGTTATAAAGTACCTACTCATCAATATGGACAACCTTTCCCACTACTACCCCGATCCAATGGGACCAATACTACACCTTCTACTCAGAGCTTGGGAGCTAAGAACAAATATCGTGTGGACGGAAAACGGGGTCTGTTAATAAATTCGCTCGTTAAATTCAACAGATACTGGAACCTCTTTAATTTGGTTATTATGCAAAGATATTTTACCCATATTATTTGGTGTTGAAAATAAACTTACCAAGCCAAACCCAATCATGAGCATTGGTAGTGGACTCCCTAGAAGGTTTATCTCTCGCCAGGCCAAGCGTAGTGCCGACGAGGCCAGCCACCTGTAGTCGTCCGCCCTCGGCCATGGCTGGCAGAGCGCGCGCGCCTCCCGCGCCGCCTTCCGTACCGGTCGGCTTCAAGCGCGAGGCGTACACTACGCATGATACTACGAACACCTGTAAATGAGACATTTTACCTATGAGTGTCGAAAATAAATTTCTTTCTCTTGGTTTATGTAGATTTGAAACTGGATTTCAATTCAGCAAGTTATAGGTATAAATACAAATTATAGGTGTCGGCCAAACTAAGTATGTTGTGAATATTTATGGTATAGATTTATTTATACGTTAATATGTAGATACTTACCACAATTGCAAAGCAGAATGCTCCCAGCAAAACGTACATTCCTGTAAATGATGAAATATGAATTTTATTAACAATTTCCCCACAGTACCGCTATGAACCGATGTAGGGGTTTCGTATACGATTCCTCAATATCAGTACGTCGATAAAATAATAACTTTCTTATTATAGGTATTATTTACATCAAGCTTCGTGGTATAATTCCGTACCTACCACAAACATTTTCATACAAACAGTATTTTTTCACGTAGTCTGTCCCAGTATAAGACTTTATTTTTTAATTTAAGAATGTCAATGTTCTTTTGTATCATAATACACAATACAGTTAATTGTCTTGCCCTATAATAAACTTTCATTGAAAACAAGGTGAGGCTTTATGTTCCTGAATCCTAAACCCTAATCTACCCTACTTATTTTTGAGCAATAACTAAAAAGTACGTATCTGATAAAACTCTTACCAATTTCAACCGGTGTCATGTGCGGAGCTGGGTATCGTGGATGCACCGCGGAATTACTCCGGAAAATTGAACCGTATTGTTGCGCCTGTACCGTTGGTTCGTGGTTGTTCTCATCTTTGAATGGCGATAATCCTAAAAGATCATAAAGACAGTTAATTTAGTATACGGTATTCACTACATACAAAGACAAATCAATAAAAAAATATGGTATATATTATATACCTTTCAATACATCTCCAAGATCAGTCATCCCAGTTCTGACTCCACCTCTCGCCATGATATCGTCATTTTGTGGTGTGTCAGGTCTTTGTGGCGCGTCGCCTCCACTGAAGTCGACATCAACACTGGCAGCTGCACTAGCAAGTGCTCCCGGAATATTCTTTATATTAGCTGGGGTCTTCATATCGCCTTTACCGGGAAGAGCCACACGACGAAGCGGACCAGAGCGACATTGTTCCGGTGTAAGAAGAGTCACTCGAAGGAGTTCACCACTACCTACAATTTACAAATATGTATTTGAGTTAACATAACTTATAAATAGATAGTTAGATATGTTTTATATACCAATATTGGTTGTATTGTGTGCACCAACCTTCTCCAACTGCAATAACACGAGGATGTCGTGACGCCAACATTGGTGCAAATGCAACAACTTCAGGATCGAGGCTCTCCACCAACAAGTAATAGTCTGACACCGCTACATCTCGCAATGCTGTCCGACTGCCATCATTGAACTCTATGTCTATGTCCAGAAGACCTTCCTGTAATTGAATAAAAAATAAGTATCATCAGAAGATCATACGAAGGTTCAAAGGTGCCAACTTGCTTCACTGACCTGATACTGTGCAGTAAGTCGCCTTGTAACTGTAGTCTCTGACACATATCCATTTTCAATTGCAGTATCTGGGGAGATATTCAACTGCAAACCCGAAATTACTCGCACCAACAATCGAGAGATGGATACTTTGTCATTCACGACTCGAACTTCTCGTAGACCGATCACACGACCTGGAGATATAATTATAGGTAATACCTCTATTGGGCCAACTGACGAAAGTTTTTTGTATTATTTTGTAATAAGGTAGTTTACTGACATATCAAATCAGCTACTTTTTAATAAATGTCAAAACGATAGTTTATATGGAATTTTGTATGAAATACTAACCTAATGACGTCATAGTTTCACAGCATCAAATGATCTACTCTTAGTGGTTCTACTGGTAATTAAAGAGCATTAAATATACAACATATTTGATGCTTTCACGTGTTTTTAGATTTATTTTTGACACTGTAAACTAGCCTATTACTTGTTACTAACCCGTAATCGGAGAAAGAACTTGAACTTCCGTGCGTCCCGTACTGCGCCCTTGCAGTACTCGGCCGCGTAATGACGCAATGCGCAGATCCGATACACGCATCAGCGACAGCACCAATTCAGTCACTTTCAGCCATGTACGTCGTGATACGAAGTATGACACTCGCCCTGAATCGTGGTCTTTTGCAAGGAAGCGAGCGTAAACCTGGGTATACAAAACAATTGTTTGTTTCTAATGTTTTACACTGTAATAGAAGGTCAAGATGGTATATTTTATAAAATAGTATTACCTCGACATTACTCTGTTGGTATCTCAGTCGGCAAGATCGCTGCTCCGACAAAGAGTTAGTCGCATCGGGCCTGGCGCCGCCCCATCCGCGCGATGATAATGATCTCTTTTGCCTATCTTTTGTGCTCGCGTCGTCTGATACTTTCCAACCTAAGAAGGATTTTAAAAGCTTTTATAGTCAGATGACTTTTGTAAATGTGCTCTCACTCAGCAGTTATGTGCCGTTACAATAATATTCTATAACACCCGAGTCTTCTTTATTCGAGAAATAAAGAAGACAAATCAGTTTTAAACTTAGTTCATATTGTATTTACCTTTGATCTGTGATAGTCTGTTGTCATCCACGTCTATCTCGAGCGGGTACTCAGGCATCCACACGGTGAATCGTGCCAGGCCGGTGTATGTACCGTACTTGACGATCACGGACGCGTTGGACGAACCGCGGATCTCAGAACCGTCTACATATACTGAACTGCATGATGACGACACCTGATTGGGAGGTCACATTGAGGTTCAATAAACTTATTTTGTACAATTAACCAACACTTTTAGAAAAATAGTCTTTATTTTTTGGGACATGTGGTCGATATTAGGTATACGAGGCATCAATCGATCTATGGATATGTAATTTTACGTGTTCGGGTCCTAGCTCATAGGTACCTATCTTTCCTATCTAATTTCTTTTATTTTATTTTTTTATTATGTTATAGGAATGTGTTTGTCCACAATCGCACCGTAGTCGGTGCTGATGTGGCCGATGGTGGTAAACACACAAAGCCTAGAATAGAACTAGCCCTCAAATGCAGCTGTCGGAACACTCTGGAAAGCTAAATTACAACGTTAAATATTAATTAGGGCATACAAACTTAAAGGGATCCTAAGGGAAGTTAAGTTACCAGCTTTATTCTACTCTCATAACATGTTAAAAGGCTTACTAGCTTAGCTAAAATTATTATAATTTACAAGTGTGGGTTAGCCTCGAAAAATGCTTAAAATGCGTAACAATTTGTTAAATTTGGAATTTTAAGAGAAAGCGTAAGTAAGTATGTATACCTAGAATACGTACCTACAAACCTAGAAGCGGGCGCCTACTTACTTAACTGGTATCGCGGAACAGAGTTCGAGAGCTGGACCTATTCTCGCATTTGGGACGCGCGTCCCATAAAAATAATATAATTATCGGAATTTCGAGTCAATCGGTACATACTTTCCTTTATTATTGATTAATTATATGAATTAAGTATTGACTAATTATTTTCTTGTGTTTTATTTATTGATCTTCGGCGAGTCAACAGGTGTGTTTGACAAAAACTATTTAACTATCTTGCATACGAATGTAGGTACCTACTGAAGTGATTATTTCCATTTTTGTGTATTGGGTGATCCTGATGCAAAGAATGGACTCACCTTGAGTACACTCTCGTCTTCGGAATGGCAGGAGCTTTGTAGTGTCACGTCAGCAACCTGTCCCGCTTGCGATACTATTAGCACTTTCATCGCCTGAGACACTTGTCTTCCAGTCAGCACAGCTGTGTTCAGGACTTCCCAGTTCTGCATAGAACAAATAATTGTTTTAATTTAAAAATCAACCTCTAAGTTTGAAGGAAATAAAAAGGTGTATAATATTAACGCATTGCCTATACCTATTTAAAAAACTGTAGCTTTTCATTGGGCTCCAATTCTACCTTAGATCTTACAACATTAGATTATCTTTAACTGCCTAATTGGAATACCGGAACTTACTCAACAGCTAGGAAGGCTAGACAGAGCTGTGAACGGTCTCACTCATGTCGTAGTTTAATTGCATAAATCATCTAGACGTGGCGTGAACAAGGAGCACCTAAGTGTTCATCCGTCAGTGCGCAGATATGAAGGGGCCCGGTCCGAGCGAGGAGAGCTCGCTCCGACGCCGACGCCCGTTCATAGCCTCGGGATAATGGCTCCACGCTAATATTGAGATAAACTAATTGCTTTATAAATATTACTCTGTAACTTCATTAAAGCGGTAGTGTCGGGCCCGCACACGGAGCCGATGAGGTTATGTTAATTGTCCATCTCAATGTGGGCACAATCGTTTCATTTGTCCCGTCTCGTCTCGTACTTGCTCTCAATTGATTCCTTAATTAACCATGTTCGTTTCATATTACAATAATAAATATTCACATTGTAAGTCTTTGAACGATTGTTTTTAGATAACTGTAATGATGGCATTCTTATTTATTATCAGTTAATTGAGATAGTACCTACCTAAGATAATGTTCTTTGACCTGAGTTAGATTGTAGATACCTACAACAGTAAATATTTGTCCTTTACATGTTCCTTAGCGCATGCACATGCACATGTTGTTGCTACCTACTTTATCCAAATAAATCGACTGCGGCGCAAGTAGCGCGAGAGCTCAACGCACGCACCGTGAGACGTGTACCTAACTAAGTAGGTAGGTACCTATCGGCCGTTGCGGTGTGGGCGGCTGCGATCTTCACCGCCTCCATTAGCTGGCGATAAAGCTCCCATTCCACCACTTCATTCATACTAACTGTATACCATTAAACGTTAATCTCGACGATTTGTTACAATCACGTTCGTGCGCAAGATAACAGAGTTTTAGAATCAGTTTTATAAAATCGAAAACTGAACGCTAAATGGGCCCAAATTTTATGTGCTCCCTGAATAAGCATGTCTATATTACGCTCTACTTCGCAGAAAATAGTTATTGGACTCAGGTCGCTGCGACCTACCTACTCTCATAAAAACCTTCGAAACTCAATAAAGATATCGTTAGAACGATATAAGAGGCTCCCTCGGTTCCATTAATTACTAAGAAAATACCTTCTCGTTAATTTATCGCCGCAATCGATGTCTCAATAAATTGTTGATTTCGGGCACCTGACTTGATAATAATGGTCGAATAAATGAGTTGGTATCGGAGATTTTGTATATAGCTCGCATATAAGTAGATAGTCATAGATCTAATTATAAAGTTTAAATTGACTGTATGACATGGAATTGATTATATCGCTAAGTATATGTTTTCTTTATGTCTAAGTAGATGTTGTTTTCTCTGCTCTTCGATATTGTGTTGTGGCGAGGATCCAGTCCCAAGTGATTTCCACTGGAATCTTTAAAAGAGATTGGTACATTTGAGTACGACCAAATGTTATTTACATTGTAGCTACAGTTGTTTCTAGCATCGAGTTCTATTATTCTAACAATATTTAAGTCTCTCTATTCCCTTACCTTTGAAATTGGTAATACTGCTTGTATATCATCTTTCTCGATATCAAGTCGTGTGTTGACTCTATGTTCGTGAGGAGGTTCCTCCGTTGTAGATGAAGTAGTTGGTGCAGAAGACACTTTGGCTGACCAGCTCAAGCGTGCTGTTCCACGCCCGGACTCGCCCTCCGACCCTTCCGCATCACCTTCCCCTTCAGCACCGACTTCCACAAGCCAAGTCAGTATTTCTTCCCAACCCGGTCCGCCCGCGCCGCCACTCTCTTCGACGTCACTGAATAAATACAATAAATAAAAGTACAGGTAGATATAACCTACATTATAATCTGAATTTTAAGCTTCGAAAGTTTAAAGCTTTTGTTACGAAGTTTTGTTTAAAGGTTATTTACGAAGGACCTATGATATCAAGGTGAACTTTTCGTGTAACAAAGTCACAACAGATCGATATAAAGGCAACATTCATAGTCAATGCCTACTCTCACAGTTCAACAGCGTCATCTAATGTAACGGTTACAGCGAAATTATCAAAACAGTAATAAGTCCCGAAGTCGTGACATCGAGTTTCATTAAGCGCCCCGCCGATTTATAGCCCTGCAAATGCAAAGTAGTCGTGAGCGAAAATTGTGAACAAATCCGTGGAGGAAATGAGAAAGGGGCTTTATTTCATTACAGCATACGCTGAATGAGAAATATGTTATTTTCGGTGGCAAATTCTATTCGACTAAAAAAGTTTATTCAAAAAAGCTCATCTCGTACACACGGCCACAGATCAAGCTACACACTGCGGCACCTTATGCGGTTGTAATAGGCGCTATTTTGCAACAAAAATGTGTAGCTTGATCTCTGGCCGTGTGTACATACCTACTATAAATACTGTCGGTACCACTGAATAGAACCATCAAATCTTATTCACCACAATTAACTATAGTACAAATTCATTCGATTGTCCTTTTGTACGTGGTGTGGTATTTCCCAGTGGAGTTGGACCGGTCGTTTTGTTGGGACAAGTTGACCCACTTACTTACAATAGTGCTGTGAAACGTGAATGGCTCGAAGGCAGAGTTGAGAAAATAGAAATGGAACGAATCCTTTAAATCCGCGATACAGTGCCCGGCCGCGACCGCCGGTTGGCGAGTGCCTGCAGTGCAGACTACTACTCACAAGTAAATTGTATAGAAACAACATTTAACAAATATCTAAGTATCTACGGCATCATCAGTGCCGGATTAAGACTACCTTGATACTCTGACAAAGCAATCCACGCCTGTGGGCGCCTCTATCCACTAGAAATAATTACAACGAGGTAGGTAGACCTTACCTTACCGTACCTTCTATTATTTGACCTATTACAATAAAAACCTAAGTTTATTATGAATTTTTATTATGAAAATGCGACTTGCCACTTGGCTGCCATTAAATTCGCAACGACATATCATTGCTTAGTCACGCGAGTTTTCAAAAAGGCTTTTGTTTTTCATGAGCATTTGCTTATGGGCTAATCCGGAACTGGTCATCATAGATGTACAATAAATCGGCATTCAAACAGTTTGTATTTATGAGAACAAGAAGGTACAATTTGTTACCTAGCATAAATTGATTGCCTGATCCAGGAGAGTAGGTATGTTAAGGCTCATCCTTAGGTTATTTATGCCAACTTTCTCGGCTAGTTGTAGGTAGATACTCACGTGTCGAGACTGTCGTCATCTCTGAGAGGTTGTTCCAGGCGTGTAGCAGTTACTGTGGCAGCACGCTGCTTCACTTCAGCGGTTACTGCCCACCGTGAGTTTGCTGCTGTGACGCTCACCAGTCGAAGTCCCGACTTCACCTTCATTCTGATAATAACAATGACGACCATATTGATAGGTATAGATAGATAAGAATTGTCACTAGGTAGGGGTATTTGAATTTATTTCAGTAGCAGAATAGAAGACGTTATAAATTTCCATTTAGGCGCATGCAGCGTTATACCCGGGTGCCCGCCCGGGCTCAGTCTCGGTCGCTCGTAACTCAAAAGCAAGAACATCTACATACTTACATTTATACTTATAAAGTTTTGGAGCAGGTGGCGCAGATAATATACTTATACCTATAGGATAATTTCGAGTTTAGAGAGGAGATCCGAATATATGAAAAAGTTATTTTTGTACTATTTAAGCCTAACTTATTATCATGGAGGATGTATTTTTTAAAATTATATGCGTTGATTCTGTTAGATATATAATACCCATGGCTTTAACGGACCAACTTTTTCACAAGGATTGCACAAGATTTCCTCGGAGTACCGTTTCATAAATGGATTTGTGGAGACTAGTAAATAACGGTTGGTTATTGGCTCTAGTAGAGATCTGGTTAGATGGATGTAAGTACTTACAATATTCATGAGCTTGCAGGTGCTTAGATATCTCAGAAACAACTTGTGAAGATAATAATTGTGTACCTACGGTAGGTGCCTATATTATTCAGAAAGGTACAGACCATTAGAACCAGGAGGACTGTCAACTTGGTTCTGAAAAGATCACTTGATTCAATATTGCTGATCATGCAATTCATTTTCTGAATCAAATACAATTCATGATGAATATAAAATTGTATAAAGTGACGTTTTCCAAAAAAAAGCGCCCTACATTATAATATGATTCATTTACCATTCAGCAATATTGCTCCAGTGTAATTTCTATACCCCCTGGTCAAATACCAATAGTTATAAATAGTATACGACCAAACCGTTCGTCGTGGAAATTCATGTGGGAGACCTATACCTATTCAGCAGTGGATCCTTGGTCCGAATACGTTGCAATTACCATTTTCATAGAAACTGTAATAAATCGACGAGAATAAAATTGATTCTACTAGCCTACTAGCGAGATCTGAGCAATCTATCAGATAAAAAGCTTTATTAATAACAAGCTGACCCGGCAGACGTTGTCCTGCCCTGAGAACAAAAATAAAACTGGGACCTACCTACCTACCCCTACCTACCTTAACTACCTACCCCTACCTATCTACCTACCCTTACCTAACTACCTACCCCTACCTACCTACCCTACCTACCTCTACCTACCACTACCTTCCCCTACCTAACTACCTACCCCTACCTAACTACCTACCCCTACCTAACTACCTACCCCTACCTAACTACCTACCCCTACCTACCTTACCTACCTACCCTACCTACCTCTACCTACCCCTACCTACCTTACCTACCTACCCTACCTACCCCTACCTACCTTACCTACCTACCCTACCTACCCCTACCTACTTATCCTATGTCCTTCTCCTGGCTCTAAACTACCTCCCTGCCAATTTTCAGCTAAATCGGTTCAGCCGTTCTTGAGTTATAAGTGGAGTAACTAACACGACTTTCTTTTATATATATAGATATGTTGGCTTAACCAAATAATGCCTCAAAGTAGTAGAATATCTCAACTTTGATTTTAGCTTATCTTTCTTTAATCTCGTCGCTCGTCTAGACGAAGGATTAGTAAGAATATATAATAAAATTAAAAGAAACGATATTGAGTAACTTAGAATAGATTTCTTAGAAGGATTTTATCTAAAGCTTCGACAATATTATTACTTGGTTATTTTTATTATTACCCTTCATCTCCTTAAAACTTAGGTAGGTACCTAGTAATTTTATAAAAAGCTTAACACATAGTTGAAAAGTTTTAATTGGTGCATTGCGGGAGACAGCATCCAAAGCTGTGGGATTCAACCGGAGTTCGTAGGTAGGTATCTAGGTACTCCAACGTTAATGTTAAAACATACTTTGTAGGCGCCCCATTCATTTTCAATCTGGCGTGCCAGTTAAAAGTTGTCAAGCGGTTTACAAGAGCCATTATTCTCGTTGCTGTGATTTTATGTTTTTGTTTTGCATTATTGTTAAGGAGAAGAGTTACATCGGTGTGGTGTCACAATAAGATGCGCTTGAAGTGTGTGTTGTGGCATCCCACGCGGAATGGAATAAGTCAGAGATATACAAGTCCCGTTGGTTGGAACATCAAGCAACTGAATAAGCAAGAATTAAAGAAATGTACCTACCTACCTAAGTACCTACATGTTGTTTCGTCGTTAACGTGAAGTGACTCATGCGGTGACAGTATTGTATGATGATGTAGATATTTGGGACCGCTATGCACACTACTTGGGTGGGGAGACATCTCCATCGGATAGAAGGTTTATAAAACATACATTTATTAAATATTTTTGTGTCTGATTGAAAATATTGTGTTTCATAGTATGTTGCATTTTGAAGATCGAGTACCAACCTTACCTAAGTAAATAGTAAATAATTAAATATCCTAGGATAGTAACTTACCAGACGGCTGTCTGATCCCGAACTAAGCAGAGCTGTTTGTAGTCAGATAACTGACAACTACTAATTAATACAGAATATGTAAATATTATGTACTTATTTAGATATTTACACCTAGACTCGGTACAAGTTACAAGCACAGATATTCAGTTCAAAATTGTTTATCCTTTGTGAGATTTGATACCACAGCCTGAGAGTTCGATGGCTGTCTAACCCATAACAACCGCCTTTTACTCACGTCAAGTTATGGCAGTAGTAGCACAGAGTTAATAAAAATGATAACAAAATACAAACCTTATGACAACATGTCCGATGGTATGACTTGCATCACGACGAACTACAAAAGGTAAGTGTAATCGGGAGTGAGGGTATAATGGTGCTCGGGGAAGGAGTAGTGCAGCATCACCAGCTCTTGCTTCTCTGTAACCGGCTCGAGCTCCCGCCAGAGTAATAAAACCTAGCGGCCATGCCGGCTGAACTGACACCCGGCCACATGCACCGTCCCCTGTCTCGCCACTTCCAGCTTCGGCTGCGCTGTACGCTAGCCGTACAGTTTTAGGTGGCCTCTTTCCTTTCCCATCTGCTGGCCACCACGCAGCAGGCACTGTCAACTCGGCTAAACAAGCACCTTCTTCACCTTCTGGTCCACAAGTGGCTGTTAATGTCCGCGACCCGAGTGTCGCATGTAACGTTATACAAACTCGACGCGGTCTTGCAGCTGCTCGTCGAGCTCCACCTTCTCCACCCGTGTGAAACAGTACACGTAGCACGGGTGCATCACGAGGCAACTCTCGAAATACAAGATGTGCGGAGACGTCGAGTCTGTGAGCTGTTGCATCTTGTAATTCCATCAATGACGCGTTTCTCTTAGGTGGTTCCAGTGGATCGGGTACTGCATATCGCGCAGGCACCGTTTGCTTCGTTGAAAATGGTCCGTATGTGGCTCGCACCGACGCGGGTGCAGATCCCTGTAGTACAGTGAAGCGATCAAGGGATAATAATGCACCAGGCAGCGCCGTGCCCATCGGTTCTGGCGGAGGGCCCGCTCCGCTCCATCTCGCCGTATGTTTCAGAAAGAAGCCGCTGTCTTTATTTTCAAAATGAACTTCGACAGCGAGCACCGTTCCTGAAAATAAAGAAAAATGTCATAAAAGTGCAATGTGCCTTTGTCGTCATCTTAAAAATTCGTAACATGTGTAAAATGTTAAATAAGTGTTTTATTTTAGTATTGGAGATAAAAGGGCGTTGAAGCGAAACTTTGGCGCCGATCCAACCGCCCGCATGCACTGCAATAAAATGACAGTTTTTCCAACTTTGTTTACAAACACATCGATATTTATAAATCGATGTGTGGCTGCGTCTAATTAAGGGTTTCTTATTTGCTTTTTGATTTACTACTTTATTTAAAAAAATTGTTTTGGAAGGAAATAATTACTTTCTAAACGACAATCGGTCATCCCATACCATTGATACCATAAGTGAAGGAGAAAGAGTGTTGTTGTATAGGTATATATGACGGATGGGCTCGCATCACGCAAACTGCGTTTAAAAGCTGGGATTTGTGTCACGTTTTCGTTGTCGGTATTATACCAGCTTTTTTTCATAGAATTTCTTAAACTATTATTTACGATAAAAATATTTGGTTACAGTCACATAAATCTATAAGTATGGTTAATATTAAATGATTAGTGAATATCCTGGGTAGGAAGCTACTACATCATTTGGAAGGAAAAGGCAGTATTCCGGCTATGTGTGCCAACCCCCGCTGGCATGGAGTGTACCTACCATAATAGAAGGTTTCGAAAGTCATAGAACAAACATTCGTTTCAACCCCATTCAGAGAGCGATATTCGAGTAACCAATGTAAGGTAAAACGCCCAAGATATGATAGGATGAGGTAACCTAAAGTTTCACATTTTATACTTATTTTTTTCAAACATGAAATCTTTAGTGTTTATTGTACTTTTCATGATGAACAACTTTTACATTGGACCAACCCTGAAATCACGAAATTAAAATCAAACTTTTCATACAAAAAATCGAGAAAAAAAAACATCCAGTAGGAATATGGCCAACTAATTAGTTGTTACACAAGTCACCTTACTATTTACCTAATGCATATTCTATCGAATCTTGTAAGTAAGAGTGTCATAAGTTTATTTTTATTTGATAATAACACAAGCTCTAGCTCATGAAACGTCTAGATTTCCAATAAATGTTATATCCTCAGCGAACACCCCACGCTTTAATTTCCCTCGGAACGTAGCCGTTACAAAAAGAGAAGTTTCGCGAATTGATATCGCGTTTTCCGATCGCACCCTCGATTGCGAGCTAGGGTGGTCGGGGAGTGGGCGGTTCACGGGTGTAATAACTGCCACAGAACTAAATCCTTAGATACGATACGGGCCAGGCGTGGCCACTATCCGATACCTTTCGTCTTTAGACTTTATCAAACTGATCTCTTGAACCACTTTCATTTCTGAGGCTTGCATGAATATGTAAATGTCTTATGCCGACGATATTGAGAATTTGAGAGATAGTATTATCTTTACACACGCCGTAGATAATTTAAACTGACACTATTGTTTTATGTTAATATTGCTTATCATTATTATAATTGGTAATGAGACCGGTCGCATGAACTCTTTAGAATTAAATATATACCTTATATTCATTATTTAAGACCCACGTTAGGCAAGAATATTTAATATATGTATACCTACTACCTGCAGTGCCTTAGGGGGTGGAAATGGTGGAATTACTGCCCAATGAACGAACGACGAAACATATAACATGTCTGTTAGATTGGGCTATGTTATGAAACTCCATACTATAATAATTAGATGAAATGAATAATAGATCATCACTATCGATGAACTGTCCATAGGCATTACGAATTCACTTCAGATGAATCGAAATTAACCCCACTGATCAATATAAAAAACTTTTAGTATGAGATCAAGTCTGAAATAACGAAAAAAATCTAGGTCAATTTCATTAAAAAAAATCAACATTTCTCTACTAAAATGTAAGAACAGTTTTAACCAGTAACCACAATATCTAAAGCACCGCAATCCTGTATATTACATACTATATATTTATGTAGCAAATGAAAGTCCATTGGGGTGGCAATAAAGTGGACGGTACTGTGGAGTCCATTAACGGGTAAATATTTGTCTATTTGTCATGGTGTGTGCCAATCGACTGACTCTTTGACGTCATTGAAGTTTACGTAGCCGCCTGATATTAATTTATTAAATAACAGTAGGTAGTAATATTACGAGTGGCAATACGAGTATAATGATAAAATTATAGGTACCTCTCACAGTTATTCAACTTTTTTTCTATCTATATCATATCGAAATAACTTTGAATATACCTAAATTAGTTGTACTTGTAATAGTAAAAATGAAGGAATTAAAAAAAACTGATTTTTCAATATTTGTTAGTAAAATATAGGTACGTAACAATAAAAATCATAACCAAATTTCAAACGAAGTAAAAAATAGGTTCCTTGCTAATAAGTATATTATTTGAGGAGCTGGCCAACAAAAGCGATATGTCCCATTATTTGTGTTTTACATGATTTGTGTTTTACACTAGAGCAAAAAAGCTGAATTGTATAGTTACAGATTAGCTGAAAATTTCACGAAATCAGAATTTTTTAACGTTTAAACCACTTTTGAAGCAAAATATACAGGTAGGTATATGTATAGATGTGGGCATATTGAGTACGAAACCATGAAAGAAACGTTCGGAGTGAATAAGTCCGTAATTTTTAGTTACTTAAATATTATTAAAGAGACACCAAAAAGCGGTTTAAAAACAAAGCTGTGCTCTAACCCTGATATACCTATCTAATTTATGAATTGCAAAACGTTTTCTGTAACTCAAAACGTGGGCGAAGCTGCGGTTGATGGTTAATGTAATTAAAGTAATAATTTCATAATTGTCCATTTACGGAATGGGAATCCTAAACAAACAGTAAAAACGAACGACTGAATTACAATCAGCAATATTACATTTATGGCAGTAACAAAGTGGCCAAAAGCTCATTTTGCTGGTTGGATTAAGTCACAATTTTTTTTACTGCTCAATTTTGTATTCAGAATGAGTGAACAGGGCTGGGTTGGGTATACAAATAAACTATCACTATCAAGTGAAACGGCAATTTGGCTTGCGAACATTATGGTATAATTTTAATTTCTCAATTAAAACCTACCTAGTTTTAATTGAGAAACTGAAAATGCCAGACGAATATTATTACATGATTTTATTGATTATGATATTTTAGGTTAGTAAAACACCTAATTTTATTGTTATAGCAAAGGTCTAAGACACAATAAAAAAGTATCTTATTTTAGAGGTAGGTACGAGTAAATAGACATATTTTTACATCATCATAAGTTGCTTTATGGATCTGTTTACTATGAAAAATATGTAGGCACTTATATGGTAACTAAGTAAATATTTTTCCCCTGAGTGAAGTCATCTCTTATGCGCAGTAAAACACGTAAACGTTTAAGGTGTTCATTCGAGCGTTGGATGGGAAAACAGGGAGTACTTGCCCTACATTTTTCCATAAAATAACAATTTAATAAAAATATGATAGCTACTTGCAAATAAATAAACTATACCTACATACTGAAATATTACAAAGCCGCATTCGGTAATCCCCACGGCACATTTTGAAGATGATGTAAAGGCATGATAGATGAATCTGTCTCAACATCTCATTCCTAATAAAGACTGTGACCTAAAATGAGGTTACCTAACTTAATTTGGGATGATACACAATAAACAAAACCCCTAAAGGAGAATAAAACAAAATATTATGAAGAACATGAAAGTAAGATCACTTTTGTTGTTGATCTCTAGATGGTGGTAGATACGGGTTAAGGTACCTAATACAAGTCGGTATTATACGTTTCATTTCTTTGAAATATTGAGCAAAGAAAAAATAGTGTCTAAAATTTGTATAAAACAGAAACAAACTGAAAAATTAAGGTAAAAGAAAGCTGCGTAAAAAATAATGGCCCACTCTTAGCGGACGGGGTAGGGTGGGACTGCAAAATAAATTGTTTGCCTTTTTCAATTTCACACAACGAACTCACTGTGGATATTGACAATATGGGAATCGCATACCTCTGTTCTATGGTACATATATTGTTGTACTAACCCACAAAAACTTTTGTGGGTTAGTTTTCCAATTTGAATTAGAAATATAAAAGAAAATACAAATTGATAGGATCTTTTATTGAATTTATATATTTTATGAAACGAAATTAAATTAAATTATGTGAAGAAACAAAATAACATAGGTATCTAGGTAGAAAATGTGGGACCACCACCACAGTAAAACCACTAGGTATTCTTGTCTCAATCTCGTATTCATTCTCCGCCGCCACCTAATGTGTGTGTATATTTGAAAAACATCAAGATTCAGGAAGTAAAACCGATATATTGAAAATAAAGACGTTTTTCCTCATTTGACGTTGATATTTCCGTGTTTGTTCCGGATGTAGTCGTACGAGTGTCATTACGGCCCATCAATAAATCGACTTCGGATTTGAAAGCTTGTGACAACGACGTTTATTGAACACGAGTCCTTATGTTTGAGGCTTTCCTCGAGACTTGTCACGTAGCGCACTGCGTCAACATTGTATTCCTTTTACGTATAACGAGACTGTAAAAATCGAGGGAAGCTCTGGGTGAGTTGATGGATCGCTGTGTTATAATAGAATGTTTTTTTTTTTGTTGAAAAATAAACGATTTTTACATCGGAATGTCGCATAATGACAAATTCTAAAGACACGTTCGAAGGAGACATGCACAAAGCAAAATATGAGTGAGGAAGACACTGACTGCAATCTGAGTAGGAATGCGCGACATGACGGCGGTAGGTACCCGCATCTAACTTATTGCCGGCGGCACATTCTCAGAACAAGTTATGTCTGACTCACGGAATGGTACGAACAATATTTTAACGATGCGAATGCGATGCCCAAATATAGAATTGCTCCAGGAATTCAAAAGCGTCACAACTTTGACATAATAGCTCATGGTACGTGGTTGCACCCGCTCTCCCGGGAAACCAGAAGCCTCCGCCAATTTCATCAAAATCAAATAACTAGTGGGAAATCTGGTAATGTAGGTTACTCTACCTATCTGGCATAAAGATAACAAAATTAATATATTCGTTCATGTCATTATTAACCTACGCACGCACCTATTATTAACTTAACTATCACGTAGGTAGGTATGTAGACATACCTAAATATTTAACTAACAATAATATTCAAAATTAAGAGAAATATACCGAAATGTATAATATTCTACAACCACTTTTCCAACTCGTTACTTATTTCAATTAAAGTACAGTTCTTAATAATAAAACAATAAGTAATAATTAAAAAACATTGTAATGTAAAGAATGTCGTATCCCAGACGCAAATAAACAGCGTAAATGTAAGAACTAATAATATTGAATAAGATCAAATGAGAATGACTGAATTACTCACTAGATACTCGTACGAGTTTAACTCGCATTTAAATATAGGTACTTACATAGTTTGATTTAGGAAAAGTCCACCTATCGGGTTTTGTTTGACCAAAAAAAATACCTGGTCGATTAATAAAAAAAATTGTTTGAATAAGACGTCCAGGATTGGCATCTACTTTCACTCCTTTAAGTGACTACGTGATATTTTTGCGCCCTAGTGTACCTATATTGTAGGTATATAAAACAGATACTACATACATAGTATATTCATGACAAACCCACTCACTCAACGAATCGTTCCATGGACGTCAACCTCTTATGATATACTTCACTCAAGAGCACTTGTATGGAAAGCTCCTACGCGCAATATGCTTCTTCGTGATCATTTACGCTTCACTACATATTTAAAATAGATATGCGTAAATTTGCAAACTCCTTAGCTGTCTCCATGGAAATCTGGACGACTTGAAATTAAACACGGTTGGCAATTCGAATAGTTCTTAGAAAACAAGTTCATCTTCAATTAGGTATACCTACTCTAAATATATAATTACAAGCTACTACTAAAAAACACACACCTTAGTTGGATTAACCATTTTAAGCAAATAAAAAAACTAAGAATGTGGACGGTTTGAGCAGCTTTTGTACAAAATAGCTTTGCGTTAAATCTGGCCATTACGCAAAATACTAAAATATTCCTGCACTAGTCAAATATTCCAGTAGTTAGTTTCCTGGAGCGCATGCCTAGCCTCGAATTGTTCTAATTGTTAGTAGAACTAATATCTATTGCACAATAATAAGTTACTGACTAATACAAACCTACGTATTGCTCCGTTACTTGTCCGTAGAATGGATTAAGGTCAATTAGTAACAGGAACCATTTCACGGCCTATTAGTTACACAACTGTGTTACTAATCGCTGTCAATCCTTCGTTCAGGACTCAAGTCAAGATGGATCACCCCATACTATTGTGCCCCCGCACATTCTCTTCTTGTTTACCCAGATACCTACAATCCGTCTTTGAACTCTTGGAGTGCTGTGCGTAAGACCGAATACCTCTGTCTCATGCACATTTCATTAAACCTCAATGTGTGTAGGCTTTGCTACATAAAAAAAATATACATAATTAATAATACTTAGGTACCTAAGTAAATAAAAATAAAATGTAACTAAACACAAATATAACTTAGTCAAGCTGTGAAACCCATATTGGCTTGTTGATAAACCAAATTCAAAATATGGATATCTCTAAATCCAGCGCTACTAGCTATGTACCTACGATAGTACCTACCTGCCTATCTCCTGGCACGTGTCTTCGAAGCTGACACTAACGGTACTGACGGTAGGTACGCCCTACGTATTTGATTACAGAGATTTACTGTCGTCTGACACCTGTTTGTATATGACGAGCTTCATGTGTTTTGTTTGATAATCGCTTGAGAAGTGTGAAAGTTTCTATCTCGGTTAGTTGTTTGACTAGTTATAGAATTTACTTAGTACATAAAAAACTTTCTGTAACACAACCAGATATCTAAGATTATACTTAGTTACATAGTCTACTGGGTAGGTATATTATTAACTCTGCGGTACTGGGCCCGCATTGTGTAGTTAGTAGTTTATCAGGAACTTTGTATCAGCCTATCTTGTTCAAATTGTTATTAATTCTATTCGCTGCCTATGTATCATGAGACAAACATAACCATATGCATAGTTAGATAACATAGAGGTTTTTTTTTTTAACTGACCTTTTTCCGGTACCTACTATGTTGATCTCGCACATTACAGCTATATTATTAGTAACTTTAAACAAACATGGCGTCTCACATATAAAATAATTCACAGAAACACACGTTTATTTAAAATTAGTAACCACTAGGTAAGTACATGGTTAACCAGAATAATGTAAATTCAAGTCAAAGTTCAGACAGATAAATAGAGCGCTTTCATTACAGCATGATTATGTAATAAACATTAAACAAGTTTCTCGCATTTTGAAAGCATACTGTCAGATATTGCAGCACTTGTAATATTTGATTGAATCTTTTACATGGTAGAGAATTAAGCTAGGCTTTATGTTGTTTGTTAAAATTTCTATATTTTTTGGATAATTTACTTTACATAGGTACTTAATAAATAATACTCATCTGATCAGAACAGGCAGACGATTGACGACTGACGATTTTATATCATAAAATATTTTTCAAATACAGAGATCGTGTTTTATATTATAGTGTCATTCCGAAAGGAAGTCAGAAGCAGGAAACATAAGCCTTTCGATTAAAAAAAAATACCCATTTGCGAAAAAAATCGAGCAGCTCTGAGACATGAGTAACTAAACTCATGTTTGATTTGCATTTATTACAACAACGCAATGATAATGATGGAAAAATATGATATCACTTCAATTAACAATTTAGACTAAGTTGATTGTTGGAGTCAGTAATTAGTCGTGGAAGAGAGAGACGAGGGTGGCAACACTGGCAACCCAGCGATTGTGTACGCACCACCCTTCGCCGTGACACTTTGACAATAACTTGTCGCGCCCATCTAAATGCAAATAAAGGCGGAAGGGTGCCCCTTGATCTTTGTACGCGTGAGCCCCATTTGTCGACTTAGTGGCTTGTTAAGTAACAAGGTTTATAAGAAATGCAATGAGGTACTTTATATGCAAAGAAAAATGGTAGTGCAGTAGAAACGATTTCTTCCGATACATACAGATGTTCTAATACCTAACTTTGGACAAAATATTCAATAAATCAATTGTTTATCTTTTACTACTTTATTCTATAATATACAATATTTACAATAATTTACAACAAATATACAAACTATATATAAAAAAAATCCTCGAGGCGGCCGCTGCTGCCAATCATCGGCAAGGTTCCCAGAAGGCTGGCAGCGTTCCCTCTTTGTATGGCCAAGCTAACGCGTTGGCGGAAAAAGCTCCCCGCCCGCCGGTCCCCTATGACCTCAATTAATTTTGAAGATAATGTTCGAGAAAATCGGCGAGCCTCGGACCCTCAAGGACCCATGGTCTCGAACGCAAAAGGCAAAAATAATCTTTTACTTGTTAGGATATACTTATGGTAGAAGGCAAGGACAATTTCACGATTAGTAGGTAGGTACCTAACTCTATAGGAAACGCCAATATCTCATGCATATTAATGGATCATTGTGATCCCAAAAAAGTAAACCATAATTTGGAAGAAGTTTACCCATTGCGTGAGCACGTAAATCACGATTATTCCCCATTTACCCACAATTACAATTATCAGGGATTTCTTTATTGCCTATTCCCAACTAACTACAAACTTTGTTATTAGTTAGGTAATAGTTCGGTATAAATAATGGACGGAATTTCATTAGAGACCTTTGTAAGTCAATTCTTGACGTTGGTTGAAGAGGTTTGACGTTGTAAAACCGGAGATAATAATATTAGGCTAAGTAGGTATACGAGAAGTTAGTCTCAGTCTACATGCCTCCTTTGCTACAAGAAAATGTAAATTTCACGGAGACTTCAGGCATACAGATAGCTTTGGTGCTACTTTACATGTTTCCTACATACATTGACATTATTTTCTATTGCGTGTCGCATGATCCTTCGTACACTGCTGTAAACAAATTTTTATGACGTACGTGACGAGCTAGTAAAGGTTTCAGGAACTTCACATCAAGCATATTGACTACAAGATACGAAGATATTGTTAAATCAAAATCAAAATCAAAAACTCATTTATTCAATTTAGGCCCTGGTAAGGCACTTATGAACGTCAATAGTTACAAACATTACAATAGACTCTACCACCGGTTCGGAATACACTTGAACTGAGAAGACTCCGGCAAGAAACTCAGCAAGGCTACATTTTTTTTTTTGTGGATCTTTCTTTTTTAAATTTATGTTATTCCTGTTCCAAATATACATATAATTCATACAATTGTCACTTGGCCAGGGGGCCGCAAGTGCAGAGAGAAGCTACTACAACCATGTATTCTTGTCTTCAACGTAATGAGCCACCTTATAGTAGGCCTTGTCGATTAATTTCTGTTTAACATACTGTTTGAATTTATTGTACGACATCTTAGTTACTTCATATGGGATTTTATTATAAAAACGAATGCAGTTCCCGAGAAAAGACTTATTGACTTTTGCTAGCCTGAATCTAGGTGTAACAATTTTATCTTTGTTTCTTGTGTTTAGGTTATGGCGACTACTGTTAGTGTCAAATAAATTTAAATTTTTACGGACAAACATAATATTTTCAAAGATGTATAGCGACGGTAAGGTTAATATCTCAAATTCCCTAAACCGTTTCCGTAGGGATTCGCGAGGACCCAAGCAATAAATTGCACGAACGGCCCTTTTCTGCAAGATTGTTAGATATACTTACTACATTATTTTTTATGAAATGTGATAGCTAGCTACCTCTTCGAGAAGAAAACTACTTAATTGTTAAGAAGAGTTCATTCATCATTTTACAAATATGTAATCAGCCGGGCTATTGGTGGTAATCGTAACAGTACGTTTCCATTACACTCAACAATAAACACCGACGCTTAACAATAAACACCAACAATGTTTACAGATCAAGTCTTCTAATTTGTAATATTGTTAGTCGGTAATAAACATTTTGTCGAGAGTTGTGTTCTGACTACAAATCAAACAGTGACATGTTTATACAATTCATCACAAAAAAGTGTTAATTAACATTTACCAATGCTTTGGATTGACCTAATCCACTCGCATTTCGCAAACAAATTTAAAGTTTTTTTTTCTTTTTCAGTTAATCGACGATACCTCCAATATGTCAAGATTAACCTTGACATATTGGAGGTAGTCAAAGCCATTTATTAAATTTAGGCCCCAGATGGGCACTTATGAAGGTCAAATTTACAAAATTTGCCACCGGTTCGGAACACGGCCTTTAACTGAGAAGAGCCCGCAAGAAACTCAGCAAGGCTACATTTTTTAAATATGTATATTATAATTATTTATTTTTTGAATTATAACAATTATCAATTGACTAGTTGCAATTTAACATTATCCCAGCATTGTCTGCCCAACATCATATCGTGGCTAGTTGTGAATTTTATGTCATAAGACTCTGATAACATAACATTGTTATTCGACTAGTGGCGGTAATGAATATAATTGATGATTTCACCCAAGAACGCGCTACGTCGAAGACCATTTGTGGTCTTGGTGAAGGCATTGGATGATTTTCAGTAATGATGTTCATTACGATTACCACCAAAGATACGCGGTAGAGCCCCCGATAAGGTAGATTTACATTACATAATATGAAAAACTAAATTATACCTACGACGAAGCAGCTTCCAAGTGATTAAGCTTTCAGGAGTAAGGTAACAAAGGTTAACAAGCAATTCTCATAGCTCAATATTGTCAGCAAGCTGGCCAGAACCATGATTGTTGGAGAGTTTACGAGTAGGTAACACAATCAACAGCGCAAACTTTGCACAGGTACCTACTACCTAAATTCTGTTAGTGGCAAAGCAAACCAATTTAACTTCGACCATAGCTGACCGAGATATTCCAGGGCACAAATCATTTTAATCTGTACAAATTGCCAGTAACAAAACAAACTATAGAGAACAACCTATATCTAGGTGCCTATCTACGCTACGAGCACCTATTCCAAAATTACGATTGCATATTACCCAGGAATTGTCGGTATGAATAACTAGCATTCTTTCCCGCCACAACCATTGTTAACAAAGTTGGTGCAATGCAATAATCATATCACAATTTTATAGACGGCATTGCAGTTGAATTTACAATTCTATATGATACGATATCAGCTTACAAATTATTGAATGAACAATGATAAACTACCGTGACCTCCAATAAAGCTATTCTTACCGGAATCGATAAAAATGTGTCATTGATATGAAATCGTAACGTTAATAAACAGGGAGACATTTTACCAATATTTGATGTGATATATATATTGCATATCGTACATTTGTTATTATTTTAAATTAAGGTTTATTCGGTGAGTGAAATTGTAATCGTGACCAATTGCAGTAAGTAAGGTGGTCTCCCGCTGAGCACGCGCCGCTGACTCAGCGGGGAAGCATCACTGAATGTACCTACGTACGGATAGTCTATGGTACAATGAGACAGGTTACTTTTAAAGAATAATGATTATTCATGATTATTGTATTACATGCACGCCACATAGACATTATATCATAAAGAGCTAGTAAGGTTTATAGAAACTATGCTATGCTGCGTTGTCACATAAAGTGAGAACAACTTATGTTCTTATCTTAAATTCTAGTACGGTTAAGAAAACCTTCGTCAGGTTTCAAATTCATTCCTTTATCAAGTCGTAGACTCTTAGTACCTTTTGAACTAAAGGACTAAGCAGACAACTGCATGTAAAATTATACATACTTGTGATGATTAAATTAACGAAAACAAGGGTCAATAATATATTAGGTATATTATATACTACATTTGGCCTATAATCAAGTTTCATACGATATTCTGTTTCGTTTAACTTTAAGAACCTTTTCTTACTCAGAATGTAGTACATATTATTATTGAAATTAATTAAGTTAACATAAATATGTCAGACAAAATTTAATATCAGTCAATTAAATCATCGCTGGCCACTATTAAAATGAACTTCCAACCTTTGCGATAGATTCTGAGATGCAAAGATATTTAATACATATTTATTATAGAAATAACAG
Source organism: Tethea ocularis (assembly GCA_963555595.1). Classification (NCBI taxonomy): domain Eukaryota; kingdom Metazoa; phylum Arthropoda; class Insecta; order Lepidoptera; family Drepanidae; genus Tethea; species Tethea ocularis. Next base: position 8,764,426 of record OY741959.1, on the reverse strand, counting down.
TAAAATACACAAACGAATACAATGTGATAACAAGCAAGCCGTTACATGAACACGGTTGTGCGATTTAAATAAACTCTAGATTTAACGATACCGCGAAAATCCTTACAAAATCCTCCCTTTTCAACTCGTTACGTCGAGGGTCTGTTTATTTGAAATTCTGTGTGAAACGGATTTAGTAGATACCCTAGGATCACTTCGAATCCATTTGAGACTATTTCGTGATTGTGGACTAAAGATTTTGTACTCTTGTTTCATATTGGTATGCTTTAACCTTTTGCAATAAACTTCATAATTTCCTAACTGTTAGTGACAGCAGGTTTTGTTCTCTTGCATTTATATAAGTTACCTACTATGCTAATGCTATTCGATTTGATAAACGAATTGATGTGAACTTTAAGCATGTTAACCGTAATAGTTGAACGTACCAGAGAATCGAGTACCTACTATGGGTTTTATAATTTCCGTACCGACTCTTTGTGGGTTCGGAACCCTAAAAATTACAATCCTCTACATCTTTCGGAAAACATTTTCATCAGTGGGATAGGCACATTTGGTGGCGCGTGCGATGTGGTGGGCTTACACAAAGGCATGAAAGATGTAATGGCGCTGCACTCTGCTTTTAAAGATATTGTCGGGATTGTGTCTCTACTTCGTCGCAGCTCTTTGCTTATGGAAGGTTTCATTACTACTCCAACTAGTATACTTATTGCCTTCGCATTCACGTAGGTACTAGAGGTGGGTCGCAACGTCTTTTGAGCGTAATCGGTTATACGTAGTTTCGTGCATATGAGTAACTAGTTACTTCTGTATACGGTAGAGCGTTAGTTATTTTTGGGTATGTAGTTATTATAATAATATGATTACGAAAATGTTACAGGTCATAGGTATTATAATATTAGTTTTACTTTCGTGTTTTGTTATGATTAGGAATATGAAACAGTTTTCTAGGTATTATAATACCTATGTAATCTGTGTGTAATTTGTTTGAGTAAATAATTTTATCAATTGAACTTCCCTTCATACTTTTCCAGGTTTAGGACTGGCTGCATTTTATTTTAAAGTTACGTCTTTGAGTGAGTGTAAACTGGGTACGTAAAATAATCGTTACATTTTTGTTCACGAAACTACGTACACTATTATCAACGTCGTAAGCAGTTACTGCAACCGATTACGTTAAATAACGCTCATCTCTAGTAGGTACAATTTCATCATTAAACAATACAATGACAATGAACAAAAGATTTGTGAACTATAACAATGATATGTTTTTTTTACAATGGATTGGTCTATTAGACCCTAATCGCGCCAAGTGATTAAACCTAGAAGAGAACAGTAGGGTTAATTTTGTCACATTTGCAGCTTCATAATATGTTTCGGATGGCATTTGTCCGTGTTGTTTGGTGGTCTAAAAGGCCTTCCGGGCAATATTGCTAGATACAATCAAATACCTACACTAGGATTTCTGAATACAACAAAATGCATTATAATCTGCTATAAAATCAAAATATACCTGTTTAAGACCCCCTGGTTACTAAGTTCATCTGCAGGTACTTAGGTGCCTGGCGACAGATTTTCATCTCGGGGTTGGTGACCAACCAGTTCGATATTACAACGTCCCTATTAAGCTATGGTTTCTTCTCGATATTTTCCTTCGCCAGAAGCTTTTTATAGAATTCGAATCCACAACGTTAATCACGGCATTCAACGACATAATCACTGAGCTACTCGTGAGATTATTTTACGTCGATCAGAAATAAACTATCACCTTACAGTGTTATAACAGTAAAATAATGATAAATTACAACTCTCTATCAGACTTGTTTCTTATGAGAAAACATTTCTTTGAAATTTTAATAGCTTTGACAAATGATAAACAGTAAAACAAAACAGGGCAATTATTTATATGATTGATGAGAACTATAATATGGCCTAGTACAGTTGCGTATTGAACGTTTGATATCGGTGATTGAGTGGATCTATTCACTGCCAACTCAATGGAATACTAGCAACCACTTCTAGAAAAGCACAATATTTTTATTAAGTTACAAGCATGCCTACAAAGTATTTTTTCTTATTTCAATTTTACGAAACGCCTACAGTTATGTTGCCAATATATTGAACTCAATACTTATTGCGTGCGTGGGTGTCCATCCATCCCACGATTTACAAATCATGTACCTATTTTCACCGCAATTCGAGAAATATGCCGATTGTAATATGTACTTAGAGTGGGTAGAGGGGGTATTCCTGATATCGAAGTCTAATAAACTTTGCAAAATCAATATGACAGATAACAACGAAAACAAAATAGGAAGTCACCCATACATATCTATTTGTAAAACCTGGCAGTGTGAAAGTTATCCGTTCGTTTAGATCACACACGATTACATTCAATTTCATTTGTTCTCTCGTTGGAACTGAGCTTAGCTTTGTGATTGTGAGTGATTTATTTGAACGCTGATATTCCGCTGACAAATAACATTGGGTATATTAAACGAGATAATACCTACGACGGATTTTCTATCTACTTCATTTAACGTAGAATTGTACGCTAGGAGTAATTTACGACTGACTTTGAATAAAATGTTGCCATTACGATGCATATTTTTATGGTAAAGTGCAGTAAACAGGATCAACAAGCTAGTCTTTAAATAGTCTGTAGTCAACGAGCTACTTACAGATTTCCAGTAAGCATACAATTTTAATTCTATTTCTATGTAGATGGATACCTATTTAAAACTGTAAGTAGGTAAATCCTTCAAACGGTTTGAAGAAGCATCAAAAGAGATATGTGAACACGTTTTCTAGTCATACCAAAGTCTTTGAAGGAGCTGTAAATTGATGTCCGCGATCACGGGCGCCTCTCAGCGTGCACTCTTTGAATCAGCTTCGGTGCACTTCTCGATTGCTCGAGCAGTAATTTAATTAAAGTGAGTGCGCATTAGTGATGCCGAAGAGGTAAACGGGAACTTCACTTTCCCGGCGTCCTTCCGGAAATTCACTCCCAGTTGAACGACTTAAATTCTAGCCACTTCCCTTGTGGACACTTGAGATTGCTCTGTAATTAAAGGGCAGACGTTTTTGATAGGATTGTTCTAGATGTATTATAAAATAACTGAAAGTTAATTTGCATTTCGATGCTAGTTGACGTGACGGTATCATTTTACAAAATAATTGACAATTAAATTATCCCTTATCAAAATTATTTTGCCCTAAAACGTAACTTCAATCTTAGGATTATATAGGTATATAGGACCTACACAATATATGTTACCTATAGTTAGATAGATTACCTATACCTAAGTTGATATCAAATACACAAGGGTGTGTATCCAATCACTTTTCTAATAAGGTTTCAGAAACTGAAGATGTGACGAGCAATAGCACTAAGTATAATAATAATATTGTAGTGGTATAGACCACATATGATAATATTATATATACAGTAGGTAGGAATGAAAACATAATTCTTTCAAACTATAAAAAATCTGATTTCATTTTCATAGAAATGTTACATAATACTTCGTGTACAAATATCCAAAATGTAATTTAATTTGTAAGGAACTGACTGTCAAAAAGTCTTTTTATTTGGTTTCACTTTGGAAAGGAAAATTTCCTTTACCTCCGTAAAGGCTCACGGACTTGATTAAGGTGGACCCAGAGAAAGACATAAAGGCTTTACGTCGTACATACGTGAAATGTAACTACTAATACACGTAATATATTACCCTTATCGTATGGTTTTGTAATCCATTGAGCGTACTGAAAACCTGCTGGGCTTTGGGCTAATTAACAGCGTTTACGGCATCAAACACATTAGTCACTAGTAGGTACATTTCTACACATAAAGTTAAATCTACGAGGAAGATGTTTTGCTAAACTCCAATGAATGATTTATAATATAGATAGGTTTTTTAACGTTAATCTCTTCACAAATAGAAGCATAAGCAAATTTTATAAGTAAGGCATTATATTTCGCTAGCATTTTAAGCGTAGAATTACAATTTAGTTATAGTGGAAAATCCTCCGGTTTCATGATCCTAATATATTTATGCATACTTTTCTCAAAATGAATGTTTTATATTTTTCAAAGAAAAAATTTCAAAAAAGTGAAGAAGAAAAAACGAATAAACTAAAAATAAATAACTTTACTACTAAAAATAAAGTCAATATAACTATATTTAATGATGTCGGTTATAAAGAAAAATTATTCCAATAGGAATCGCCATCTAATAATGATAAGGTTTAGATTAATGAATACTTTCCGGGGGTGACTGACTGTACTTTAGGGTGCCTAATGAACAGTGCGTGTTGACGACATATTATTTAGTAATAATGAACACGAAACTTCGAAGACACGATTTTAATTGTCACTGTGGTATTGTTGTTAAATTTTGTTGTTATATTACCTACTTACTCTGTAAAATTGCTGCGCCTCCATTAATTCAGTGTATAATACCAAACGTTTGGCTATTTGCTGTAGGCACCTATTTATTAGGTACCTACGTGTCATAGAAAACTGGTGTTCCGTGCTGGGATCCTCACTTGAGAATTACCTTTGTACGTTTTCCAGCTTTGAGCACATCACCTACCATGGTAAGCTTTCCTTTTGATAAATCATTCATCATAATAAGTACCTATCAGTAAACAACAAAACAAACAAAACTCTTTAGAGCTACGATCTTCAGCAATAAGTTAACGACTGAAAAGAGAAAACACTGAGCCCTAGTACCTATCCTAATGTGACAATATGTTTCATATCTGAATATATTTCCTTATTTTTCAGCTGCGAATCTACTACAAAATATTAATGCTACCAATTAGTGGTAATTTTATCATATTATAATCCATTTCAGATGAAACGGCGAAATTAAACTGACTGGTCTTACATTAAAAAAGTTACACACGTAGAAAGTTGCAATGTATTTAAATGCCCAAAATAAGTGGAGGACCTAAGAGGAAAGCAGTAAAATAAACTAGGTATAGCAATACTAACAGGGTCTGATAGGGCAAGTGATAGGTGGGTCGAACGTGTTCGGGCGCGGAAACGGATAGCGTAGCGTGCGAATCGGCGGGCGGCGCTCATCGGCACTCGGCCCGAAGCCCATTTGCATAACCGAACGTGGCACGAATAATATGGAAATGACCCGGCGCCGCGTCGAGCCGTAGTAGAAAAACTCGCTGCACTACGACCTACGACATCCTCAATATACTTCGATTTATAATGCGAATGTATCTCTTCAATGCAAATGTTGATGTGTGAGCACATGACCAGTTGTCGGCCCTTTTCATTTCAAGAGCTCTACAGGTACTTCATGGTATAAATATTATTATCGTTTACTCAGGTGTTAGGGGATTTAGTAGGTACTTCCTTATACGACACGGTATGTAAGCTGTGTTGCGTAGGTGCTGTTACATTTTCTATACATAAACAAACTCCAAGATTGTAGAACGTTGGGAAAACCGTTATGCAAGTTATTACAGTGTTACAGTTATAGGTATCGGAAAAAAGCTTCTCGTCGAGTAAATTAGTTACAACTCTTAAATCTTTAAAACAATTTTCAGTGCCCTAACGATGTGAGCACGTAACATGACACTGACGGCATAATTTCAATTAATTATCTCCTTTCCTTGTGGCAGATAAATGAGCCCCGAGGGCGCCGTTCGGGCTGAAAACACGAAACTTTGCAACACATCCACACCCGCCCACCGACTGCTCCAGGATCCCAACTTTTGAATTATGTATCCTTTCAACTTTTTTACACGAACCGAGGACGCGTCAAATAAACCCGACACAATTCAAGATGCTTTCAAAGTTTTTAAATAAATTATTGTCATTCGCGATTTGGATTTCAATGCTGCCTGAGAATGCGTTACTAAATTATTGAAGTGTCTAGACGTCGTTCATAATCTTTAAGGCTCTTTGGAAAACGACATCGTTCTAAATTAACTTTGCAGCGTGTCGTGTGTGTGGTTCCTGTACCGATGGAAGTTCGAAGAGTGGCAGTGGCACCCATTTTCCGAAGCGAACAATGACTTTAGCGCGGGTCGAACTCAATTTCACGCGTGATTTGTGCACTTTTATTTCATTTCCACCAGGAGCAAACCGCTGTCGAAACAAGCTGAGATCTGGAACTTGATTTATGTACCTACGTACGGGGGTATTTTAAAATTAAATTTAGCAATTGTCACTGTCAGCCCATTTTACTGTTCATTTTGTCGGAGTTTATTCGGGTGGTTTATTTGAGAGATGTTGTATGCGATTTTCAGGTGAACAATTAAAACCTATTTTCAAAGTATGTATTATGGGGAGAGTATCGTGTTGACAAACAGCGAGCTCATGTAGCAACATCTTGCGGCTCATGGTAAAGATGAGTCGACAACATGATATATTGGGTTCTTTGTAAGAGTAAACACACGCACCGCTACCGAGCGCTGCCGCCGCGCCGCAGATAACGTCCGCTTGCAGGGGTCTACTTTTTTTATCTACTACTTGCACGAATTGCTCGCATTTATCATAAGTTACATGTAACTTGTTTAGAAAATAATATTGACTGACGGTAGGTTAACGAAATTACAAAAAAAAAACAATAATAATATTAAAGGCATGATTTTTTTATAATTGAAAAGTACCATTTGCTATGAGTATAACGATTGTAGAAATATGATGAAAAGCACCAGAATTCCACGGCTGGGTAGACAAGCTGCGTAGCTGGAAACTTTATGACTGACAAACGATGCGTATATGTGCACGACAGAAAGGCGGCACGTCGATAAAAAGTCCATTGTCGACACCGGGCCGCTTAAGGGCTTCGCAAATGACGGGAGCAGCAAGAGGAAACGCGATAAAAAACTGAGGATAGCTTCTTAGTGGCGCGGGACGACAAAGAAATGGTATGTTGCCTTGTGATTTCGACAAGCGTGAAATTTGATTGGCGTCTTGACAACGTTGGGTAATGTTCGTCACATTCAGTACTCACAGGTCTACGCAAAGTTGTATGAGATAGAACCGCAACTTATCAGTCATTACCTGAAAGAAAGAAAAATGTTATCAGTTATTTAAATTACTGATTTAAAAATGTGGGTACCTAAGTACAATGTAATAACAAAATGCTAAAAGTTGTAGAAAATAAAAATTAAACTCACAAATTTCTTTGTGATGCATTACTTTGATCATCGAAATTTATGGTTTCATTAAGGATTTCCTCGGTCAAAGAAAGCTCCGATAAGATACCTACTCTAACGAAAATAGCTTCCAGTGAAAAACAGACGAAGAAATCCATCCATTTCAAAATGTACCTATTGTTATTTAAGCTAACGCACCCCGTCTGCCCTTTGCTTTGTTGTAGGTACGGACTATGAAAAGTAGGTTAATTCCAAATCGCTCAATCCATTGCGTGACTCAACAAATAGCAGGGCATTGCTTTCGTGATTTTCAGTTACCCTTTGTAAAAACATTTTCACGTTCTGTTTAGAAAATGTAGAATAGTTTTACAAATCCGCTTCTGTGTTCGCTCGCAGCTCGCAAGCGTTCGATTTGTCGGATGTTTTGCAGGTTTCGTATCGAAGGGCGTTGTCTATGTCCATTATGCAAATGGAGGCTTCGTCGACAGTGTCCGTATTTAGCCGATCTATTCACAGAGCCGACCTCGGCCAGACGACGGGATTCAACTGTTGCAAGTTTCATTATGCAACCAGAATAGCTTGTAAATAAAGCAAAAACCATGCTAGTTTTCATGCTAATTCGCAAACGAGATTGGTAGCTTTTTGCATTTAACTTTGAAACTGGTAATAAAAATATGCAAAAGTTTCAGAGATAAAAATGCTTTTCGTGTAGGTATATTCATAAAATTATAAAGATGGAGCTACACAGAAATTAAGTGCCTAATGACGTGCAGATTTTCATTATCATTAAAAAGAGAGTTGGTTGATGTACATTCGAGGAGAATGTAACTTTACCTAATAGAAAATATAATACGCGTTTTAACTTGTACTTACGGAAACTTTTTATTTTTTGAAATAATAAAAGTTAAAAGCTAAAAGATTCAAATGAATAGGTATATAATAAATGCACCATTCGTATATGCATTGTTTTGCAGTAAATCATAACAATACGGGTAAGAATACAGCTTTTAATAAACTACGTTTACTGTGGTATGATATGATACTTTTAAAACCCAAGATTCTCATGCTTTACAACTTGTAAGTCCTTTTTTCTCATACATTTTTATCGAGCAAAGTTAAAGTTCGCTATTTCAGCGTTGGTTTCCATAGGAAAAAATTCCGAAGTCCCTAGCCAACCCATAGATTGTAGGTACAATAACCTTAATATTTATAGGCCCCACCTTTACCCCAGAGACGTGGCTGAGACCGACGAAGCAAAACACTATTGTTGTCGCCACAATGACTGCCTGTCAGAAGTTGCAAAACCGGAACCAAAATAGGATTAGGAAGTTTATTTGAACAGATTAAGTCCTTTTACTTGGCATTGAAAGTTTGATTTCATTGACTATAACTTGTAATCTCAAATTACATTTAAATTATGTACCTACTCGTATTATGAAATCTAGTTCAAGAAAGAGAATAATTTACATGATTATTTGGAACTCACCTGCAGCCTACTTTATAGGATTGTAGGGGGGAAAAAACCCAAGCTTTGCATCCAAACATCAATCTTGCTGTATGAAAATTTGAATTTGTTTCGCGATTTCAGAATCATATTCTACTCCATAAAGAACTGGAGGAAAATTACTAATAACCCTCTATAGGTAGGGCCAACAAAAATCCCGAAGCTATGTAATCAATGTGATAATCAGCAAGTCGATGTGTCTGTTTGGTCCCCAGGGTGCGGCTGCCGCACGTTCGGAGTCATAACGTAGAGTGGTGACATGCCCCCGGCCTCACTGGTTGATGTTATCACACTAATGTATGTACTTACAACGCTACAATCAATATCAACACGAAAATGTGGAACTGAACTTTTGAACACTCCATTTAATATACAAATTGTGGAAAAATAGCTTTTCTAAAGCTATCGACACGTTATAAGTAAATGTGTATAGATACTGCCTTCATAAAAGCACTTAAATGGTAATAAAATTACCTTGAAAGCTTTAGATAATTCTACCTAGATAAAAAAGATCTTAAAATCAAAGAGAAAATTCTTTGTCCATAATTTATATTAGATTTTTGGTAGTAGTGAGTGATGATAATTTTGTAAAACACTTTGAGATTTGAGAGGCACAAATTTTCGCAATTTATTAGTAGGATCAAGACATACGAAATAATCATGAGACAGCTGATTATCCGACATAAATAGTTATGTACTCGTAGGTGGAATGTGTCGTCTTAGAATTCCCACGTTGTTACACTACACTATACCGCTTGCCGGATGTTTATAACATATGTTAGTACCCCACTGACAATCTTACAACGAAAACAACTTTTATTTAATACAATATTTACTTCGCAGCCGCCTCCACGAAAACGTTCGGTAGTATTTTATATTTTCAACGCCGCCGTTGCTCGTCCATTCCCCAATAGTTTTAGTTTGGCGAAAACTAAATAAAATAGTTTACAAGGGTTGCTCCCAACGGATGCTACACCCTTGTTACGTTTATTTGACTGGACCCCGGTATTAGTTTAGTTGAACCTGAAAACATTGAAATGAAGCATACACTTTCTAGTCTAAGTCAAATATTGAATTTGTCTTTTTTACGCATCCCATTTATATACCTATGTGACAAAATTTCTATGCAATTAAAGTTGCATTAAAAGATGAGAAAAAAAAAAACAATTTGCTATTGATTGATTACTCAATTGAGTTATTGGATATATGTATCATATCAGTTACGTATGACAAGCTTTATTTTTTGACATACATAGTGCAATACTATGTTCGACTGTGTATTTTTTTTATGTATGTTCACCGATATAGTATGTGCCAATAATCGACAGATTTAAAAATTTAAAAAACATTCCAAATAGTATAGTAATCCTGAGGTGGTCTCATTATCACCAAGTCAGGATCTGATGATGGGATCGCAGGAAAATCGCAAACTAAAAATAAATTACTTTTTACAAAAAAGAGAACTGCCTTTTGTAATAAATTATTTATTTCGTTCAAAACTTTGTTTATAATAAAATCCATCCGCAAATATATGAAACTAAGCATGGTATCATTGTACGTTTCATGTTAACACTCACATACTTTAGTATATATAAGAATTTACATGCATAACTAATTCTTCTTCCATTGTAATGGGTACAAAAGCGACAATACGTCTACCAATGTTGTGAATGATTCGAATGCACCTACAATCGATTCTAGGTCATATTATGTTGGCATTTATAGTCTAGTCTTGTAGATATCGGCAAAATGTCTATCGCTACTATAGCTACAGCAACGACACCAATTTCCTACGACGTCACGTACGCCAATGGAAACTTCTCGAGAAAACTTTAATTGGAAAATACTCGTACTCTTCTTGACTCTATAGATATTTCCTCTCCTCTTAGTTATCTTATGGCCGTAGTTTGATATGGACTCTTATTAAAACAACCAACAAAAGATTGAAAAAGCGATATTAGTGATATTACAAAACAATTATTTTTAATTATTATGTATACTAGCTGTTCCCCGCCGTCTCACTCCCGTTTCTGAAAATCAATTTTGTTATTCGAAAGATTATACTCCTGAGATGGTCTCATTGTCACCAAGTCTCAGGATCTGTTAATGGAAATGGCAAAAAACGACAAAAACTTAAAATAAATAACTTTTATCAAAAACTAAAAATTGCTATATGTTAAATATTATAATTAAACTTTTTAGTGTTTTAGAAGGTTTTCTCTTTTTGTTAAAAGTTGTTTTTAAATCTACTCCTGTAAACTGATGAAATGGGGTTGGGAATTTACGTAACTAATTCAGCAACGTAGAGCCGTGACTATAAATGCCAGAAACTTATGATTTCTATATATTATGACGTTTTTATAAATTTATCTCGTAAGGGGTTAAAATAGGAGGGGGATGAATGTTTGTTTGAAACTGATTTTATTGATCTTTAAATCCTACTTCCTACTAATAGTATAAACGCAAAGTTTGTGTGTATGTTTGTTACTTCTTCACGCACAAACGGCTGGACTAATATTAATGAAATTTGGTATGGAGGTAGATGACACCTTGGATTAACTCTTAGGGTTTTAATCCCCCGGGAACATAAGATCCTTCGGGAAAACGGGTGAAATCGCGGGGCGGAAGCTAGTAAGTATGTCATAAAAATTATGGACTTCATTGCCTCTGAAGGTAAAAATGAGTTCGAATCGGTACAATAAAAATCTCTTTTGAAATTGCTAAAGTAGAGGAAACTGTGCGGCTGTACAACAATCTAAAGTCCGACACCATCTGTGCAGCGGCAGTATTCTCCTTTAAAATGCACGCCTCCCCATATAACGAGGCCAAATGGAAACCGCACCGGCTACTTTACGAAGTAAGCTCCTTCGTTTGCTATGCTAATTGGTTGGATTACCTACCTGCAGCCGACACGTAGCCACCTACCTAATTACAAAACCGTTGAAAAAATTATCGCTTTAGCTTGGTACAAGTTTAAATAAACCAAGAAAAACTTCAATGTACCTACCAGTATCGTGTCAAAGTGGTGCCATTGCGTACCACGTTAACAAAGGAATTAACTCACTTTTTACTGCCGGAATAAAACAAAAGGTCAAACATTTAGTTCGAGGATGGAAGTTTATTTAGGATAATAATAACTTACGGCTGAAAAAAACTGGTAGATCTTTGATATATTGGTCTCCGTAAGTTCCCGCCGTCAAAATAAGGCTCAGGTGCAAACGTAGTATCCAATTTTAATTAAATTATCAGGAACTTTTGAACATAAATGTAGCGATGATCCATTTTATTTAAATTGTGTTTATAGGATTCATTTACATTAACGTGTTATGGAGGCAAGGCAAGTATCTCATAAAATGTAAAGTAAGAAATAAAATAATGTAACACAGGCCCAATATAAAATATGCGCACAAGGATGTATCATTTTTGTATGTATGCGTTTTGTGAAGGTACTAACTACATATAAATATATCTCTACGTATTCCGCACTTCCTGCAGCGCTAATGAACTTTTCCAGTCGGTATTTTCGCCTTCAACTAATTTGTGTATAAATTTTATCACTTAATAAGCTTTGCATTCAGATTCAGCGATGAACAGATACCTTCATATATTAGCATAATTAAAATTATTGAGACATCGTTACTTCGTTACGATTCTCTGAAATGTTGTATCTTTGAGGTTGAATTTGCATAGTCTAAACACCTAATGATTTTGTTGTACAACTCAACGCGTTTCAACCCAGATGGTTTCTTCTTCAGAATATTCATTTTAATACTTCATACAGCGCAATTAGCCTAAATTATTTTATTTTGTGTGTCAAATAACATTCATACACTAAAAGTGTTTACATCGTACCCTGGAATAAAACATAAGTATTTATCCCAGCAATACATTAGATGGGAGAAGCGGCTAAACTCACATAGGACTAGGAAGCTAGAAATACTATTATAGGTATATACAGATCTACTGGATCGATACCGAAATTGGTCTGAACCCTAACAAAGCACCCTTTGTTCGGATAACTAAGACTAAATGAGGCCGTGTCCTATCTCCTTCATCGAACACTCTAATTATCAAATCGTCTTATAGTTACTACTGGCTTGTTATACTCTATGTATCTACATTAATTAACCGACTATCTGATAGCGACTTGCGCGCGGAGACTTCGAATATTTGATTCTTATATATCAAAGATTTCAAAATGAGCATAATATCTTTTTGAATAGGTACTGTATTGACTAAAGTTTCATGATAATCAAACAGATTTTTTTGTATATACCTACATAAAATAATTCCTTCACACTTAAAAAAAGTATTTTTGCAAGAAAATATTACATTAATTACTAGGTTATTATTTTCATCAGTGGGTTGGTTATTATTACCTACTATATTTACTCTGATGTGATTATTAACACAATAGGTAGGCAATTGTAGGTACATGAACGTAAAGGGACATTCTCGTACAATTTATTCAAAAGACCCGAGACACGTCAGACCCGAGGGATTTCTGTCTGGACAAAGGCCGAAATTGCTATTATAATAGCGAATCTCGCAGCACAATTCAATTTCAAATAAAAAAGAACTGCCAATTCAATCACTTAAAAAAGGAGATGAAACTTTGCTAAAAATGATTATACTTTAGTTAGTTTTGAGAGTCACAGTAAGAGTAAAGGGGCTGCGAAGTTTAATTGGAAATGTCTTCTAAATTGATAGGTAGCGCCAGCGCCTTACGAAGTTTAGCCAATTTGCTTCGAGAATTCGAAAACGACTTCTGATCCTATTTCCGGAATTCTATATATTATTATAAGTAGAGGAATATTAAAATATTAGGTAATTTTTCGGAAATACCAAAAGGTTGTAATCATAGTAAAAATAATATTTATAAAAAGTTTTGAAAATGCTTTAAAGTTTAATTTGACACAGCGTAGTTACGGTAATGCATTATTATTTTATGAATAAAAGATGGTGATCTATCGTTCTGTAACATTTCTCTCGGGACACTTATATATGTGATAGCTCTGACCCACTTCAAAGTCGATAAGAATGCATACTTAGAATTTCCGCTTTAATACTGGAACAGAAACTACACATGGGAATGGGAACAGTCATACAATATTTTTCTTCTGTTTCTATTACAAAAAACATACAATTGAATATAAAAATATTATTGCCTTCGTGAGACAAACAAAGCTTATATTACTTTTACTCTAGGTTATTTGACATGATAAAACTAAAATGCGTTTTCCCATTTATTTATTTTTACAGCTAAATTTGACAAAAAATATCCGGTAGCGTTTACTCATGTCTAAATATTGTGCTCAGTGTACAAGAATTTCATGAATTTTCATGGCGGTTGTGAATATTCGAAAAGGCCGCACAACCAAAAGTATGTAATATTAAGTAGCCTATACTAAATAGTAGGTATTTAGTACAAACAACCAATGTACCTACTTCCAAACTAGATTGAAGAAACTTACATAAGTATAAGGTTGTGAGCTCGGGAGATAAAAGAGACGAACGAACTGTTTGAAGTCAACTTTATTACTCCTGTAATATAACATTGATACATAATGGTGAGCACACATTCACACAGTAAATATATGTACTCCATACACTACACGCCCACCGTTAAAAAATAAAAAAATAATATATATATATTTTTTTTTTACATAATAAATCTTATAATACTAACAAGATTACATAAAATTGATTACATTTTATTTTATTGTTTATAAGGTCTAGTTCTATTCTTATGAACTAACATTTCTTTACCTTTATAATCTATTTTTAAATTCGGTTCACAATCTTCGATTACTTTAAAAGGTCCTACATACAGAGGATCGAGTTTGTTTACACATTGCTCGTTTCTAAGTAGTATCATATCACCAATATTGTAGTTAATAGGATTTATATGCTTATCGTACTTAACTTTTCTAATATGTTTGCTCTTAATTAAATTTTGCCTTGCGTCATATTGCGATTTTTGAAGTCTATATTTAAGTTGTTTGGGATAATCATAAGGGTTATATAACGGATCTACATCTAAAGTTAAATTGCTCGGAATATTACACTGTTTCCCGAAAACTAGTTCATACGGTGTATATTTTGTTTCTGTATGTACTGTTGTGTTAAATGCAAAACACCAGAATGGTAACCATACACTCCAATTCTGTGGTTCGTTATCAGTATGAATACGAAGATATGATATTAAATTTTTATGACTGTTTTCTAAACTACCTATTGATTGATGATGATATGCTGTAGATGTTATTTGTTTAATTTGAAGGATTTGGCATACTTCTTTCATAACCATCGAAACAAACTCAGTTCCCCGATCAGATATAATGTGTCGAGGAATTCCGTAACGTAATATGAAATTGTTTACAAAAGCTGTTGCTACCGAAATAGTATCCTTATTACGAAGGGGATACGCTTCTACATATTTACTAAGATCACACTGTAGAGTGAGAATATACGAATAACTATCACTATCTTTACTTAAGGGCCCGACTAAATCTAAATATATCCTATCAAAAGTAGAATGTCCCGTATCTGTTATAACCATAGGGGATTTTATATGTTTAAAGTGTTTTTGACGTGAACACTTTTCACAACGACTCACAAATTCGGTTACGTCTTTTTCCAATCCTGGCCAAAAGAAACGTTTTTTAATATTGTTAATCATACGTCTTATGCCAGCATGACCGCTCGTTGGCAACATATGATAGTCGTTTATTATAACGCGTTTTGTATCGTGATCACTTATTTGTATGACACCATTTAAAATACATAATCGCGGTCCGGACCAATTTGGTGTGTCATTTATAATACGAGTTAACTCTTTTATTACTTTATGATTATATTCATTTTTCACGATATATAAACAATCTATTTTTAATTGATTGCAATAGTAACCTAATTTCCTCACAAAGGCATCTCGTGCGCAATATGATCGGAACGAAGGATTTACATATATTATTGAACTTGTAGAACTATACGCGAACAATGATTGTTCTGTTGATCTTCCCTCTATCTTAAACCATTCTTTCTCATCCACAAACCTCAATTCAGTACAATCGTTTGGTTTTTTAAGTGTTCCCACAACTTTTGGATGATCGGTCCAATCGTTTGTGTTAACCTTATCGACCAAAGGGTTGTCACCAACATCTCGATCATTTGTTTCTTTCATACGTTTTCTCTGCGCTCTAGTCAGAACAGACATAACATTCTCGTTCATTTCTTTCAATTCCTCACTCGATATTCTTATGCGTGACAAAGCATCTGCAGCTGCGTTGTCCGCTCCTCTGACATACTCGATTTCGTAATTATATTCTTCTAGTAATAGTCTAAATTTTGTCAAACGACTAGATGGGTTTGACATGTTAAAAAGATATATTAATGGTTTATGATCAGTTTTTATTAAAAATTTTCGCCCATAAAGGTATGGTCTAAAATATTTTACGGACCAAACAATAGCCAATAACTCCTTTTCAATCGTAGGATATCTAATTTCTGCTTTATTGAGGTTGCGACTAGCGAATGCTACCGGTCTATTGTCGTTATTTGATAACACCGAACCTATCGCATAGCCGGATGCGTCGGTTTGTAATATAAATATATTATTATCATCAAAATTTGGGTATTGCAGTATTGGTGGTGAGATTAACTCATTTTTCAATGATAAAAAAGATTTTTGGCATTCTTGCGTCCAGTTAAATTTTACATTTTTACGACCTAGTTTATTGAGAGGTATGGATTTCTTTGCAAAATTAGGAATAAATTTTCTGTAAAAATTTATAAATGCAACAAATCTTTTTGTTTCGTCTGCGCTTTTCGGGACGGGGTAGTTTTGAATGACTTTGACTTTTTCTGGATCTGGTTTTATACCTTCGGTTGAAATGACATGTCCTAAAAATTGCATTTCTTTCCTTAAAAAATCACATTTATTTGGATTTAATTTTAAGTTTACCTTTCGAAGCCTAGTTAAAATATCTATGAGATTTTTATTATGAATATCTAAATTACGTCCAAAGCAAATTAAATTGTCTAAATATATAAATAGTTTATCATATGTGAGTCCAGACATGGCTACTGTCATTAACCTAGAAAATGCACTAGGACTGATTTTCAATCCCATGGGGAGACGAGTCATTTGGTATTGACCAGAAGGAGTTGCGAATGCTGTGTATTTTCTGCACTCTGGGCTCAGATTTGCCTGATAATAAGCTTGAGATAAATCTAATTGTGAAAAATACATTGCACCGGATAAGGAATCTAAAATATCTGTAATATTTGGAAGTGGAAATTTGTCATCAAGAATTCTATCATTTAATTTGCGAAAATCAATTACTAATCGCCATTTTTTAGTATCGTCATTTGATTTTTTAGGCACCAATAAAATAGGGCTTGACCATTCGCTTTTTGCTGGTTCTATTATATTTTCTGAAATCATTTGTTTTATTTGCTTCTCAACTTCTTTACGCTGTGAAAATGGTAACCTATATGGTTTGGCATACACTGGATCTGCATTCGGTTTCAACTGTATGGTCTGGTTGTATAGATTAGTTGTAGTTAATTTGTCGTTAGGTAAGTTAAATACGTCTGAAAATTTGGCACATATATTTTGAACTGATATCCTTTCCTCGTTATTTAAATGACTTAAATTCAGTTGACACAATAATGTACGTACTCTATCTCCATCAATATTATTGTCTCTTTCAAAATTACATATATTATATTCTGACAAACTATGTATTTCTGGCCTAAAATAGTTAAGTTTTACTTCTGATTCGCGAGTATTAAGTATTTGTATGCAAATTTTTCCATTGGTAGGTTTGCATAGACTCCCAGCCATGAAAACCCCCTTGCATAATTCTTCTGGTAGAACTACACATTCATTGCTGAAATTTGTATCTATCTTAAATATTTTTTCACACCTCGGTGGGATACTTAGGAAGCTGTTTTTGCATAAAGAACTAGCAACCATGGATACCGTAACAATCTTTTTAAAGTTATTAATTGATAATGTATTATCTTCAAAGTTTAAAATAGCTTTGTAGTTTCGTAAAAAATCTCTACCAATTATTCCATGTTGTGTACAAGGTAAGTATTCTATTACATAAAATTTGTGTACAAATTCCTGCCCATCTACGTTCAATGTAATATAAACATATCCAAGTGTTTGAATTTGACCACCAATACCATTTATGTGAATGCATTCTGTATGCACTGGAATATTCCAACATATCACAGTTTCGTATTTCAGTGCCGACAGAGATGCTCCAGAATCTATTAGAAAACCATATTTGGCATCTTGTACTAAGAATTCCACCGAGCTATTATTGTCACAGGCTAATATGAAATTATCAACGAAAAAATTCTAAAGCCTGGTTTTTATTTGTTTCTAAATTTTGCTCGACCTGACCAACCGATTCAGGGTTATTGCGCATATAATGTACGTTTTGAGTACGAGTAAAACTACGACTCTGTCTACCTCGATAAGATGATACTTGTCTATGACCACGATTACCTCGTTGCGACTCTGAACTTCGAGTCTGCGACTGATTGTTAGGAAAATATTTATGGTTGTATCCTCGTGAAAACTGCATACTTGGTTGACCTGTTCGTCTAACAAAATGTCCTCTATTATTGAAGTTACGTGAATATCTATAATTACCTGATCTACCTCGATTTCCGAAGTACATCGACGCTTCAGAGTTTTGATGACTACAGGAAGCTTCTTCATCTTTCGCTGCTCTTAACGTATCTTTCAAGGATAGGTAATTACGTGCTGCTAAAATAGTGCTGAGTTGTCGATTTCGTAAGCCGTTGGTGAAGCTTTTAATTGCGAGTTTCTCATTTAAAGGGCGTAATATTTTATACGCATTTTGGTCACCGTCAGCTTGGGAAATGGTCAAATCAACAAATAATTGTTCTACTTTACTCCCATAATTATCTAAAGATGTACCGTTTTGTCTTAATTGCACTAACTCATTATGTATAGAAGTGCTGGATTTTTTAGTAAGCAGGTGGTTTCGCATATCGCCAACAAGTGATTCGCAAGTATCGTATGATAAGGATAATCTTAATTTAGCATTCTCATTTAGTCTTGTTTTCAATACAAATTTAATTAGCATAATTTTACCTTCACTACTGAGCGTAGAACTATATAGTTCAATGGCATCTATAAGGTTTTTTGTCGTATTTTCATCACCGTTCATAACCGGAAGTAGCGATACCGCAGTCTTAAAATTGAAGGTCTCCATTATAGGGATTTTGCTTTCAACACCTTCGACAGTACTCTCGGAGCTGTAATTTTTTGAACAAAATGTTTCTATTTGTACGTATAAATCTTTTATAGAATCGCAATAGGACTGTATTTCTTTTAAAATTTGACCTTGAATTTTTTTTTGTTCAATTTGTTTAGATAAGTCATTTATACATTCATCAAATTTTATACGTAACTGAGTGGCCTCATTCAGTTTTTCTTGTAAGGTAGTCTCAGTTCTTTTAACATAACTTAACTTTAGTAAGTTATCTCTAATATGTTTAAGTTTGGCATATATATTTTTAAGTTCACTTGCCATTTATTTATGTATAATTTTGAAATAGCTTCATAATAATTAATAATAATTGATTCGAAGACATTGACTCATTATAGGTATATATTAGGTATACTACTCAACTCTTGAATATTATAAAATAAGGTATACAAGTAATATAAAAAAATTAACTAAGGAATTCCTAAGGAGTTCACTGTAGGTCTACATGCATTTCTTACTTACACTCATCACTGATTTTTAATTAATGCACTTTACAATGTTTCTCACTTTTTTTCAATATTCACCGCTCCCGACTCCTTCTGATGACACTCGTAGCAAACCCGAGGCTCGTCCAGACGGTTTGGTCGACGAAAAGATCGCATAAAGTTTTGCGTCAAATATTCGTTTCTTATCCACCCTTGGTGGCATCGTTTATACATTTTGAATAACATGTATAATCCGGCAACAGCGAGCATGGTGCAAATTACAAACATCACTATGCTTATATTCGATAAGTGATATTCTTGCGAAGAAATGTTCGATCCACCAGATGCATTCTGGTTGATGAATACTTCATCTTTTTCTACATTGGAACGGCACATTTTCACAGGTCACATAATGTTTTTTTTTATTTTTTTGTTTTAAATTTCGGAATATACATAAAAGTCACATTTTCTTAATTATTTAGTTCATGAATACCGAAACGAATTTCGCGCGACCGAACTCTGGCAGACCGCCTCGAGTGGCAGGGTCGCCATATAAGGTTGTGAGCTCGGGAGATAAAAGAGACGAACGAACTGTTTGAAGTCAACTTTATTACTCCTGTAATATAACATTGATACATAATGGTGAGCACACATTCACACAGTAAATATATGTACTCCATACACTACATAAGTACTAAATAGTAAGTACCAGATATTATAAGATCCAATATTGAGCTTGATATGTTATTGAAACACGGCCCATCGACTGAGCGACCGAGTGCATCGATGTAGAGGAGTGCCACTTCAAAAAGCATTAGCATTACTCGCTTGATGAAACATTGCATATAGTATGCTATAACTTGTTTAATCTTTCGTTAGAGAGAGAGAGACAAACAGATAGTCAAAAAGAACCGGACGGGGCTTCGTTCGACAAGGTCCATGCACATTATGCCTCTGTAAATATTAGCACTACACTCTACCGAAACACAATTCAAATAGTTTTTACAGTGTACTAATTTGAATTTTATATCAGCGATTAGAAAACTGCTATGTCATTTTTTAAAGGTACACACGGCCACAGATCAAGCTACACATTTTTGTTGCAAAATAGCTCCTATTACAACCGCATAAGGTGCCGCCGTGTGTATCTTGATCTGTGGCCGTGCGGTGCGTACTACTAATCTTGCAAGGATTTAGAAAATATATTTTTTAAGCGGTATACTTGAACACTCTAGAATCGAATCGACAATATTGGTTAATTAAACACTTTTGAATGCAAATCACATACATAATCTTGTTCGTGTATACTCAATTTAAATACGTACCTAATTGTGATTTCAAAATATTGGGTGGATGCCACTCGCGGTCTGGCACACCCGCCAAACAGATAGCCCTAATCCGGTAGAGTCGTAATTACATAATTACTTCCTATTTCTACAGAAGGGTCTGACTAAATTGGATATGCCTACACAAAATTGCGTAATTAAACAATTAGGTACCTAGTTAATAAGCGTCTTCCTTTTACCCTTCCATAGTTATTAAATCCTGTAAGAGTAGATGTTGGCTTAGCAAAATTTTTTATTTGATGAACGTGGCCAGAGGCGCTATGACTCATGACAATATTTGGATAATGCGCTACATATAAACATTAGAAAAGCTTATTTTAGAGAGCACCCTGATACAACTCCGATAGCGCCACTATATAAACAAGCCATGAGTCGAATTTGACCTTAATTATGGTAAAAGATAACATAAAGCTTTTTAGACCAGACTTTTTATTTTGTATGTTCGACGACTTGACATAGATAATACTCGGAGCGAAAATTATGTAGGTATTTCAGCAGTGTACAATATTATTAAAGGAAATAATTATATCTACTTTAGGTATCGGACCATGTCTCTGAAAAATCTCTCTCTATGTGACATAGGTAGCTAAATTTTAAATATATTTCAAATAACAGCACTAAACTTTTACTTAATGACTGTTGGAATGTTTGATGATTACATAATAATAGGTATAGTTGAGGGTTCTCTAAACCTAAATTAACAAACTACACTTAAAGAGTAAGGTTATTAAAGGTTTTTTTAATTTTCCTTTTATTATTCCTTAAGCGTCCGGTACTTGGGGACTTCGCCCTATATACGTTTCTTTACGTCAAAAGGGTTCGTGCTGTGGCCGCTGTGCGATTTACGTAACCGAAACGTAATAAATTACATATACTTTCAGAATTTGGGAAGCTTTCTACAGCTTGTCATAAAAGAATTACTAGTGTTGAAAAAAATAATTTCATTTTTAAAACTCACGTCAGTTTGGATTTTTCAAAAATTTACGCATAATGTAGCCCAAACACTTCGAATTTCGATCTCCTAGATAAGTTCTATTAACATTCCCAACATAAGGGAGGAATTACAAAGAACGTACGCGGTAAAATATTTCCATTCTCATTCATTTCACGACAATGCCCTATTACTGAGACTATGTTACGTGTCGTCCAAGCGATCTTAGAAAACATGCTCATTTCAAATATAATGCTCATTCTCGATTTGAGATGTATTCTCATACGTTTATATTTGGTGTCGCTGGATCTTTAATTAATCTAAAAGTGATTGAGTTCTTTTTGGCGTTCCGTACCCAAAGGTCCGTCTGTCTGTTGATATGTCACCAAAGATTGATTACGATATCTAAACAACATATTTTATAGACCCGAAAGGACATTTTATTTGTGGTACGGAACCCTCATAAAGAGAGAATGCTTGGATGGTCATGTTAAATTACATGCTCTCTCTATTGGAATTGGATGGATTGTAAAGAATTGAACTCTAAACTTTATGTTTAGTGTGGACCCACAAATTAAATAAGATCACCGTAATTTCCCTGCAATGTTCACCTATACCTACTTAATCGATGTTATCAAACAGAAAATAATAGCAAAAGACGGAAGACATTGCGTTCGGGTAAACAACAATATTAATTTCATATACCTATGGTACCCTGCAGTACCGTTACTTAAAATCTAAAATTAAAGTCATTTCTGGCCATTAATGTAACTCATTCACGCATTGTATGTATCCCACACCACAAGTCATTATCCTCACAATGTTGACCCTACATGTTGGCCGTAAATCGACTCGCTCCCCGAGGAATGTTCCATTAATATTTATGACCGGAAAATTATCATTAAAATATATTTTGACCGACCTTAATATTACCGATACGCCTCATTCAATATTCTTCTACAAGGGTCCGCGTATACGATCTTAATTATCTTTGGTAGGCTAACTTCTGCTTCCTGATTTCAGTCACGTTTACAGATAAATAACATAAGTCCTTCCTCCTAGGCACTGGCGAACAAAAACCTTCCGGACTGAGGTTGCAAAATAGCACACGTGACATGCATCCATTCGATTCCATCAAATATGTAGTAGATCTAGCTGAAACACTGTCAGTCGATCATTGATTGTAATCCGGGTCGATCGCGAATTCGCGAAATATTGTAATGGTGAGATTCGGGTCCCAACTCGGCGGATTACCGACTACTTAGGTCGATCGTACGATGCAACTCATTCGACCAAATATCGCGAGCTGTAGTCTTGCCCAAAGATATGTTCTGGACTCAAATAATTTTATATCGTAAGTACTGAAAAATATTGATCTCCTAATTGTCACAAATGATCGAATCTTGTATCAATTGAACAGGGACACTCGTGTTTGGGCAGAGATTCGATTAATCGCGATCGACACACGTAGGTACATTGGTTTCTAAGTTTAAGGAAAAAAAAAACAGAAAACGCCTCTGTCGCATTATTGACAGAAAACTACTTTGATCCTTTCCAAGTGCTACATCGCTGTCAGCCACTGTCCAACCCAGAATCTGCACCATAAATATCTCCCGATACCCAATTTCCAGTACCCGCCATAATCAATTTGCTAAGCATATGTATCAAGTGTTGAAATTCAAATATTTATCGACAGTTCCCAGGCGCATGCGCAGGCCGACCGTTGACCCTACACGCCCGCGCGCCCGCACTGAGAATGCGTCTGCTTTCTGTACACTTGCTGCCTGCGCCTGCGCACCCGGTCCTGGGATATGCCAAACAACTACCGGAGAAACCGTTTACATAGTACACTGACCTAGTAATTCAGACATTCTGAGCAGACTAATATAAATCAACACTTAGCGAGACGTCATCATCAGTTATTACTATCAGGTATCAACATTCATTTTTATTCATTAACTATATTATTATTAATTTGAAAAGAAAAAAAAACGATTAGTTTTTATATTCTAAAAAATACAGCTGTAATGAATTTGTTTGCAACGTGAAGCTCACGTTTCCTTAACAATATTGATCTGTCAGAGCTGACGTTAGCTAACAGCCACAGGGCACCATTACGTTATTTCCTATGAGGCTGTTTATTATTACAGAAGCTATAAATAAACTTTTGCTAAACATTTATCTGATATACATAAGATTGTTACATAACTTGAAGGAAAGATGCTTATCATTGAGAGTTTTTTAAATGGAGGTCGTATTTTGTTGATTTTATGATTAAAGCTTTGATATGCATCAGCTAAAATAAGTCTTACTCGTAAAGCTTTGCTAAGTTTAGCAAGAAAATCATTAAGAAAATTACGGAATGTACAAATAGTCTGAAAATCTGATGGACCACTAGAATGATTTATCAACAATGAATTCCACATTAAATTTCATTGTTATTAAAATGTTCTCAATGTAGGCAATAGAAATCTAAAATGTTTAACCAATAGAATTGCAGGAATCTGACGAGATGTAAATTTTGTGCATTTTGATTGGTTAATTGGTTTTATATACTAAGTATCGCGTATCGTTTTTCGAAGTAGACCCTCTGAATGCATAATATGTGCATGTACAGTAATTGCTGCTGTGAGAAGGTTAATTGTACTTAATAACTGGGTTTTTAATTGTTTCATAAATTTTGAAGGTACTCGGACGCAATAAATTGACACTATTCAAAGAGTTGATACGCAACATGGCAGTGCACCGCCTGTGTAATGATTCGAAATGCCAGCCTTCTGTTCCGATAGGCCTCTAGTAACAAATTGGACCTGACTTGTTGTTATTCAAGCAGATAGTTGCTAGCCTGCATCGAAAATTGAAATTTTGGCACTAAATATTAAAAAATGCGATTTCTATTAAAAAAAAGAGTTGCTTGTTTCAGTATTGTATTTTTCCGAATGTTTTAATTTAATTACAAGATAGTTTATAAGAATAACGTTACAATTTGATATCACTTTACTAAGTATAACAACACTAGGTACCTCTACTACCTCCTACTCAGCTAACCGAGAAGATATTTTATTCGATTTTCTTTTTAAAGTCTATAAATATTTTCGGGACATTCAATGTCTCTTTTTTTATGAGAACATTTCTTAACATACAAACGAACGACCCACATAATTCTTCTATTACCATCTTAACTCTACCAAGTCACACATTTTACGATTAAATTTCTTAACAGCTTGTTAAATGCTAAAGATTCTATCAAAAAGGCATATATTTATTAAAACACAATATAGTAACTATACTACATTTTCTCGCAGAGTATAAAACTGCAACTACTCACACTAACCTACTTCTGTGGTGTACTACCTACTACAAAATTTCAATTCAGCCTATGAATGCATTTTTATGGCGTAACAACATGATGCTGAGAAAGAGTAAAATTGCTTTGTTATTCCATCAGAGCACCGAGGCATCAAACATACGAGATGGGTCAGCGATTCGCGGCAGACACGAGTCAATTTAATTAAATGTCAACGCGGCCATTGCACCTACAGCATCGAATGCAGTGGATTAATATCAGCAGTCACTCACATAGACAGACAGCCACTCATACCCATCCACTTTAGTTCACATTCCATACTCTCCTAGTAATATTATAAACTGAAAGTTTGTATGTATGTATATTTGTTGCTCTTTCACGTAAAAACGGATTTGGATGAAACTTAGCACATATATAGATCTTACCCTGGAATAACATAAAGGCTACTTTTTATCCCGGTAACGCGGATGAAACCGCGAGGGACAGCTAGTATTAAAAATATGTAATGTTTGTGAGGATGTATGGATGTTTTTAACGCATGTAAAATGCAAGGTGCTGTCAATGTATTACAAACTATTGGCACTATTGTTTTTAAAGTGTAATTCATGTTCCTTCTGGAAAATATCATAGTACCGCAGATTCGCTGACTTCAAAACTGTCAGATTAGAATTCCTAGATAGTTTATGATTTTAGTGCCTTTGAAGGCGACTCAATTTTTTGATTAAAGTTTTTTATATTAAAATTTTTAGTTTCTTATATTTTAACACTGACTTAGTATAAGCATATTAGCGTTCATCACATCAAAGAATTAACCCCTAACTCCTAACCGTTAAGGAGTTGTACCTTCCATCATCAGCTCAGCATCATAAAATGATAACTACCAGACTCTAATATCTGAATAGCTTTAGAAAGTATATGAAAAACATTGTAAGTGCATATATAAAAAATGAAAAGATTCCGAATAATTATTAACCTCCTCCTTTTTGAAGTCGGTTTAAAAACACAAACGACCAACCTAACCTAACCCCAGATGACCCCACTAAGCTAAGAGAAACTGTTTCCTCTTATTAATTTCGAGTTAAAGAGGCTTTTACCTGGAGAGCACTCGGCATCATTAGGTCGCGGGTTCGCGGTTCCCATTATGGACAGGGCTCATAATGAAGCCACCTTATATTACGATACTCGCTCGCTACCCGCACTAATGGCAACATACATTAATGCTATTAGATGTCTTCATTAATACAAGCTCCAATTGTTCTGCAGCCAATACGCTGTGGAATATTCTACAGTATGTAATGCTTAATTGAAAACTAGACATTTTCTTAAGCTGACTAGGTTTGTGCAAAGAGATCCGGTTTCGTTGTCATATAAGTGATACACTATAGACTTTACTTTCTCTGTGCTATAGAGAAGCCAATTTTTTTGTACATAACCTTGATAGCGAAATATAAACTTCAGAATATTCAGTCCCTAATAAGTTTCAAATTATAAAAGAAGCCGGTATCAGATGTGCCAAAGGATATCACGGGGGATGTGTCACTATTGAATTTTCAATATATTGGTCAGTAGTGTACCTTACTAGTATTGCTGAACCAGCGATCCGACACTATCCAATCAATAACACTCACGTTAGTCGGCAATTCAAGATTTTTGCAGTTAAAGTGTAGTGGAATATTCTATTTTTATCTCTTATTCTCGCACATATAATTTACAGCAAGTATGTTAAAGATTCAACTTAGCAGCTTTACCTGCCCTACTAATAGGTATGATGTAGAAATAGATTTTTTATCGGCAAACTGCGTGGTCCTACCACACCGTCTCCTTACTGTAAATAAAAAACTTTATGGCATTTAAGTATGCGCTTACGCATATTATTGCATTTGATGAGACCCTTAAATGTAGGTTTTACTTTAAGAATTTTGAATCTCTACCTAGAGCACAGTAGGTATATACAAGTATAGGGTCATAAAAAATACCCTCGAAGAAATAATGGTTGCTTACAAGAGTGCCTTGCCATACTCCTATGCCCATAAAATCAAAGGGCAAAGTGTATAAGACAGCAGTCTATCTAGCGCTATTATACGAATCAGCATAAGTAAAAGATGTGTCCACGAAATGAGGAAGCTGATGTATGCGGGTGGTGCGACTTGAATTTTACTTCGAATTTAAAAGAAAGCTGAAAAAATTGACTGACTAAAATGCAATGTACGTGCATGAATACAGACATGAATGTTTTGTTATTCTAATAATAAATATGAACATTACATTTAGATATAAACAAAGCTTCTGTATTATTGCATGTTTATTTTGAGGGAGTTATTTTAAGCTTAACATAAGCTTACACATGCATTTTGTTGTCACTATCTTTGATATATAGAGATGGTAAAGTAATTAAAATAAAGTATTTTACCTAAAAATTGTTATCTAGCTACCTAATAGTCCTTTGTCGTTAGATAGTGGTGATAAAGGAAAAACTGAATCACCAAAATGGCTGAGCATTACATTATACCTATATAGGTAGATGATATAAAAATACCTTATTATTCAATTTCTAAAGAGTTCCTAACCTAAATCTCCACCAAATTCTTATTATTCATATCGCGCACGTAATAAGAAATAACTATTGCCAAGAATATGAAAGCGAATTGATGAATTATGAAAATTGCTATTCTCTCTCAAATGTAACGTGATACGCAGATACAAAGTAGGTAGGTACCTATATATTTATCATACCTACAGTTACCATATATAAATTAAACTTGATTAAGTAAGAGAAATCTCGTTCAGGAATCTTGACTCGAAAAACAGAACAGATACAAACAAGAATATTTTTTTATTTTTACATATTTTTCCGTACTTCATACCCTACATAGATTTTCATGTGTAAAACAAGTTTGTTTGTTTTGAAGGTTTAAATAACTAAACATTAAACTGAGGCCGTTGGAAAAATATTGGTATGCCCCTAATGTTAGAAATAGGTACGGGTTCATTTACATTTGATCTACAACAGTTTATAGGAAAATAAGATGTACCTACTCGTATGTTACCTACTTTACGTATATAGGTACTTCCTTTTATTGACTGCTACACCGAACCCAGTATATAATAGTAGTCTTTGACCGAACCGGTGGTAGAGTCTATTGTAAAAATTGTAACCGTTGACATTCATAAGTGCCTTATTAGGGCCTAAACTGAATAAATGAGTTTGGAGTTTGAGTATATTATTTGAGATATAAAATTTGTATCAATAAATAACTTTTAACAAAAAGAGAACCTCCTTCATAAACACTAAAAATTAAAAAATAATAACCACATAGGAACTCTAATCGGACAGTTTTGTTCCACGTAAAATATAATGGTACCGCAGATTTCTCTACTGACTGAGTCCTCGATAAGGTTATAGTTAAATTAATTTCTACTTATAATTATAAGAAAGTTAAAGACGATTTCAGTAACAAATACCTACTGTGTCAAAAATCATGAACTGCACCGAAACATACTACGAAAATGGTACATGCAAAGAAGGTAAAAAAGAGGTACTTACCACTCAAAAGTAGATTATAAAATCTGCAAAATACGCTATAAATTCAATTAAGAAGGTTAATTAGGAGCACGTAATCCATGTTACTCAGCTCCTGTTAACCTCTTCTACGAGTGAAGCATCAGTTCCGATTGATTGAGCACTCGTTGAACTGAGACTGTTAATCACGGTTACACGCTATTTTAGCCACTTCATTATATGGTGATCTGTTACTCGATTCATATAAACACGTGAGCTAGTTTGAATGGCTGATAGTAAATTAGAAATAGTTAAATTAGTTCAATTATATTGTGGTTAACTAACAAGCTTTATTAATAATGTTGTACAGCTTTCTTTATTGCTTCTGATGAGTGAATGATTCTTACTTTTGTAAGTATGTAGGTATTTTAATTGCAATAATTTCGTGTAATAGGTTACGTATTTCGCTGTATAGGTTTTATTATGATTTTTCAGCAACAATCGTAGGTATTTTTTTAAAGGCCTTCATAGTTGATGTGGCTGAAGGTGGTAAGCACATAATGATTATAACATAATGTATAAAATTAATGAATCATCATAGCCTGGACGAGTACCTACCTACCACCTACCACCGCCAAGGCCACACCTAAAAAAATTCTTACGAAATTTCTCTTCACCGAAAGCATCAGTTTACAGAAGATATTGAATGCAAGACCTTAAAATTATAGACACTTAGCACTGACAACAATTATTTTATGTATCTGTATGAAAAGCCATACCTACATTAAAGAGTAAACAAAACAACAGTACCTATTGCGCACTAAGCCATAGCTGTTTCAACTTGTACATAAACAGGAAATAATATTAAAGCATCTCGCATATCAATTTATCTTATCCCAGAGTTGTAGAAACTTGCAGACTGCAAAGTTTCTCGACCTAATCAAAACTGAAGTTGGCGGAAAATAGTGTCAGAAGTTTTACTTCACGTACTTGCACAGGCGGGGTTCAAACTCGATGCTCAAGTCTGCTGCGAAAATGTTCTCGTAATACGTTACAGAAGTTGTTAACAAAACATGCTACAGTATAAAACCTTTCTATAGAACAGCCAGTTTACATAGAGGCACAATTTGAAAACTATTTATCCGGTTTTACAGTAACTTCAATTATCCGATTTACGGATGCGCTGTGCTGTGTAAAATATAATTTAGATTTTATCGAAAGATGCAGGTTGTTATGGTTATTTTATTTTGATTTTACATGATTACTTTACTGGTCGGTAATTTTTTATTTGAATTTAGGCTTAATTTATTGGGATCAAAAGTATTATTTGGTTTGGAAACGATAAGTTTCTCGCAGAATGTATTATTTTAATAAGTCCCAATATATACAGGTAAATAAGTATCCTTATATTGATTATTTTCAAAGTACATACGGTTGAAGTAGGTATAGGTAAATATATAACATATTTATTTACTTAAAGGACCTCCTATAAAGTTTATTAGCGAAGACATTAGTAAA
This sequence comes from Tethea ocularis, assembly GCA_963555595.1. Classification (NCBI taxonomy): domain Eukaryota; kingdom Metazoa; phylum Arthropoda; class Insecta; order Lepidoptera; family Drepanidae; genus Tethea; species Tethea ocularis. Next base: position 8,734,452 of record OY741959.1, on the reverse strand, counting down.
TGGCAGCTATAAGTGAATTCGATGTTTTATTGACTAACAGTAAAACACCCACTCTTATCGACACTCTGTTAATTTTATCGACATAGTATAAAAGATCTAAACCATTAAACTTTATGACCTTTTCTAGATTCTAGATAGTATCAACAATATTAAAATATAGATTTTATGAATCTCAGTTTGAAAAGCTGTAGACGTTTGATACATTACTACTTTGTTTTTCATAGGTGTTAAAAAGAACTCGCGTGAAATCAGCACTTTGCTCAAACTCAAACTAAAAAAAAACTGTTTAGGCCCTTACGAGTATGAACATTGAAAGTTACAATTCTCTACCACAGGTTCGGAATACACACTTAAATTTGAGAAGACCTCGGAAAGAAACTCGGCAAAGCTTATTTCTTTTATGGATTTTTCGTCTGATTTTATTTAATTATAGTTTTTATTTTAAATTAAATATACATAAAGTTCATACAATTTTGCCTTTACTTTCATCATCATTTCCCTCCCTACCCAGTTCCCAATCATTTGCGGTCGGCGCAATATATAGGTACTCTTATTCCGTTTAGCCCTTCTCTCCGTCATATCGGCATTCACTCCTTTCTTACTCATCATCTTTCACACAATCAATCTCTTTTTCGGTCTTCCCCTTCCCGTATATTCAGCAACTAATTCTTTAAACCTGAGATAATTCTCTGTTTTACGTCACGGTCAATATTGCCATCGTTTTGTGAACCGAGGCACGTAAACTGGCTTTACTTCAATATATGTATATACTTATGTATTTTTTCTTCAAAAATTATGAATCTAACGGGTACCTATAACTGATAAATTGTCGATTATACAAGCTGGTCTTAGATAGTACCAATATCGGAATCATCGATTATGAAAACAACATGGAGGATTCCCTTTTCCTCCTTAGCCTCCACTAGTAAAACATATTTATAGGCAATAAATTAGTACGAATAGTGCGAACTCTATTTACTGATTAGATCCCCTTCATTTACGAAACATCGTTTGGTTTCCCTTATCGGTACCGCGCCTATTATTAGAAACCACGTTGAATGAACAAACAACGTTTAAAAAAATCGAATGTCAGATCTACAATTCCCCACGTAAAACTCATGACAAGGCGACGCAGTTGACGTTACGACTACCCCTCTCTAGTACCCCCTTCTACACTCCCAACGACGCACGACGCGCCGGCGACACTGAATGGCTAGACGGCAAGGCGCGGCACCATATTGTGGCTTCGTTAGACAAACGAGTTCCACTAATATAGCAACTCTTCTGTAACATCTTGGTCTTGATGTTCTTTTGTTTAGTAAGGAAGGACGACGGCCGAAGAAAATTGGTACATACGGCGGACGGATATATGAAATGCATAGAAGACGTCACCAGCCTTTATACCTATACCTACTAATATCGATGGGTAGGTATATAATTATTTAAAATTAGGTTCCAAATAATAATTGTGCTAAGTTTTAACTCACAAAATACTTACTATTGCTTGTACAAATATTTGCCGATAATAATAAAGACGATTTTATTAGGTAGATACTTACATCACTTCTTCTGTGAATACCTATTGGTTCCATACCAAATAAATATTACTAAAACATTATTAATGAATAATTTACTTTGATTTCATTAACTTGTTCCGATTATTTTATACGAGCAGTTACTATACACTATTACATTTTGTTGTCTTTAATATATTTTATTTATTTGTAATTTTACAATAGCTTGTAATTGAGGTGTTATGGTGTGAATACAAGTACATATGTATGGTAATTTTAGTGTATGCCTCGTGGGTTGCTGGTAAAATAAATAAATAGGTACCAACCCAGGCACTATTTATAATTCATTGGGTTATGTAATATCACGATGAACAGTTTCCAACACTACACCTAACGTTAATAAACAATGCACAGACAAAGTAAACAGTTGACCAGCCGCAATAAATGTTTTTGTCAATAATACTGGTGCAATTTGCAGGCTAAGCTACACCGACCGCTCACAACTTCGTAGGTCTGTACGCGGCTGACATACCTACCTATTTCGACCATAATCTACGCTCTACGCTGCTCTGAGCCGCTACTAATGTAATACCACATTTACATGGCGAAAATACATGGTACATAACATATAATGCTGAGAAACCAATTCCCATTTAGTATAGGTAGGTAGGTATACACGTAACTTACAGAAGTCGTAAAGCAAAATGAAAAACATATACCTAGAGATAGCAAAGGAAAAGTAATTACCTATACCTACTCACTTTCTCGGTTAAAAAGAAAACTATATCTACGTACAGATGATAACTATCTAGATCGTTGAATGTCATGCATCGACGCAAAACTTTGTACATCTTGAATACTGAACAGAAGCTATTGAATTACATTGGGCGGCTCAAAAGTTTTAAATTGTAATTAAATATAACTGGATATTAAGTAATTCCGTGTCCATGTTCTGTCAATTAACTATAACGTTTATCCACTTCAAACTCAAAACGTCCGTCTCTATCTTGAATGAAGTAATAGATAAAGATCGAGGAGGTCGTTTAGTGGATTGAGGGTGTGCCTATCATGGCAAAGAATCCTAAGTATGGCTGGAGCTTTGCGAGAGTTGCAAGAGGCACAATAACGTGAAGTTATGCTCACAGTGGTCGCTGTGTTTTTAGTTTTATCAACAAAAGGAACTGTTTTATGTTACGGCACGCACAATTCACATTGCTTACCGATTAGACACGCCATTAATAAAAGTTGTTCTTTTATTAAAATTCCATTATGATACGTGTATTTAAATCCTTTGGATTAGGGTCCCACATGTCAAGCAAGACATGACGTGGCTTTTTTATTTTTATTTTCAACGTTCATTACTTAGTTTTTTTTAACATCGACGCTATTTCATATTTATTAGTTAAATTAAAATCACTTTCTGTAAGGTGTCGGAAGTATTCTGTACATGTGTCCTTTAATTAAGCATAATAATAGTGCAACAAAAATGAATAATATTTGTATGTCGAAATAAGTATTAATAAATTATTCTGAATTTAATTTTAATCTTAATAATATTAGGGCAATATAGTCACGAAGCCCTTTTTTACGAATAACTTTAGCTCGCTGGTAGGTAAGGTAAAGGTAAGTATAACTACGGTGAAGTTCTGTAAAATAACGTCATTTAAAACAACAATAGGCATTTTTTCAGAACCCGTAAACGTTTCTACTGTTTGTGCTACATGCAATATGAAAATTAAGACATCATTATGTAAGTAAGACCTCTATTTTCACCACATAATATTAGCTAGGATAAAATCTAAACATATCATAGACAATTTTTTATAAGGAATGGTAAAAATAAACAATCTATCATGTGACATTTGGCATCATCATTTTATACATAGGAAATCCGATATCACGTTTTTGAAATTACAGTTCTTCCAAGTTTTAAACTTCATTTTTCGCCTAAAAACAAGTTAGCAACAGTGCGTGTCTTGAATGGCGGGCAAGTCGTTAACTTTGGCGTGGTTATAAATCTCGTGAATGGGCTGCTTTATCGGCGTTCACTAGACACTTGACTCCCACAAACCGACGCTTCAAAGCTAGATATATCAAAGGGTTTTTAATTGCTCATTTGACCGATGTTTAAGAGCATTAATACTCGAATATTTAATCTTCCTAAGATCCTTAATGCTTGCGATGATAATTGCCAACAAAATGAGCGATTATGTTTTTTAAAAAGGTTTCCATTGGAATATCCTCACACAACTTGCTTCATACCATTTAGGTTTTACTTTCTGGCTTTTGTATATAGCTTTATGATTTTTTTGAGCGATAAATCTACAAACACTTTTTCGCAACACGACGTTATCACATTGTCTCACACTCAGCATGTTTTCTGAGCGCGCATGTGATTGAGCGCAACTAGTTATCTGTCGCTAATAGTAACAATTTAATAGTTTTAACTATTTATGAAACAAAAATAGGTAAATTTTCTAGATATAGGTAAGTATGTAAGACGCAAGACCGGTCATCGCGATTATATGTTTAAATATATAATACAAATTAAAACTAAGATGGTACATTAAAAAGACAGTAGAATTTTATATTTTTATGCATAAGGATTGATTATAATAGTAGAGAGAATATTAAATATTATGTTGATTATATTAGCATAACATTTAATGTTGTCCAAGCCTTGGCAGCTGAAAACAGCCGGCAAATTGAAAATACAATTTTAAAGTTGGTCGCACGGAAAATGTGCAAAACAACTAAATTACACTAGGTAGCGTTAACGTACCTATACTCGTAGTCGTACGTAGGTAAGCGAAGCTCCAAAACGGCTTGGAAAAGATTAATGGCCTTAAAATTGCATCGCAGTCGTGCAATAAAAGCAAGCCGGCAGAATCAGGCGGCGAGCACCAAATGCGGTGTTTTATCACTGAGACATGTGAGTGCACCCGAGTCCCGACTATCCCACTGGAATTAAAAGCGAATGAATTTTTAAGATGGTAAAGTCGACCCCGTTCTATGAAATGCATTTTACCAGACTGAAGTGGACATAAAACCTATTTACTTAACTACCAAGAAAACGCTCACTGCATTAGCCGAGGTTTAAATTTAAGAGAGTTCCTCTCTATTTTCTTATTCTGTGGTTATTTAGACTTCAATTTAAAATTTCTACCCTGCGTTATATTTAAGTTTATACAAAGGAGTTTTCATAACTAAACCTAATTTAATTTTAAATATTTTTTATAAGAAAATTCTAACGAAAACTCGACGAGGTATTCGTAGTACTATTTTATTTTATTTTTCTTTGTTTGAGATTTAGCTTCCCTGGTTTAACTAACGTTTAAAGTTAAACTTTTAGATACCTACAATTTATTAATAGGTAGGTACACATATTAGAGTTACTTATTCATGTATATATAGCACAAAGCTTTAATGTACCTAAATAATTTCGCTGAAAATTCAATATACTGTGAGATATTTCAACAACAAAACCTTTAGTATCTCACAAATAAACATCAAAACAGAAACCAACACACTGGTTAATTTAATTAAAATAATTAATTTTATACGCTGACTACTCGTAACTTTGGAAATAAACGATATATGGGTATAATAACAAGAACCGTTGTATCAATTATAAATTAAAATTGCTGTTTGCGAGTCGAGAGTGCGGCCGCTTCAGTCGACAGTGCAATAAAATCATATGACAAATTAGTGTCATGACGATGATCGACTCAAGAACAGCATTTTATGATTAATTTGAACTTACATTTTTCTTGGAATTTAATTTTTAAGAAATATATTAATCGGCCTACCAAATGCTGTAGCCTAGCACAGGTAAGATAATTAAAAAATATTTTGATGCTAAGGATATTAATATTTCAAAGGTATAAACTCAAAATGGCAAGGTCCAGTTTCGCCCAAATTCTTTATCAACTTATATTAAAGCCGAGTAGGAGTTCTTTGCGGAAATGAAGAATGATTATGCGCTAAAGCACACTTTAATAAAGTTACAGAAATAGAAAGTCCACAACAGAGTTTCTCTTTGTTGGTACGAGGAAATAAACAACAGAGGAGAAGAAATAAGGAAAATGTCGGAAAATTCTTCATATCAAACAACTTTCCAACATTGTGCATGAAACAAAAGACAGTCAACAACCGAGAGTTGATAGAAAGATAAATAAATGTATAGTACTTACCTATAATATACTGTAAAATACAACTTAACCTATTTAAAAATATACAGGCAATATCAATACAATATCATTAGTCTAGCTAGCTAGATTTTGGATGTGGGGTTTAATTTAATTGACTAAAGAAAGATTAGATATAAAAGTATAGTCCTAAAGAATAGATAATCTTTTAGCATAGGTACAGGTAGGTTAGGTAGTCTATGGATACTCATTATCAGATAGCTTATTACTTCTACACTAGATGGCTATGTATATGCCTGTTATTAAAAGGCGCACAAATGAGCTAACAAAGTTTAATTAATATGAAATTTCTCCGTAGTAACTAAACATAAATTATTGAATACTATTTATATTAGGCATATTTTTAGTGAATCACACAATGACAAAGTGAGATTCACTAAACGATAGCATAAATACTTAAATGGTTATGGAAAATTCGTAACCGATACTTCATTAGCTTTTATTATTCATACCTTGACTATAACTGTTGTTGGAGCTTATATAAAATTCATAATAAATATATCAGAAGATATTAGCCATAAATTGCCCTAAAATTCAGTGGGGGTAGGTACTGAATAAGGGTTGACCCATGTTTGGCGAACAATAGCTAGTCGTTCATAATAGCGCATCATTAAACTGTTTATTAGATTATTTTAGTACGTATGATATGTATTATATAGGTTAATTAATCTTATCATATGCAATATATTTTGAGTTACAGACGGGCGGTACACCCTTGTGTTCTACTATAATTTTATTACTCGTAAATACCTTATTGTCATTCAGTAATGAGTAATTACAATGTTCAGTGTCAGAGTGTCAACAATGTTATCAGTGCGTTAAGTAAAACACGCATTTATGCAACAAACGACACTCTCTACAAATGCATTTCCAACAAAAGTATACATATATGTATATAGACTCATTTCGTAAGCAAAATTCTATTTCTATTACCATGAAATCTAACAAAACCGATTGCCGATAGGTATGATGATGGCATGGCAAGATATGGTACAGAACAGAACCTACATGGCGAATTAATAATATCTAGAATCTATCTTTGTGCCATGCTTTTGACTGTTTAGTAATATTTTATTAGCCACTGGTAGGTATACTCTCGACTGACCTTCGCTGGGCGTGATTTTTCTGTAAAGGCGCCTATAAAGACGAAATAAATATAAGTATATCTTACAAGAATTGCTCCTTTAAAGTTATTAGATTTGAAAGATAATGAGAATGTGAAAAAAAATATAAATCTGAATAGATAACACAAATCTAATGTTTGTCTCGACCTCAATCTAATCTCCATGCAAAAGCATTCTGTTAGTTACAATATGTTGGCACATAAGAGTATCATGGCAGACATATTTAAGCAATTTCGCAACGACTTTGGTGGATCGATAGCTAGATAAACAACTTAGGGTGCGGCAACGTCCCCTCGATACCCTTGAGGACACAGATGCCCATACATGGGAGGGCAAGTATTACGACAGTTAGACGGTTTAATCCGGCCCTGGCGGCGGGGCTAAAATATCAAGCAGGGTATCATTATTAGTTGTTTGTTTAATCATTGATGGTTTTGATGAGAAATAAGTACTTACCTACCTTTACAAAGTTACTTTAGGGGAGTAAATTAAAAAAATACAAACATAAAAAACTTTTCAGGGTTACTATGTTAGTAGGTTAGGTACAGTTTTATAATTATAACAGTATAAATAAAACTTAACTGTTCTTAGAAACATAATACCAAAACACACAATCTAAGAGGGGAAGCTGGCCATAATCCCCGCGAGGATGCGAGACGCGGCGCCACCGACTCTGGCGCGACAATGTGGGGCAAATGTAGACACCCCTGGCACGACTTGCTTCGATTAACCCCGAATAAAATGTTGCATCATAAAATGGTTTATTTTTACTACCTCGACTAGGGTGCAAAGCGGCAAGCTGTGAATCGAAAATATCCATAAAGAAGTCTGTAGCGTAGTCGGGACAAATTCTTAGGTCATATCTTTTAGTATAAACGGAATGGAATTATGATGCTGTGTGCCGTCATTTTATTTATTGTGTTTCGAGATTCAGAGTAAGTATTATGTATTCTACTTGTACGAAAGTTATTACTTAGAAGTTCGATGGCTGTCGCGTCGTCTCAAATAATTGATAATTTTAAACACAGTTTTGATATAATAAATACATACATACTACAGCCTGTCCATTCATAAACCTATTATATGAGTAGATTTATACAAAGAGATACGCGGTCTGGACAGCTTCGCCCGACGATACATAGTGGGTGATTAGGGGGAATTATCTTGGGTCTTTCGGTCTCTGTCCTAATCAGATTTATTTGACGTTCATTTGACGTAAAATGTACTTACGCTATTTAGCTAAGTCACATTAGTAGGTTAAATGAAGTCAATAATGAGTAGGTATGAGCTTGAAAATAATCAGCTACTTCACCTTTAAGTATTAACTACTAGATAACATTCTGGGATGATAACGATAACGGACCTATAAGATATCTATTGAAAAAAACCTGAATTGTATTCGTTTCATAATCCTACTATAATATTATAAACGTGAAAATTTGTATGTATGTATGTTTTGTTTGGTGCTCTTTCACGCAAAAATTACTGAATTATTCCAGGGTATGATATATCTATGTGCCAAGTTTCATACAATTCCATTCAGAAGTTTTTACGTGAAAAAGTAAAAAACATCCATACATCCTCACAAACTTTCATACTTTTAATACTAGCTGTCCCCCGCGGTTTTATCCGCGTTCCCGGGATAAAAAGTAGCCTATATGTTATTCCAGGGTATGATCTATCTATGTGCCAAGTTTCATCCAAATCCGTCGAGTACTTTTTGCGTGAAAGAGCAACAAACATACAAACTTTCACGTTTATGATATTATTAGTAGGAAGTAGGATAGTAGTATAGGTAACGTACCTACCTACCTACCTACCTAGGTACCATTTGTAATATTGGAACGAGTATCGAATCGTTTCCCATAAAGAGATCACACACATGAGACAGCAAAATCTCTTGGAGTCGAGTTGTGAGTAATTTTTAAAGTATATTTAACATTATTGCGATGGTAGCAGAATGTCAAGTGAGTTTCGAGTTACATTTCAGCTGTATCAGATAGCCTGGTGTGACGTAAGTACCGCATTATGTGGCTTCGTGAGCTACCGCAAACGGTGTAAATATACTACACCTACCTCAAGGCTGTAGGGGCACATAGTGGAAAGCAAAAAGGGTGACACATTGCTGGTACAAACTCGACAATTTAATACTCGAGTCATGAGACACGAAGAAGATTATGTTCTTACATTCATGTTTCTTTCATGGTAGAAATTTCACTCGGAGATAATGTAGCTTCCTATTCGTGAATGTTTTTCTTGAATCGGGCCAGTAACTCAGGAAATTACCTCCTACATCCCAACTTACAAACTTTACATATTTATAATGTTCTGCTTCAATAGATTTTAGATCCTCTAGAGTTTAGTATAGTAGGTAATCAAGTCATTTTGTATTCAATTCTTTTTGGGATCAATTCAGAGTGACTTCGTTTTAAGTCTGTGGTAGTGACAAACTAACGTAATAGGACCGTAAATTATTTAGAGGAGTGCAAGAGCAGAGAATACTACCTATTACTGCGTATAGAAGTCGCACTTTTACCTCCACACGCCGATGTATCGTCGCCCACCGCTGTCAAATGTAATGTAATATAGCAAAACAGTACTCTTAATAGTATAGCCCTACCTATCGATCGACCAATGGCCTCACCGCTCGCTGCGTGTTAGATATCCTTTATATCCTCTGTGGTGTTAGTGTTCATGTCGTCATAGCGTACGTATTTAAATTAGTTCGATTGTATGAAGTGCATAGGGCGTGGCAAAATTAACAACCAATAAAAAAATCCTTTAACCCAAGCCGATCCATCCTGGCATGTGCTACAGTTTTCAATGCACATTGGTACAGATCTTATCTAGAGGACATACTGGGTTATAAGAATAAAAGATCGATAGGCCATTCTCAAAATAAATGTTATAGTAGACGAGGTCGCATTATTAGGACAACCGCTTAAAATGCTTTCCATGTTTCGCCGCGTCCGGTGGCATCCGGCGCTGACCGCACGGTCCGCCCGGAAGTGAGACACGGAACTCTAATCACTTGAAGCTTATCTCAGACCAAATATTTTAACTTTCATGAAAATAAATAATGGGCGTGTCAAAGAATCATTAATTTCACTTGTAACCAGGATGTTAGCTCTGGCAGTAATACGAGATCATTTAGCGATAAGCTCAATGTAGGTAAGTAGGTAGGTACTTAATAGGCTTTACGTATATTTGTATTAAATCTCTTATTACCACCAAACGAAGAATGGATTTTTATTTTAGTAGGTACTTTATAATTTTCGAGGAAATTTACAAGCGGTTCGATATAAAAGTTCCTACCTACCTATCAACCTTGTAAATAAAATAACAAATGAAATAATAACGCCATAAATTCACAAAATACCTAAAACTTTTCGTAATGTTCAAAAGATATCTATGTATATTTGCGATATAAAGAAGCGCCCTCAAAAAGCGAGCGTGATTCGGCAAATCATAACTAATGGATCCCCCAGAAGATGACTCATGAGTCCCACATGTCACTTTAAGTAAGCTACAGACTTATTTTAATAATGACGTGGGTTTAGGACTAGGACCCTATTTATTTTGGAACTATATAAAGTAAATAGTATAGTAACTTCTGCGTACAAAAACTTACCATATGGCGTCTATTTAAACGACCCTTTTACATAAAAATATTTGTATGCTTAGATTAATGATGGGCCTCAGATTGTATGTTAGAAAATCACATAAGTAGGTATAAAGAGGCAAGCGACAAGTACCTACCAATTTGTGTGAATAAATAATAAATAAATGTGAATGTAAGTCAATCTTTATCATATTGTGACATGACGTCAGAATGTTATTTAGTGAATGAATTGTTATGACCGCATTGTTCAACCATTGTCTCACAAGTGGCTGGCAAACCGTTTAAATATATGAGGGTAAATGGTTTCTAAATTGCCTCATAGATAGTTTTAACAGATAAACTTAGTCCTGACGTCATCGCTACGTTTCGTGCAGAAATACCTAATTGATCTGAATTGAACAAGGGCACCGATGTCTGACCGTTAATGAACTCGGTTTGTTAAGAACTGTACGATTACAAGCGAGATCTAATTGATTAATTGTAGCGACCAAAGGAAATGTTTGTGAAAATATCTGCTATACTGAACGGGATACGCTGAAGAAACGCCTACGCTTTGTTATCCACTGGTAAGATAAATTCTTAGAAACTTTTTTAATAAGAAGTACTTATGTAGCTTTGATGTTTATGAATCGAGCCATGCTAACAAACTCTATCTGTCCTTATAAAGTTATACACTTTAATGCTTTCATAACAAGTGTCATTGTTGATAAAAAGCAAATTAATAGGATTAAATTATGGGTTCGTTTCAACAAACAAGGTCTGCCACATCCACGTTGACAATTGGATTAAAAAAACGATATGGTGGATAAAAAAGCGCGAAACACAGATTCCCATTGCGTAAAAGCAATTCAATCTCCTAAGCACACATGCGGACTTCATAAATCTCGTGTCAGATCGGCAGAAGCGAGTTGTGTGTCATAAATACAGCGGGTATGTATGTCAAAACATGGGGGCTTTGGGCGCTGCCTCTCCCCGCGTAGACGGGCCAAGCGACGCCAAGCCAGATAATGAAAAAAAAAAGATTTATGATCAACTCTAATCAAATTTTATTACCGCCTGTACGACCCCTAGCATTACGGGGTGTAGACTCTATAGTCGATTGTAGTTCAGTATGCCATTTCAAAATATTTGTCTGTTAGAAATCAGCCAGCGACTATCATAACTACTTACCTGCATCCCTGTTCAGGCACAGAACAACTGTTTTTTGCCATTATAACTAAAATATGTAAAAAGTACCTGACACATACACAAACATTTTCAAAGCCTCCATCCGATAATAAAAATGTATTAAAATCCAAAAATAAGGTGTTTTGTACTGAATTTTATTTCACATCATTTTCAGCTTATAGTTATTTCAGGTAGTTGGGTATCAGCTTTTTGTAATTTATGTTCACTTTTAGGAAAACTGACAGCTATTTTATTTTAAAAAAAATGTTGATGTGTATACGTTCCTCGCAGCTTCACTCGCGTTCCCGGGATGTAGCTTCCTATTAGTGAAATAATTTTTCGAATATGCCTATGCTAAGTACAACTTCTATATCCAACCCTAAAGCAATTATCCAATCTGCGGAAATCTATCGTGGAAAGCCTAACTCACAATCACGCTTGGCCAATCAACGAATGAATTGACACAGTTAGTGAGCTATTTCCATTACGGATCCGTCGTTCATATAATATGTGACTTATTTTAACCTGTGGGACTTCTTGATTTAAGTGATGAAATGCGCATTTATTATGGTAAGTAGGTACTTACTTTAATTAAAAATATTTACTATTCAAGAAAGCAGGACGTAGCCAAATTTCTTTCCTTTAGCGAATGGTTGCCAAAGGGGTCGGGTGTCACATTTCCATAAAGTTTCGAGCACGAAATGTGGTGTTGTAATATAACGGCCAATAATATAGCTATTCGTACGCAACGTGAAGTAAAGCCGTAGGGTGCCCCTCCCTTCTTCCCACCATGAACCCGTCCTTCCCATCTGACCCAATTATGCGGAACATACGTAGGTACTTACTTTAATATTTTTCAACCTTTGCAATTCTTTTGATGTCTAATTTCTGCCTTCTCAATAACCATGAACTTATCGACCTCACCCCCCTCTTAAGTTCAGTCTTCATAATAATATATCTGGCATATTTAGAATGAGATTGAGTTTTAACCTAAATAGGACCATTGTGGTTAAACAATTAAAATTAGAAATTGTTTGTAGAGGCAATAGAGATTGTAATTCACATTTCAAAACTTTGCCAAACCTAAAAAATTAAATGGAGCCAAAATCGATATTAGACGTTGACTTTGTAAAATATTTGATCCAAATAAACGAATGTGATTTAAATACAACGTATAAAACATTACGCATACATAAAAGCTAAATGTCACTCACATCCATTCTGCCTTGGACTTGCAATCAATAGCTTTGACGTAATGATTACATAAGTTCACTACACAATTAATTTCTGTAGTGACCTTTGAGACTCGAGACGGTCATATTCAATTCTGCAGCTTCTTCTTTTTTTCAGTGAATTACTTCCAATTGTGAAAAAATTAATAAACTACCTTTCGAAATATTTCCATAAATATTTTGTACCTACCCTGTATTAGGTAGGTTACATACTGTAAAGAGCAAAGGGTGCTACAAAAAAGGCTATTATGAGAAGTAAAGCGCAATGACTTGAATTAGTTATTCAGTTGATTATGCCTCCCCTCTGGCCACTCTATCATTATCGTTTTACTTCGCGCACGTGCTGGGTTGTGGAGTGCTTCCCTCATGCTGTTCAAGGTCGATAATTATACTCAGAGCAGTCTTTTGTTCCTTGCTCAACTCCCTTCATGTTTATGTTGCTTGAAAACATTGTCTTGTCTTTGTATGTTTGCAAACCATGCTAAGAAACTTTGTATTCGATGAAATGTTATCTATGTAGTTTACCGGAGACAAAAATAATAATTCATCATCTTTGACACTTTGTCATCCTAAATTCTCTGGGAAATAATTGAAGAAGAATACCAGTCTGTGGTAAAACTAAATGATCCGAGGCTGTTCTTATTTCTGAATCGATAGCTTTAATTACAAATTCTACTTGGAAGAAGTCTTGGCGACCTGCTAGCATCAAGACTGGCCAGCCATTAGGGAAATAAAAGGCATGCTTTATGCATACTGTCATATCAGAAATGTATTACATACAAGTCACAGTTGTTTTTCTGTACCGTCTAAATAGCTGAATCGTTTATAATATAGACATAATTAGGTAATTGGTATTATGTGGCGATGACGATTAATTGTTACGATTTTTTTCATTACATGTACATAATGTTACCACTTGCCATATTACTGGGTGGGTATTGCCTACAAACATGACTGTGTTGTAAAGTTGTATTAGGTACTTTGTCTTAAGATGAAGAAAAGTCAAATTAATTTTGCAAGTCCAACATACATTCTCTCGTAGATACTTTGTCTTAGCATATACGGAGATGAGGAAACTTTTGTGACATGTTTTCTTTATATTGTGTATAAGATTTTGGAGGATTCTTCAGGGAAATTTTGTTAGCTAATTTCCACCTGGGAAATCACCAATTTCGTGGGATGTTTTTCTCAAAAATAATATTTTTGCATGGTTAGAAAAGTAGAAAGGTATCCTAATATTCGTTGATATTCGTCGTTAGTTAGTTGATTACAAACCAATAATAATAATTCTGGATATCATTGCAAACAAATGTCGACATTAGAAGAAAAGACACGTATTCTATTCTATATCTTATACATTTTATAAGACATATCAAAAGTAAGAAACAGATAAACGAAGTCGTAATCTGTAAACACATAAATAAGAGTCGTAAGAGTCGCGACCACGACCTTTGAATTGCAGCGGTGGCGAGGTGCGCGGGCGCACACCACAGACGCCGGCACAGTCCGACGAGTGTAAATACACACAGTACGAACGAGATGAAAGTCGGCGCCAGACACTTATCGACTCCCTACACCCGTTTTGATTATGCTTCTCTGTCATCACCCCGAAATAGAAATAAACAGCTGCACTATTTGAAGATTCCTTAATGACAAAATTTACGTAACTGACGCCAACAGTGTTATGCTTAATCAATACCTAAGTAAATACTCGGGCTTTGGAATAGAAATTAAAAATAACCAAGCTTGTTTAACAAGTAAGTATATCAATATCAGTTGGTGCTTACTAGGCTAGGACTTCATAATTATTAAATCTTTTTGATGATCTCATCCTCCAGGCCGGAATACTAAAAATAAATCATTACTTAGCCACCAGTCTTAAAAAAACTATGAGGAAAGGCCAGGTGCAGTCGATATCCTTCCTAATGTAAAACAAAAAATCTGTTGCACGGGGCGAGACGACGTTTGCTTGCTTGCTAGTAGTTGTATCTACAATAATATTATGCACCCAATACTGATGCTAGCGTGGAACTTTTGTGGAGCATGGATGAGTTTAGCGCAAACCTAAAATCTACGCCAATTATCGGTGCCCATTTGAAATTGATCATATTGTCATGATCAATAAAATTTTGATAGTTAGGTATTACAACTATCACTATGACTGTATCACTGTGACAAATTACTGGTATTTATATTGACGTGTGAAATCTCTAAGCATTCTTAAAGTTATCAGCCCCGATGCAACCCATGACGAATTCAATATTCCTATCTAACAGTAGGTAAGTAAGTACAGTTGGGTTTCCCAAGTTTTTTTTTTATCAAATTTTGTTTGAAAAAATAATCGACGACAGATTCATTGTATCGATTAATTTAGAAAAATCTTTATTTCAGATACTGAACCACTAAATAAGAATGGATAGCGCCAAAGATATACAAGATAGCGTCATTGGATTGCGTTGCATAAATTTGAACTTCAACAATCACGCTCTTGCTTAATTCCCCGGTTTCGTTTTGAAATTTAAATAGATATTCATCAAAGAATTCATGAATATTTTAATAGGCTGAGTTTTAGGATTATATTTCGATTGAAAGGACTATTGGTATTCGTATTATTCTCTCACCATTGTCAATGTTCGTGCAGATATTTTTATTGCCGTGATAGAAAGCTTTTATTTTAACAAAAGCAAGCAAGCCGGCCATCCTAAATTTACGTTCGTTTCTTTCTACCTGCATTGAACACCTGTCGTTGGCCATTATAAATAAAGAGCCTGAGCCCCGCCGCACATCAAGCCTAATACCTACCCGGTGAACCCCTAAATAAAATGTCATTGGAGTATAAAACGTATATCACCTGAGTATTTTTTTTTTTGGCTTGTAGGCTTGATGCCTTAATCGATATAAAAACAAAATAAAGTTAATACTAATATTTAGTCGCTGTATCATGATTAACTGAACGCGGCGGAACCAATTCCCATCGATGATATAGACAGATGTCCATATAACAATAGCAGTGGTTTCAACAATACTCGCGTATCTACCAAACCGTGTCCCAGATAAAATATTTTGTTGGTTGGCATAGATTTAGAGATGCATTTCATTAAACCAAATTCGATTAAAAGTGTTAGATACTTTTCAGTTGCGTTACAAATAAGGTCGGTAAGGAACACATAAAAAAATCTAACCGTCCCATTTGTCCCAAGAATCGTCCGGGTCGAGAGGGTCTTCTGGCAGTCTTATAACTTATTTTTCACGAGGATGATAAATAGAGCGGTATGAAAATATTACGTCGTAGGACGACGGTAAAAGTATTGAAGAGAGACTGGCAAGAACGAGCAATAACTTATTGTTGTAATGTGGGCATATGTCACCGTATTAAATGAGATTTCACACTTATGTAAGTACATCATTTGGTGCAAATAAATGAGAAGTAAGTAAGTAGCAATTCGTAGACATAGCGAGCAAGACATTTTTTTTTAATCATAAGCAACAGCTTGCGGTAACTTAAAGCTGTAGTTAATTCTACAAAGATCAAACTACTTATTAGATAGGTATTTAACGAAAACTACTGCAGAAACTAAAGCAACTATAAAAGGATCTATAATTTACCTGTTAGTAAGATGAGCAGAATAAGTCGCCGCATGTTGGAAGTATTTCAAGACCTGTGGGCACGTTCAGGCAGGCACGTTAGCCGGAGCCATCGTCAAGTCCCGTAGTCAATTCGACGCTTAGACAATGTTTACGCGACTCAGCTGACGTTCCTCGTCTAATATTCGCCAATTAACCACACACTCGCGCACTGCGGGATCCGCACGCTGCAGTGTCAACGGCCACGAGCTTACGAGAAAAACTAGACACTTGGCGAAAGCTGTCCTTCTGGGAAACGAACTAACTGTCCCGCGCTGACTGTTTCACCCGAGAGAGCTACTCGTTCATGTTGCGAAATATCGAGTACGGAAGCTGGATGACAGTCGAGATCTGTGATGAAAACATCTCACATGGCTAGCGCGGCGACGAAAGCTCTATCACGCGCGATCGCAGCGCGCGGCGGCTGACTCGCGAGTTGAGTTGCGTGAGTGGGCCGGCGGCTGTGCGGGCCGGGGGCGGGGGACACGCCTGCGCACCGCGCCCGCGCCGCACCACCTCCAGTATTGACCGACGACGACGACGCCTCCTTCCTACATTTCACGTCCTTAACTAGGTACTACGAATTCTCCTTTGAAAAATCCTATAATTCCATCCACTCGATCGAGAATGATAGTTACATCACGCTTTGGTCCATGAAACAAGATCACATCAATATTATGCGGTACCTAGGTACATAAAGATTTTACAGATTACTATTCAAGTTGTATTAATTAGTACACTCCACATTCTAACTCTATAAAACCTACCTCCCTTAGCCAAAGTGCAAGAAAGACTATGCATAATTGCATAGGTACCTACTTACCTACCTACCTACGGTTGTCCCATAGCAATTTATTTAAAAAATGCGTCATTACGACACAAAGCTGTGTAAGTAATTTATATTCCAAATAAGTATCTAGATTAGTTTATGCTTGCTTGTCTAAATCCATTCGACTACTAACTACCTACTAACTAGAAGATTCTCATCATAAACTCTGGTCCCATCCTGCAATATCTACTTCGTGTAATGGTATTGGTGTCATCGTTGGATATATAGGTATTTATGAACAGAAGTTACTATGGCCAGTGGCGGATTTGTACTAAGGCCTGATAGACCCGGGCCTAGAGCGACCAATCATGACATAAATAAAATGTTTTGAAAATCCAAAAGTGAACACAGACAAGAAACGACCCAAATAAACATAAAAAATACAATTACACTGTATGTTAGAAACGACTTCATACTAACTAAATGCTGAGCTGAGAAAATTAAGGGTGGCTGGTACTACATGGCCTAAGGTGGCCAAGTCTACAAATCCACCACTGACTGTGGCGCCAAGTTACAAATTTTAGTCCGTTCAGAGTTAAGCATTAATTAAACATGTCGGTTTAACAATAGGTAGCAATAGGGATTGGCAACAAATTTTCAACTAGATGAAACGGTGTAGCCAGCCAAGCGGTAAGTAGGTACTACCAGTATACTACAAAATACCACCGAAAGCCTAAAGAATATTTAATGAAAATAATATTTTTTCGTGATTTCAGGGTTGGTCCCATAGTAAAAGTTGTTCCTAATGATGAGTAAAATAATCTCAGAAAATTAAAACTCTGATTTACAAATCACCCTGTATAAAAGGAACTTGACTGACTGACTCATGAAGTACCGAATGTATTTTTTTATCCATGGACTGACTGATCTATCAATGTACCTACAGCTCAAAACACTGGACGGAAACTCAACCCCTAAAAGGATTCAAGGGTGAAAGAAGTTGGAGTGTTATACTATTTAAGTATTAGCAGATCCCCACGTTTTCCTTTTAAATTTTAGATAAAACGAATAAATCAAAATAGCCTGTGTTATTCTTCACAAACGGTTATCTGATCCCAAAATATGCAGATAACTGATATACTAATTAATGTAAAACTTTTTTTTCGTAAAAACATAGTTACTCAGGACAGACATGTTCATGCACACAAATGTTTGTCGATCGTTTATCGTCGAAATGGGAATCGAACTCACGACCAGCGGCGCGGTGGTGTCTTAACCAACTTTTTTTTTTGTTTTTTTTTTTCGTGGGGAAATCCTCATAGGATACCCAGCCGCCCCGGGGGGAGCAACCAGGTTATGCCGAACTCGTACCGGCTAAAACCCCACGGTGGTCGCCATCTGCGCTGTAGAGGGGGGCGGGTTCTCGTACAGAACGCATACTCACTCCCCGTCTTAACCAACTGTCGTATCCTATCGTTTTAGCAAAATGCCGTAAGTAGATACTTATCAAGCAGCTTGCAGTTTGTAATAATTTACGACACTTCGAGCGCGACTTTATGGTGTTCTCAATGTAAGTAGTGCAGATACTTCAACATCTGTCATTGATCTAGTCTAGCCGTCAACCTACTTGGACTGCAGCCTACATTTACGCAGTATATGATGTCAGATATAAGTAAGTTGGCAACGACATACAGACGCCGCAAAGCAAATTAACTTGGGGACCAATGCTTGCTTGTTTTGTGTTATGACATATTATCTTGGCCGACTAAGAAAAACTGGCCAAGAGTGAGTTGGACTCGCACATGGAGGATTCCGTACTAAAATAATCCTTACTTATCTACAAGTAGTAGTATCAGTAGGTACCTTTTTTTTATTTTTATTTTTTATTGACGAGGTGGAAATCTTCAAAAGATACCTGATTACAAAGAGGGGTGTAACCAGGTTATGTGGGATTTTTACCCACTAAAACCACCCCGGTGGCCTACCGCTGTGCATGTCATGGAGACACCGGGTCCTCCGTTGGATCGGCGCCGGTGTCACCCTCGCACTTTGCCTAACGACTCATCCCTGTCGACCGGCTTTGCAGTCCCTTCCCAATCCAGCTTACCAACAGCACTGGCCACATTGTGCTGTTGTCTTCCCCGAAATCAGTAGGTACCTACTTATGACAGTTAGGTACACAAGGCCACAGATCAAGCTACACACTGCAGCACCTTATACGGTTGTTATAGGCGCTATTTTGCAACAAAAATGTGTAGCTTGATCTGTGGCCCTGTGTACTACATGCGAAAGTAGCTTTACTCCACCAATCACGCCACGCAGATCGCCTATGATATGGAAAAAACATACCTTCGGAAAGGTACCTATATCTTATCCCGGAAACGCGGACGAAACCCGAACAGCTAAAAGGTGCATAAAAGTAGGTATCTACGAAAATTTGGTATGAAGCAAGGTCTTACATGAAAAAAAAATGCAATAACAAATTCACATTTGCAGTTGGAGGATTGACAGTTAAATTTGTAAGGAACCCTCGGTGCGCGAGCCAGACTCGCATTTTCTCGCTTTTTTTGCTATGAATCGACTCAGACTCGAGAATGACTCGGTAAATGTTAAGACTATTACTGCAAATAACGCTATAACTACAAATAACGAAACATTCGTTGTAGAGAGATAGTTTTACCATATTTTAATTAATTTCAGATCTGAAGCTGCAAAGCGAGGCGAAATTAGCCCCCTTGCCCCTCAGCTTATCAGAGCGCCACAATAATCTACCTACGTACCTATAACCTACTTCGCGCTGGCAGTTTGATCGGCGATTTACATAAGTATAAACAAGATTCCGACATCTGCTGTTGGGCTTTGTCTGGTAAGGTTGATCAAACCATTAGAAGCTACTTACCTATAAAAAAAAACTAGTTGCACCGCAGTCCCCAGACACGATGACCTAGCCTAGAGAAAGATCTTCCCTTTCCAATGAAAGAGTCATCCACCTTGCTCCTCTATACCAACCGAGATTCAATCCTCCCTCGAGTACCTTAAGCTAGTTGCCATCTCGCTGGCTGAGTGCCTTACACGGTCACTAACAACTAACCAACAGTCAAAATGTACTGAAAATTTGTCAAATAATCCGAAAATTCCATTGTTTTTGCACTTTTTTTAAGGTTCCGTACCCGAATGGTGCCAACGGAACCCTATTACTGAGCCTACGCTGTCCGTCCGCCCGTTCGTCTTTCAGCGGGCTGTATCTCATGAATCGTAATAGGTAGACAGTTGAATTTTTACAGAATAAGTATTTCCGTTGGCGCTATAACTACAAATAATGAAAATAAAATGTTACGATAGTACGTAACCCTTCGTGTGCGAGTCCAACTCTCACTCACTTGGCCAATTTTGACGATATAAATATGGATTACGGACTAAGATAAAACACAATTCTCTCTAGAATACACAATATTTTATAAAATAATATCTCTCTGTGAAAAAAAATAATTTTCCAAATCGGTTCAGGCGTCTTTGAGTAATCGGGGCAAATACATAAAAAAAAAAACAAAAAAAAAGATTCCGACGAATTGAGAACCTCCTCCTTGTTGAAGTCGTTTAAAAATAATGGTAAACTAGGTACAAGGCACTCATGTATTTTGATAGACGATTAGACTTTCGCTACAGTGCTGCCTTACTACATGAAACCCTCATTAAAGCACAACACCCAGTGAATATTTAACTTTATAAGATGCAGTGTACCTACTAAGGAGTACAATAAAAAAGAATCCAAAACTCAGCTATCAAAATGTTACCTAGCATTGTTTATTTCACATTTTTACACTATGTAGGTATATACAAAATAAATACGAAACAATTCTATGCAGCCTGATACATTTGTTTATTCAGTTTTATTTTAGTCCAAGCTTGTATTAGTTGCTTTCTAATTTCAAATGCAATCACTGCAGTTGCCATTCCAGTGTTAAGGCTATCTACACCCCTTGAGAGAGGGATGTTTAGTCTCAAGCCTTTTCGTTCAGCAGCCATTCTGCAATTTTTTTATTAGGTAAGTTTTTTTAAATATAGCTTTAAAAAATTGCCACATGAATTCAACTTACGCATAACTTTCTTCACTTATTCCTTCAGTCTCTCCACCTAATATAAGTGTAATATGTTTTAATGTTGAATAGTCTATACCATAATATGGTAATACTGGCATTTGCAAATCTCCAATGTTTGTACTTTCTCCTGATATATCTTCAATGTCTATTTTGGCATTGCTATCTGCAATAAATACTGATGTATCTTTTTCTAAAACATTTCGCATTTCACTCCAGTCTATTGAATGCTGAATGGGAAGTCTGAAATGGGCACCAGCAGCACTCCTAATAACTTTTGGATCCCAAACATCCACACAACCTAAAATAATAAAAGTACATTGTAAATTAGAACTTATAAATTACATTTTAAAGTAGAAATTCAATTTACTTTTAAATAAAAGATACCCTTTGTAAGAACAACTTTTTCACAGCCTACTCCAACAGCTGCTCTAAGAATGGCTCCTAAATTTCCAGGTACACGGATACTGTCACAAATGAACTGTAGTGGTATAGGTTTATACAAATTCTTGATATTTTCTGGTTTCGGTGTTTCAAATACTCCTGTAATCATTTATAAGATTTGTTGAAATACATTGAATAAAAAAATTCCATTGTATGCTTATCTGATTTTAGTAGGTACTAGTGATTCCAATGTGTCTTTTTCTGCCTATAGAATAATTTTGGAAGTTATAAAGGAAGGATGGAAGTTAGAAAGAAAGGTTTATACAAGTAACTAGATAGAATATTAAAGTACATCTCAATATAGTTTTCTAAAGCTTTGTTTGTTTTTATATGACTTGATGATTTGTTATGAAAATATACTCAAAATGTCTTTTGGTGTGGGACTTTGTTTTTTGTATCTGCCACTGAGTCATATTCAGGTGATTTATAGTTTCCGACTGAAGTTTAGTTTAAATTATGCAAATTTTGTAGACATACTATACATAGTAATAAATGAGATGACTTGCGACAGTACAGAAGATAGAGCGAGCAAATAATGATGAGAAATCATGATTTTGGTATGGGTGCCACCATTCATTTGAACTTTATTTTATTTTTATTAGAGACTATAGTAATACTAACTTTGTAGAAATTTCAAATGTCACAGAATATGTATGCTGTTGCCCCATAAACCAAAATTTGGTTTCAGTTTCGGTAAAAAAACATGTTTCGGTAAAACACTAACGATTTATGATGTAGGGACCACAGCTGTTTAATACATACCAATTAAACCAGGTGATGTTTCTACATCAGACCACATTTCAATTTCTTTGTATGGTATTTTAAAAATTTTCACTCCTGTGGTGGGGAGAAATGGTCTTAAATTATTTAAATCTTCTGTGCGGCTGAATATTATGTACTTCAACTTGCACTTTGCTTCCAGGCCATCCATTATAAGTCTCCACCCCTCCACCAGTGTGTGTCCCGAACGAAGCCTTTCCTTCTTTGACTTGGTCTTAACTAACAGAGAACTGTAACATAAAATGAACTTATTAAAAACTTTCAAATTATTCAAAAGTATAATAAAGTGAAATAAATTGCCAGTTTTTGTATTGGATGACACCCAAATACTGTCCAAAAATTAAACTTAATATTTAGATGATCCATTCTAGGGTTATCTACCAAAAAATATACCTACTCAAATGCTGGAGAGGGGGTGCCACTATCAAGTTTCTGCTTTAGTTTGTATAAAATTGTAGATCATAACATTATAATAACTGATAGGATATCAGTAGATAGCAGAATAACAAAATATTTAGTACCAGTTAAACTATGGAAACTATAAATGAAGCATCTTTACCTAATGCGTCCATCTCCCTCATTTAATTTTTCGTACATAATCTCATTATTATCATCAAAGACTTTTTTCTGACTTAAGTAAAAATTACGCTTTTTCAATGCTTCCTCTTTTTTAGTTTTAAGTTCTTTAGCCTTCTCTGGAAGAAGCGTGGAGTGTTCTTGAATATCATTATTTTGAATATGATCAGTTTCTTCTGGTAACGATTTTTTTATGATTCCAGGATCTAAGTTGATGACTTTTTCTTTTTTCAAATCAGTCTTTGTATTCGCTTCAAATGGTAATAATACTTTTGCGGGTTTCCTATGCGTCCACCTGCTGCCATATAACCTTACTGGAGTAATAGTCGCTGGTTGCTGGCGAAGAATAATTTTCGTAACTAATCGACAAATATTATATGACATTATTGTCGCCGTAGATTACTTTACTAACTGTATTATTATGCCCAAAAGCAGAAACATAAAAATCATTGAACGAACGAACTCCCAAAACAAAATATCAGACAGATTCACTCAGAAAGAATTTGACAATTTGTTTGTCATTCAGTGCTGCCAGGGCCCTTAGGTCGTAAGTTACGTTTCGTTTCCTGAAATGTTACTTTTTTGCTGGAAAAATAACATTATTGTATTTTTTTTTATCTACGTTTGTATGTACGTATTTGTGCAAGTTGATGTCAGCAAAATGGCGGAACAAAAAGGAATCTATGATGTCTAATTGTGCATTTAATCTTAAGATAAATAGTCTCTAGTTTCATTTGTTCAAAGCGCCATCTTCACTGTTGTTGCTATCTAGTCTAGCACCTAACTCATTCTATTAGTTTGAACCACAACTACGAGGTAGTGCATCATTTATTTTTACTCTGAACTAACTAACTAATATTCGATACGTATAAAATGCTCGTACTTGTTCTATCAAGTGTTTGTAAGAGGGCTCTGTTAATAAAGGACAAGAACCATGCAAGAACGCTTAAAAAAAAACAATAAAGACCTTACTTTATCGACGATGATTAACATTTGTCATCTCTCTTTATTGTGTAATAAATTGAGTACTGGGGAATCTCTTTCTAAAGTGAGTTTTAGGTACGTTCAATTTGGATGCGTTGAATTGAAATGCGTTCGTAAACTGTTTGCAATAAAAATCTAGTTTTTTTTTTTTGAAAGGACTAAAGTTGGTAGCCTCTGATGGCTGCTCCAGGCTTACCGGAACAATCAGCGAGCGCAGAGGGCCCTCAGCCGGGAATTACAAATCCCGTTGTTCTTAAAAGTTACGAAAATTTGCCTTAAATATAAAAATTACTTACATGTTACGCGAGGAGTTCAAAAGTTACGAAAAATGTAATAAATGTAATCTTCTGGCAACGCGTCATTGTCAGGTCAGCCTCTCGGTAGTTTGCTACGGTAGTTTGTCAGTAATTTATATGTCAATGTCAATAAGTGACAGTAAATCTCAGCGTTACTTTCTAACGAACAGGTAGCTACAGAGACTTCTGAAAACGTACGAAGAGCTCTAAAAAGGTACGATCCAATTGTCTTGTCTATTGTTTAACTCGGCGAACCCATATTTGTTTGTAAGGTCATTAAGGTGGAGGCTTCGGTTGGGGCGTTAAATTCAAATTTTATCACGTTTTTTGCTAATTGCAGCTCAGTTATAGGTCGTAAGTTATCAACATGTTATGTGCCACAAGAATGGTAGTATATTTACTGATTAATAACAAAATTAATCATCAACATATTCCTCCAAGGTATATTACTGACATATACGACTATTTCATGAAAATGTTACTAATATACCTTGGAGGAATGTGTTGAAGATTACTTTTGTTATTAATCAGTATGCCTCCACCTTAAAGTAGAGGCTTCGGTTGGAAGAATATGTTGATGATTTCTTTTGTTATTAATCAGTAATTAATATACTACCATTCTTGTCACAAATAACATGTTGATAACTTACGACTTATAACTGGGCTGCAATTAGCGAATCACGTGATAAAATTTGAATTTCGGGCTCCAACCGAAGGTTCACCCTTAAATCTCACTTCTTTTGTCGTTGAAGTCAACAACCAAGGCATAATAATATACATATAATAACATTGAATTTGGCTCCCATTTCACATTTTATGTTTTTGATGGGATTACGTTTACTGCATACATGGAAGCCGCACATTAGGCAGTTGTGCCCACATTATTTCCATAGATAGTATAAAACAAAGTAAGTCTAATGTCAATCATCGACATCGAATTTATGCCGTATTTGGACTTCGTGTAAAATATTGAATACCAAGGACAAAGTTCCAATTGATGAATTAGCTGAAATCTGCATGCTCCTTTACGAATGCAACTTTACTAATTCTAATCGACTTTAAAAAAAAGAGTAAAACCTCCTTCAATGTCAATCAAATTTATATGGGACCACCTTGGAGCTATAGAACCTAAAAAGTTATGCGTGAACAAACAATAAAAAAATACACAACCAAATAGAGAACCTCCTACGTCTTCTTTTTAAATATATTTTATTTTTGGACAAGTAGAGTAGTATTTTCAATTTCCATAGACAAAACTTTTTTGAGGTTCTGAATTCAGCCCTCTTCTGATTTGACAATTTTGTTTTTTTTTTTTTTATTTTAACCGATCAATCTCCATCGTTTATCTTCAAATACCCTGACACTGGCAGAATTGTGTAAAAAACGCATCTAATGTCATTCAATCAAGAAGTGAAGTGAATCAGCCCTGTCAACGTCTGTCTACTCTACTGTCTATTCTATATTGGCCCTATTGCTTTGCTTGTCTATAACAAAGTCTATATCTATTGACTGACACACATCAGTCAGCTGAAAAATTTAATTTATTTTGTGATTGTGGATGCGTAGTTAAAGATTCTGTTTATTTATAAAATAGATCAACATCTAGCAAGATGGCAACAGGAGTGAAACCTCGAGACGAAGAAACCCAGCTTACACGAAATGATCTTGAGGTTATTCAAGACGCCTTGAAGTGCAAGAAATTTCGAGAATTGTTGACCGAGTACTGTGATGAAGTACGTGACCCGGCAAACCAAGCACTTTATCAGAAAGAAATGGTTCAACTCGAGAAGGAACGTGGTTATGATGTGACATTTATCAATCCAAAGGGGGGTTATGTTATAAAAACAAGCGTCGCGGGCGACAGAAAAGCGTTTATTAACATTTGTAGTAACGAAAAAGTCGACAAACCATCTTATAAGGTTCAAGAGGTAGATGGTAAGAGAGGTATGAGTTGGCAAATTCCATATTCGCTGATTCCGCCGCGTGAAGAATACGATAATAAAAGGCAACGTTGCGTAATTTACGACGTAGTTTTCCATCCCGACACCTTGCGCATGGCAGAGGTTAACAAACAGTTCCGCGATATTGTAAACAAGACTGCGTTTGATGGATTGCAGAAATCTTATAATATCCATTTAGATAATAACAATGTACGGTTCCCGAAGTCGTATTACAAGGGCATGAGCACAGCAGCCGTTATTCGGAAAGAAGATCCTGATTATAAACCACCCGATGAGGAGGAGACTGAACATTTATCACCTGAAATCTTGGAGAAGCTTTACCCACAGCATTCATATTCAGAGAAAATGGCTGAACCTCCAAAAGAACAGGAAAAGGAAACTCTTAAACCGAAGAAGCAAGTAAGAAAAAATACTGAATTCACTCATGTGTCTGATGAAGGTTATACTGTACCAAAATATGTTATTAAACAGCAAAAAAATGTTGATTTCCAAGACTATACATACCACAGGGACAGTAAACAATATTCAGCCATTCCAAGTCACCTTGTTATTGAAGTGTACCTTCCTCTGCTATCATCTACAAAAGATTGCATTTTAGATGTCCAGGAGAAATCTCTCAGTTTAGCATCAGATAAACCAGCTAAATATAAACTTGATATAAAACTTCCATATTCTGTGAATGATGAGTGTGGAAGTGCTAAATTTGATAAAACCAAGCATAAATTGATTGTTACTCTACCAGTGATAAAAAAGGACATTGTAAACTCTAATAAAAACTCTCTAAAAGTAGACAGTGGTGTTGAAAGTGAGGAATATTCAGGGTCTCAAAGTGATGAAGATAATTCCAACTTAGTTGTAGAGTTGTCATCTACATCTGCTGAAAGCCTAATGATACAAACTAATAAGTGCCTCTCTGAAAATAAGCCAGAAACATTTTTGGAACCATCATACAGTTTTATGCTGCCTACTTACACTCATAATGTGCTTGATGATGTTATAGCATTTACTTTCCATGTGAAGAACACTGAACCTGACTCTGTCAAAGTAAAAAATGATAATAACAAAATATATATTAAGTTTACTTCTGTTGGATCAGGGTTTGTACCTATCCACTATGCAGCATTAATTAAATTTGAAGAGTCTGTTAAATTTGACAATGTGTATGGTGAAGCCTGGGACAATAATGTTATTTTACAATTAGAGCTTGCTGGAGAAGTTCCTCATAAGTTCCAGATTGGTATAAGTGAAGATTCAATGACTGGTGATTATTTAGATGTATCAGAACTTAATAAAGACCATAAAATAAAAAATGTTAAAGAAATTGAACCTGCCCCAGTTGTTGAAGTCACTAATTTAGGCACTGAGACTAATATAGTAGTCTCATCCAATAATAATATGGAATATGATGAAGATGATATTGAATCACCCACATCTCAGGAAAGGGAAATAGTTTGGACAGATCCTGGTAATAATGATAATGGTGCAAAGAGTATATTACGAAAGCCAATGTCTTTTATGAGAAGCTATTCAGAGTCTAGTACAGGAGATGTTGCATCATCCATGGACTATATTAGTTCTGACTGCATCCCAGAAGAATCAAGTTTGAAAAAGACTGTTAGGTTTAGTGATGTTATTGCAAAGCAGTTTTACAGGTGAGTTGGTTTAGTGAAATCACAAAAAAATATGTTTGAGGCAGTGTGGTGGAAGAGGTCCATCAAATTAAACATTAACTTAAATAGGTACCTACTTAAAAATGTTTGAAGATAAAATTATCTTTACTATCATGTACAATGTACAAAAGGTAAACAAATATGGTACCTTTAGACTTCTCATGATTAATAACTATATTTCAGGTACAATTCATCAATAGAAGGTCAAAAGAAAAAGAATCAACGTAAGAAGAGTAAAAAGAGGTGTCAGGAGAGGCGAAAAAGTGAGAGTGAAGCTGAAGAAGACTTTAGCAACACTTCATTGGTAAGATGTCTACTCAATAAATAATGTACATGCTTTAGAGCACTGTCCCACAGCGACGCACGGGCACGTTGACAGGTGAGCTGCTTGGTCGCCACATGCGAGCAAGTCACAATGATGTCATCAATCTCGTATTCGTGCATAGATCGTCTCCATGCGTAGTGCTGAGACAGCGGCTTTATCTATATTAATAATATTATAAAGAGGAAAGATTTGTTTGTTTGTTTGTTTGTAATGAATAGGCTCCGAAACTACTGGACCGATTTCAAAAATTCTTTCACCTTTGGAAAGCTACATTATCCCCGAGTAACATAGGCTATATTATATTTAAAAAAAAATTAGGGATCCTTACTAAAACTCCAATAATGTAACATAAGGTGTAAAAAAATGACCTGAAAAATTCCTTACGTCGCGTGCGCTGCGAAAACTATTGATGATAGAACAAAATCATTTACTACGACTTTGCAGAACTCATCATTATCTACAAAAAGTGTCGCGACAGCATATGTCTAAATATTATAGTTATGTCACAGTAAGCAGTTTTTTATTCTAAAATATTAATTTATATATGCCGCCTCTTGAAAAGGCTCTTCATTTGTACCTTGGTATTAATCCTCATCAAAATAAATTACTTTATATTCAAGACGGCTTTAATACCTTTTTATAACTTTTTGAATTATTCAATTCGGACATTTCATTCGGAAGATATCACGAGTTTAAAAATGCAAGTATTAGAAAAAAGTCGCGTGGTTGTCGCTCACCGCGCTGTAATTAGGGGTAGGTAGTGGTAGGTAGTTAGGTAGGGGTAGGTCGGGGTAGGTAAAGGTAGGTAGGGTAGTTAAGGGTAGGTAGGGGCAGGTAGGAGTAGGTAGAGGTAGGTAGGGGCAGGTAGGGGTAGGTAGGGGTAAGTAGGGGTAGGTCGGGGCAGGTAGGGGTAGGTAAGGTAGGTAGTTAAGTAGGGGTAGGTAGGAGTAGGTTGGGGTAATTAGGGGTAGGTAGAGGTAGGTAGGGGTAGGTAGTTAGGTAGGGGTAGGTTGGGGTAGGTAGGCGTAGGTAGGGGCAGGTAGGTAGGGGTAGGTAGAATAGGTAGGGGTAGGTAGGAGTAGGTAGGGGTAATTAGGGGCAGGTATCGGTAGGTAGGGTAGGTAAGGTAGGTAGGGGTAGGTAGAGGTAGGTATTAGTAGGTATGGAAAATTTAGCGGTCGGTAGAGGTAGGTAGGAGTAGGTATGGGTAGGGATAGGTAGGTAGGTCCCAGTTTTATTTTTATTCTCTGGGCAGGACAACGTCTGCCGGGTCAGCTAGTTATATTATATAATTCAAAGTCCCAAACTAATCACTGGCTTATGATGACAACACAGCCATACATGTCGCCATAAACAGACTAAACTGAAAAAATCCAATCTTATGAGAGTGAAATAATGTGAGTGAAAATGTGGGGTTGAAAGTTTAGTTTTAAAATCGAAAGCCTGCAATATAGCTTCTGAAGTCAATCAAATAGTTTTTATGTCATTTTGTCATTTCTATTATTTTTATAAGGTTAAAGATGCTCACATCAGTACTATGAATAAAATATAATGTAGGAAAACATAAAATACATTTTAATACATAAGTAAATATGTAATTTTGTAGACCTACTAGTGTAGTGTCTATAAATAAGACATAAAATATGACCTTATTATTATTTTGGTGATTCACCCATGACAAACATTTGTTTTAATTATCTATATACCGTTTTTTCAAAGACCGTCTACTTATTCAAACGATCTTACAAGCAGCATCTTCTTGGTTTGCAGAACGTCTGATTTCCCTCTCTTATTATCACACTCCGAAATAAAAATCTATATAGTATCCTATTTAAACTCTCGCATCAATGTTATAATTACATTTCAGCACTCACTATGTTAGTTATATTTATTTATTTTATTTATATTTTTACGTATAATGAACATTATGTATGTAGGTATGTAAGTAGTATTATTATTTATCATATTTATGCATGTAACTCATTCATTTAGGTTATAAGTAGGTAGTAGATAATATTTTTATTTTTTCTGGTTCCCACTGAAAACCAGGGTCGTAGCCCCCCCCCCCCTAGTGCTGCGACATTATGCTGAGTGGGAAACCATTTCAGCTCCTTAGTGGTACTTAGGTTAAGTTCATTTTGTTTTAAACAATTTATGTTTTGAGCTGAATAAATCTTTTCTATTCTATTCTATATAAGTATGTATATAATTTGGGTTCAGATAGCCATGTGTGAAGAATGTGTTATGTTATTATTATTTTTTTATAATATTTACTAGTAACTGCAAGAGTTATTGAAACTATCTTGTTTATAAAATATGGACATGAGAATGACAATATGTTCATGTTAGGTGTTGGTTCATATTACTTTAGTGTTTATAAACTTCTGATTTTTTTTCAGACACCAAAGCTAAGACTGAAACCTGCATTGAAACCGCGGCGCGATAGTGGTCTCGCCGACACGTCTGACGCCGAAACTGAATGCAAAAATACACACTATAATCTCTCTCCTGATGATATGAACGAAAATAATGACAGTGGGAATAATTATGAAAATGACTCGGTGTTTAATATAGTGGAAAATAAAGGCAAAGTGAAAAATGAAAATGAGCCTGCATTGTGGAAATCTAAAGAGAACTCTTCAAATCTTGAAGAAATAAAGTCTGGGCCGTTGACATGTGAAAACATAAAACATAACACTGATCTCTATAATCCTGACAGGTTAAACAAAGGCCAATATCAGGAGGTTACATTTAAAAATGATCTCATATTCGATTTGGACATGTGAGATTTGCCATATGTATTTATATCTTTTGAAAAGAACATAGCAATGTTTGGAATGTTTTAACTATATTGTAGGTAATTAACACATACCAGTGGTTTATGTTTGTGTAATGTTAGTATAGTATTATTCCTTTTAAGATTTTTAGTTCCTTATGTATGTAAACATTGTGATGTTTTTTTTTGCTTAGTTTATGGCAATGGTTTGAATTATCATGAAATGGAATTGATGTAACCATCATTAGTCAATTACAGTTTTTCATATCCTTTTATCTTGTCATGTGTAAACGACAATTTAGTAGTCTAAATTTTAATGTAGAACGGTATTTGATAAGTAAGTAAATAACTACACTGTTGGCATTGTAGAGATAATAAATGGATGTATGATAATATAATATGCTCATATTAGACAATATATTGTAATTGATGCATTTCAATGGTACAAACTAGGTTTATCGTCATTAAATTGTTTAAGAGAGTTAGATACTCTATCCTAAGTAAGTTATTAATTAGATTTTGGCACGAAACACTTTTAATAGTATTCTAGATTTACACAATACAAATCTTATATTGAATATTGTACATGGGAGTATTTTATTAGCTGACCCTTTATACCAAAATATTAAATATTCAAGTGCATAAACATTATTGTATTGTAGTTGAAGTCAACTCAAATCAGTGCCTTGTTTTTCAGCAGTTTAATCGTTATCTTTTTTGTCTGCTGTTGTCATAAACAATGCACTTGTGTTATGTATCATGTATGTCTTGATTGATAGAATGAAAATTATGATATTTGTGTTTGGTGTAAAGTTTAAAAAAAATGTATGATTTTTGTCGAGTAGTTTAATACACGGAAATATTATTTATTTTGTTTTATTTACCTATGTCAAATATAATTCGGTGAATAGTTTCTCATCTAAATGATAGGTAGGTAAGTAACGGTCTATGTGACCAATTTCCTAACCGCTCCGATTAATTATAATCGGGCGTTTACGACGAATTTTTCCTACGATTTTTTTTTGTGTAAAATATAATAGGGCGTTTGACATGATTTTTCGAAAAATTACTGTGAGAATAGGTGTCTGACTACCTAACTACTAAATTTGTCCCCACGGCAACGTTGTTAATAACTAAGTACCTATGTAGCTTTCTAAAAGTCGAGGAACTTAGTAATTATACGATTTCCATAGAAATCTTCTAAAACCCTAGAAAATCGTATAAGACTTTAGAAAGGTAAAGACCGCATTGAAATGTAAAAGCCAAGGCGAAAGTACTTCGATCGATCAATTCGATAGCGCAGCAACAGGATGATAATATTATCTACAGACTTGAATGTTTTATTGGCCCTAGGTACTGCTGACTTATCATTATAACTATCAGATCACTACATAGTATAAAACAAAGTCGCTTCCAGTCTGTCTGTCCCTATGTATGCTTAGATCTTTAAAACTACGCAACGGATTTTGATGCGGATTTTTTTAATAGATAGAGTGATTCAAGAGGAAGGTTTATATGTATACCTAATACGTGCATATTATAGTAAAGAAAAGCCGGGTGAAGCCGGGGCGGGTCGCTAGTAGTACTAAACTGTTTTTGTTTACAAACTACTACCTATATTAGAGTTAAAATATAGCCAAACAACTACTTTATTAAACTTTTCCGACCGTGACATGAGATAGATAAGATAATAATCGTTCAATATCTAGGTACCTACTAGTTCGTTAGGTAGGTAATTTTATGTTTTTCTTATTTTTACACAATTTACCCAATGTATCTAACCAGCTATCCCACGATTTTCTGTAATTGTTAATTTGAACCGACCTCAAAAATGGAGGAGGTTCTATGTTGGACTGTAGCTATGTTTTTTTTTATGTATGTTCATCGATCGAAGGTCATCCAATGAGCAATGGAGAGGGCTATGCTCGGAGTTTCCCTGCGAGATCGAATCAGAAATTATGAGATCCGCCAAGCGAACCAAGGTAACCGACATAGCCCGAAAAATTGCCGAACTTAAGTGGCAGTGGGCGGGGCACATCGCTCGTAGAACCGACGACTGCTGGGGCAGAAGGGTTCTCGAGTGGCAACCACAAACCGGAAGACGCAGCGGGGCAGGCCCCCCACAAGGTGGACCGATGATCTTGTGAGGGTCGCGGGAAACCGCTGGATGCGCAAGACCGGCCATCGTGGAGATGGAGAAGCCAAGGGGCATTTGTCCAGCAGAGGACGTCTTTCAGCTGACATGATGATGATGTTCATCGATATCAAAATTCTTTTTTTATTTAGTATACCTACCTACTCCAATCTCATGATTGGATCCCAGGAAAATCGCAAAATCTAAAAATTTCCTACCGCTGATTTTTTTCGCTAACTTCAAATCCGTGTCAGATTAGAGTTCCTACATGTATATGTATAGGAATGTGCCTTCAGAACCACTAAATAGTAAGTATAACATAACTACCTAGTTATTTACTAGGTAAGTAGGTACAGGTTCTCTTTTTTTTAAAAGTAATTAATACATAATCCATTAGTCGTAGGTAGTGTTTTGTTTACCAAGTTTTACATGTAATTAATGTATATGCCTAACCATTTAAAATATTTACCTAAATAAACTAGCAGTTAATTAAATTTGTGTAATTTGTCAATGAAACCAATTAAGTTAGACTAATTGCTTAAAGGAACGGAAGGAAACTGTGAAACCTACGATATTATTTTCACAACTTGGCTTCATGTTGCTATTGCATTTCACGTTTCAACCGTTTGAAATTTCTGTCGGCGCTGTACCTATTTACATATTTCTTTCATTTTAAGGATAAACGATCGAGAACGATAATTATACTTTGCTGATTCTGAAGTTTTAAAACGTTTTAATTAAACTTAGGTACGTTACAGTGAAAAGTCATGATGATACCTAATAGTTTTTGCATTTCGTTTTATTTTCATAAAATCGTGTATTTTGAGTTTCATTGAATACTCGCTGTTCCCCGAGGTTTTATCCGCGTTCCCGGGATAAAAAGTAGCCTATGTCCTTCTATGATATGGCATAGATTATCTAGATGCCTTTCATCGGTATTGGTTTAGGCGTGTAAAGGTTACTTTCACATTTATAATAATAGTATGGATTATTGGTGGTATTTTGTTCAGTAAAGATTAATACATACTTACAAGTCCACCAGTGAAGTGAAATGATTAGGAAAGTTACGTTTCAAGTCTTCTCAAGAAGTCCGTGAAAAGTTTTAGTAGAATGGCCACCATAGTAGATAATAAAATGCAAACCTACCTAACATAAACTGACTGACTGTGTGACTGACTTGAAAATGATTAAATAACATGACTTGAACTTAAAACATAACTTGACGGGAATTCAATATAAATTTGAAAACCTCAGGAGAGACTTTGCCTCCTTATGTGTGTTCTATTGATTGTACAACGGACAGTGTTCTAAGGAATTGTATAGTGGTCTGTGACATGAAACTAATATGTCAAGCGATAAGAGAAAAAAAACTACATCGCTTCATGGAAAATTATTTATTGCGAGATAACGATATATATACCCAAACAACCAAACATACAGCATTGTTTACCATAGAGGAAAGGTTAAATTATCATCAGTACAGAGTACCTACAGGTAAGATCATACTTAATTACCCACTTCAGACTGAGTGCGAAGGCAGACTGGGTGCAGACGAGGCCAACGTACGTAAAATGAAGCTGTTACCTACCCACACTCTGGCGTGAGAGAGACGCTACAGGAGATGAAAATGGTATCTAATATTACCGACATGCAATCTCCACACAGCTTTAGTAAGCTACTTTTTTTCTTGTATTGTAATAATAGCCTTACTTCAGAATGCAACTGCAATTTTATTTGTGCCAACTTATTTATGATATTTTTACAAAAGGTCGACCTTTTAAAATTTTTAGAATGAAATTGAGCCTTCCAATTACATCAACGTCATATAGCACTCATCCACTGGTTAAATAAATATAATAATTTTATCATTTTGCCATAATCTCTACAAAAAGTAATTCTGTCACCTGGGCCTGGTGTTTGCCCGGGCTAGTTTCCAAAATCTCCCTTGTGTAACAAACAACTGCCTGATGCCACAAACCGACTCAGCAGCACCACGTCGTCTGCGTAGCTGATATTAGGCGTAGCTGCGTAGGAATTTCAGCCTGTGGCGCTACCGCGGCTACTCTAATAATATAAGTAATATAGGTAGATCTGTACCCTTTTACAGTGAGACCCAACAAAACCCAAGTGAAAAATAAATGTAACAACAATGTAAATACTCTCTTTAAATACCTACTTTAATCTATCTCAAGAGTTTATATAAACTACGAACAAAGAAATTCTTTCCTTGACGTCAGCTGAGAAGTGTGATAGCTGTCACGTTTAACAACGCAAAGCTATAAAATACAGCAAGAGTAGCGATGAGAGTAATCCCAGTGTTAGTTGCTATTGTGAAGTCTAACAATGCAGTGATTAATGGTACGAAGCGTAACACACTCCATGTGCTTAGAAATAAGTAGGTATCTATAGCAAGCTCTTTACAATAACGCTGTGAAATCATTCTTTAAATTTTATCTTATTACATAATCACCTAAAAGACTTAGGTATCATAAGTGACATAATGGTGTATTCATTAGTATTAGTCAGATGGGGCAGAGGGCATCCAGAATTAGTTTTTCACCATCGCGTTCCATTTATCAACAGATTAGGACCAGAACTTCGCGATGGATTTCAACGATGGTCGCCGATCACAGTCACCTTTGCGCTTTCCTTGTGATTTCAGTCTAAAGGAGAAATCCATCCAGTTCCTTTTACGGCGTTTAATCTGTTAATCATGCGGGAGTGCATTGCATATTTCCTACAAGTGGTCGTTAGTTCTTGACAGGCCACTTGAAGGGCAAAGGATTAGACTAGACCATAAATAGGTAGGTACCAGTGGCGAGGGGTGAAATTATAGCGAAGGTAAGCCGTTCAAAAAACACCGATGATTTTATAATTACAGTGTATTTTAAGCATGATAAAAGTGGCTATGAAATTTTGAAAATGTGGGACTTGGATTTCTAAAAGGTAAGCCGGTCGGCTTGTATGGACC
Source organism: Tethea ocularis (assembly GCA_963555595.1). NCBI lineage: Eukaryota > Metazoa > Arthropoda > Insecta > Lepidoptera > Drepanidae > Tethea > Tethea ocularis. The sequence continues at coordinate 8,698,178 of OY741959.1, read as the reverse complement.
CTTCGCCACTGGTAGGTACTTGTTTACGTTATGGTTGATGAAAACTAAAGCTGATGAAACTCGCTACATTCCAAGAATAAGCAGCCCTTATAACATACTATTATTTGTTGATACAAACATAAATATTTTTACATTTTCATTATTTTTGCTCCCCTAGATACAAATATCGTGAAGGCAGTGCAACTATTATAATCTCTTTGTTCAAACGCCTGTCAAATTTATAATAGCTATCGTAATATTTGCATTGTTTGCGATAATGCATAACAGTTGTTTGGAATTTATTGATTTATCCGGCCATGAGTTGGATGTTGGATATTGTTTTTCGGATGAAGTGATGAACTAAATCAGAAAGTATAGTTTATACACATAAGTAGGTAGGTACCTAGGTGTTTGAGTACGTGTTGATATATAGAATAGAAATCTACATAAAAATAACATTAAAGTATTATGGAGACATAGGTTTTAGCCTATGAAAAACTGCTATATATTTTCTGGCATAAAATAAGTAATGATAAGTAGATACCTACTTACCTAGGCGGATACCTAATAAAATTGTGAACGACATGCCCACGAAAGTATACTGTCAAACAGTTTCGTACTGTAATCTTAATGTACATCCATATTAAATAATAGCAAGTCTAATACCCTTTTGAAAAGTGCTCCTCCTACAACCAATCTACCTTTGAAGTGCGCTCACTAAAACTTTCCGCCAACCTACTTTGTTCTGCCTCTTTCGAGTCTTCCTACACTTGAATAAAGCGAGATTTGTCAGTATTAATGCTCTTATCGCATGGACATTGGGTCCATTACTGTGTTTTCCTAATGGAAATCGATATGCTCACAATCTTGTGGAGAGCCTTTATCGACATGAGGGTCACTACGCTACTAACATTGTCAAAAAGGAAAAAACATCAAACTACCTAATAGGTATTTCTTTCACTGATATTCCTTTTGTGGTTTTTATAAATAAAAAAAATATATAAGTTAATGGGGAGTAGGTAGGTACCTAAGTTTTTGGGAAATGTAATGTACATAAGTATAATTTTATTCTGCCTTCTCTTTTATCCGAAAACACCTAGCAGCTGTTCAAAAAGAGCCAGTCTAAGATTTACGTGATGATCACCTTCAGCCACATCACTTACCACTGTGAGATTTTGGTCAAATACATACCTACCACTCTTCAATAAAAAAATATAAGAATGTAAACCACTTCATTATGTTAAGAGATATCTACCTATAGTTTGCTATAGTTAAATCCCCAAGGAAAACACTTAATACACCGAAATATTATTGGTTACAGAATATTTGCCAGTCGAAAATATCTACAAGCTCCTTTATACCGTATTTCATGAGTCGACCGGGTCGAGTCTTACCTGACCCAAGTTTATCATAATTCCATCAATAGATGTAAATAATTTATCAAATAGAATACCTACCAACCAGTGGAAAGAAAAAACCGGGCAAATAAGAGTCCAAAGACAAAGTGCGCACAGAGGGTTCCATAATAACCCGCGGTATTTAGTAGCAATAGCATAATAGAAACAATTTACTGATGTAAATGATGATAATTTTGATGATTGATTTATCATAATTATGTGAACTAAAATAGTTTATTTATTCCCAAAAAAATCTTTGTTTTTAACATTATTTGAGGCACAGAAAAATGGTAATCATAAATGCCGTGAATTCAGCTATACAATCTAAGTATAAAATTATGAATCACGTAAAGTACGGAGCACAGCACATTTACTGATATCACCAAAAAGCAGCCGATAAATAGGTACTACTGTTGATAACAGTATATTATGATGACCGTCACCATGGCTTTAGGAGGATGCGCATATTACACTGCACTATAGGAGGTAGTCTCCTACTATTTAACTATGCTTTCATTATATGTAGAGTTACGTCCACTGAGGTAGGTAACTTCAAGGTACTTATTTTTGTTACTGTCATAGATTTGACATTTCTGTAATTCAGAAGATTCACATGTACCTATAAAGTGACTGATATTTAAAAAAAATAGAGTTTTTTCGTTCGGTTGATACAATGCGCTCTGTTAAAATTTGTAAGTTTATTTGTAAGAACAGAGCGTTTTAAGTTTTAACAACAGGTGTTAGTTTTAACAATCACCTAACAACAATCAACAGTTTGCTATGGCCGATGGCTATGCTAGTGGCCGAATACGAAACAATTATATTTTTCTTGTTTACAGATTTTGTATAATACAGGATAAGAAATAGTCTTTAGATCCAAATCTAAATGTATTTAGGGAATAACTGAAACAACTAACAGGATCATGATTTTTCACTTTATCTAATACATCAAACATTTTATTATCATTTTCCTTAACATTCTTAGATCAAAGAGGAAAAGTATGTTATGTTTTTCATCAGATGGCAGCCCTGAGCTCTTTTTATTATGTCAGTAGTTTTTTTGAGAAGCTCACTGCCACTTCGACACAGGAATCTTCAGAACTAAGGCAGTCTCCGTTACCCTTTTCTTGTTGCTCAATGACAATAAGTTAAATTTGAACTTGGAGTGACGTCAATAACTCCCACGGCTAGCTTCTCAACGATGAATACTTAAATAAGTACCTACCTATTTTCATCCGTACCATAGGCTCATTACGTACATTGTGCAATCAAAACTTGAAGGCCCAATTAATTTCTTTAGAAAGGACCTAGCCTTTTTATCGATTTTTTAAAGGAAATTACCTTTTCCGCTCTTATTATTGCGGAAAAAAATTCAACGGACGATTTTCACGGTGTGCTCCATTTAATATAATTTCTGAAGGATTGTGGAAATACTTTTACAATGTAAAGACAAATTGACTTCATATAGGTATACATAGTACCTAATCTATGTAATGAGTAGGCAAATAAGTTTTGTTTTTTGAATGTAGGGCTTTACAAGTTAAAGACTTACTTTAATTCCTGAATGTATTTTGGTCAATTGTATACCAACGTTTTACAGGATGATTTTGGATGGGTATGTAAAGCTGGATACTGAGGACAGTATAGATAATTAATTCAATCGTTCGATTCGTCAATAATCCTACAAAACAGGCATTACCAATATAAAGTTACGACGATTTGAAGTTTAGCGTAAATATAGTGCTTAGTGCGAGTTTTACTCGTTCAAACGCATCGAATGCGTAAACGTGAATTTCTATGGAATTGAAGCAGCGCCATCTAGTGGCTAATGTGTACATTAAATTTTCTGAGTGGGAGTTTACAAAGTTAACTTTTACGCCATCGAGCAGTATCGAGCTATGGCAGCGATCGAATAGTGAGCAAGTTTTCGGACGTAAACGCCATTTTGCGAGTGCGAGATGCAGTTTGACAGTTCTAACGGTAAACACTTGGTAAACTTCCTCACGTGTGAAAAGTAAAGTTGTCACTTAAAATTAATTGGTGAGATAAAGTTGAGGAGACGAAATATTTAGTTTCGCTTTATTTAGAAGTGTAATTAAGTAATGTCGGCATATCATTTTATCGCCTGGAGAATGTTTGCGACAGCCAGAGCACAAGATGACTGTAATTACATATCAAGTGTTCGTGCCAGAGCACGTATTGCTAGTGATCCTTTGACCAACTTGACGAAAACCGAATTTAAAAAAGGTTTTGTGTCTCCAGTCCCGACACTATTTAAAAGACAAGTTAATTCTTCCCATTTTTTAATGTCTCTATTTTACCCTTAGCATTATTTGTGGGTTTAGTGAGATCCCCGTGCCTATAATAAATACATATTATGAACTTCAATTACCGACACAATTCATAGAAATCGCTATAGATTCTACGCATATTACTACTTTACTCGCTTACAGCTTTACTCGCACTCTAAAATGTAGAGTTAAGGCGAAATAACTATTAAAGTATACGAGTACTACTTAGGTATTGTAATAGATACTCGTAAGTCTAACTGACTCTATTGCAACGTATTTTAAAGCTAAACTAAATTGCCCTCTTTTTAGTAAATTTATGGAAAATTTTGAGTGCTGTTTTCCTGTTTAAAATATTTTTTTGATTTCTCATACTCTGAAAGTAGTGTTTATTTGATCTAAGTAGCGGGTGGAAAACGCTGTTTCCCACCCATGGCCAGTAAAGACTCATAGTAATTTGATTCCCTCCCTAGGGCGGGAATGAATTTTAAAAATATAACTAAAGCTTAGATTGGCTTATGCCGGCCATAGACGTTCAAGTAATTTGATCAAACAGGCTAGTTCAAACAGTTTTATTAAATTGGCATTGTCTGTGGGAAAATTTGATCAAAAATGAGTTATCAAATGGTAAGAAGTAATTTAAATCTGTATTTTTTATTTGATCAAACAGTCTGATCAAATTTCTTGAACATCTATGGCCGGCTTTAAAACATACAATGATTTTATTTTTATGAAGTGGCGAGCAGACAAGAAAATGTGATTATTACTGTTTTTTACTTTCCTTATAAGTATTCGAAATGAGAAGATATTGATTGAAGATGGTGATTTCTTCCTATGATTATGGTGATTTATGGGAATTGATTCCTTTCAACTCTTGTATAACTATCTACTATTTTATGATCTGTATAATTAATTACCTACATCAATGCCCTTTCGGCCTACTTAGATACTACCGTTTCAAAATCACCCGGTATATAACAGTTGAAACTCGTGGCCCGTAGGTAGGTACTAACGCTAGCTTGCCCCAAATGCCGGAAAGTTACTGGAGTTATCTTTAACTGTGCATCGTAACTTTGGCTAGGAGCTCCCAAATGGAAGGACTTCAGTGATGACTTTAGATAGTGACTATCCAGCACTAGTTTGACATCTTGATGGCGATATTAAAGGCCAAGTTATCTAAATCGGTTTCAAAGCTATCTGGAGGTTTGGTATTCAAGATGTTTTTCCTGATTTACTCTGTATCTGATAAATAACGTCTCTCAAATCCTATCAGGACTGTAATCATCTTAAACTTTTGAAAGCAACTTTTAAAGAAAAAATATGATTTTTCTAATCTTATTATACTGGCATTTCGCAGTTTCCGGATTACACAGAATTCCCAAGAAGTCTTCAAACAAGCAGACATTCAGACACATTTAAAATAGTCTCTTTGCATTCTTTCACTTCTCTTCTACGTCCTCTATAAATATTAGGTATGTATATTCATTGTACAGACACGCTGATTCTGCAGTTTTACTATAATATGATTTTTACATCATTATTGAATAAGCAAATTGACTGAAGGAAAGTATGACGTAGTCCCAAATGGACCTTTTTTATTATTGAATTACTCGATATACTTAGATATTATATATTACACAATGGTTAGATAGATAGATACGAGTATAAATGGTTCTGCAGAATATAATCTCATGAAAACATAAATGTAAAAAACAAGTCAAAATCTCATGATCTTGACATAACAAGCTTTAATACCAGAGACGTAAAGTTTTTTAAAGAAATATAATTTAGAAAGCTATAATTATATAAGTTTAGAAACAAAGCTAAGTTAAATCTTGTTCAAATTGGTTCATAAATGAGCTCCAGTACATAGCGTAGGGCAATTTTTTTTTCTAACTTGGAAATCTGACACACCTTTGTAATTAATACTGATACCTAATATATTATCCTATTCCATGATATTTTGTTAATGAATTTTTAAAAGTACTACTATCAAAAGTTGTTTTTTTTAAGTTGAGTTACCAGCTTGTATAATAGATATTATATAAGCTTGTAACTCCTATGTTTTCTATGTTTACTTAGTTAAGCCTTTTTGCAATAAAGTTATACTTATTTAATAAGTGTAAGATTAGTAGGTAAGTTGTCGAAACAATAATGAAAATATAAACTACGTTAAAAATTTGCAGTTTACAAACCAATAAAAAGGAAAATGTTTTTCTTTGTAACTGAAACAAAATAATTAAATTTGCAGTAAAGGGTTGAGGCGTAGAGCCAAAAAAGAATTCCAAGAGACAAAGATGGGTTTACATAGATGTTTTTTAAGATTCTCACAATTAAATTATGCGGATATTCGCATAATTCTCTTAGCAGTGACCAAAAATCAAGTGAAAGCCTTTTTAGCCTTAAAATTGATGTTATGTAGGTATGACTTGTAAAAAGACGAGGAGTCACCTAAAGATCTTGGTTCCCAGTAGATGATGACTTCGGAGGCGATAATGAGGATGTAAATTGGCGTGTGCGGCGTACGCGAGGTAGCGGCGGTATGAGACGCGGGTGGCCCGGGCCGCCCAACCTGTGGCGTATCTGTTGCGCTGCCCGCCCGGCCGCCTGCCGCCTGCCGCCCGGCCCGACCCGGTTGGCTGCCGCAGCCAGTCTGTGTCACCGCGTCGCTGTCGCCACAGCTCCGCTGGTGTTCGCTGTCTCGTAACACGCGCCGTTTGCGGAAAACACCGACTTTTCCGCTTGAAAACACGTGTCTAATACTAATTTTTGAAATTTATCACTATCACTTGATATTTTGTTTTTCGATTCCGGCATTCTCTCGGTAGATTTAACTTATGATTATTTGAAAATGACGAAGTTATGAAAATTTAGTAATTATTTTTGAATGAGGTGCGAGAAACGACGATCAATAAGGTTATTAAAATTGTTGATACCTACCTACACAAAATAAACATCAGACGGTGTATGTAAATTAAATATTTATATGTATAAACAGACTTTACTTGATGTTTAAATTAATTTAATTTTCAGTTTTAAAACCTAATAATAATCTGTTACTTGACGGAAATAATCGAGAATTCACGACTGATGTAGGTAACGTGCACAGCATTTACCAACATTCATTGGTATCCTTTGTGAAATCCGCCGAAATATAATTTGCTCCAAAAATAATTCACTCTACTATCTATTTATAAAAATACCGAGGTATTATAAACAGATACTAAATAAACGACTGATAAACATAGTAAATAATTCGTAGATTCACTTGTAAGTGGTTGTTTTATTAAACATATATTTAACTTTACCTTTCTGCTACTTACGTATAGACGTGCGATAATTTAAGTGATTTCAGCTGAAGTCTGTTTAAATATGAATATTTAAATTTCATTCTGGGAAATCCCGATGGATTCGATTTCTTATGTTTAGTGTCTCCACTGATTTCAAATTCATATAGATAAAGTAATCAGGTATTGTTATTGATGTATGAAATATATATTTTACACGAGGAGATGCTTCTGGTATATTTATTTGGTCAGAAAGTGATTTTCTACCATACCATATACCTTCTATCTAGGATTTTCCAGCGGAGCACTCGCGTCAGTCACTATTTACATTTACACAATGGGCAACCCTTCACTTGGGATCTGGGGGCTGTATTCACAGATTTAAGTGTAGCCCTCACATACTTCGAAGAACCGTTATTCTTTTGTTATAAAGATAAAACAACCCATTGTACGGATCTTTTTTACTTTAGATCATTTCCTTTAAATTATTTTTTTTTTATTAATAATTCTGGCATTAAAATTAAAAGGACCGAAGAATTGAATAAAAATTTAATCATAAATGAGAATTGGTGCTATCTAAACTCTTATACATAATCATAAAGGGATGCAAGCTCATCCACAATCACGATTGGTGCCGGCCAATACACTGAAACCACCAGTCCCTGAATTTATCGTAGATATGAACTTATCGTTATCTGCTATGTAGATCGATACGTTTCCGTATATATTTAGAATCAAATGTCATATTGCATAAGAATCATTGAATTTAACCGTGTTATTGTAATTGCAACATATTTCGCTAATACATATATTATCTCAGAAAGATACAGTCATAACAATAATATTTTAATGGATGTTTGTGTATAAGTGATAGATAAGTCAGTGAGTAATTTGAAAACAGTGCAGTGTAGTGGTATCAGAAATTATAGAAAGGAACCAATGGCCGGCAAAGGCCAGCTACGCTAGATCGATCCCGCCTCAGCGGCGCGGCAAACCTCTGTAAGTGCATTCTACTCCACATGTGCAATCACTCAAATAAGAGCTATTCATACAATTTGACATAACCCATTTTATCACACACATTCACGATAAATATCATACCAAATGAATTTATGCAAGTGTGAAATATGTGTTTAAAAATATTCAAAGTTTACTTTACTTTTGAATTGAATACCAAGGCTTGTGTCGACAATATTTATACTGCAATCTCACCGAGGTAAGAGACAATGTGGCCGAAAATGGTAGGTAAGCACACAAAGCTTAGAAGAAAATTGGCTCACAAGTGCAACTCCCGGAACCCACCAGTGGGAATGTGCTTGACGACAAATTTTCAATTTGAGAAGCCAGCCATGCGGTATTTTCAAAGCATCGTGCTATGGTTTCCTCATCATATTTTCCTTCATCGAAAGCTCATTCATGACCTTCGCCACGGCATTTGGCGTTACTACCACTGACTGAACTATTATCGACTTGTAATCGTTGCCACATTTGCCTTAAATGACCTAAGATATTATAGAATATGTGTAGCTAAATGATTGCCTATCTATCAGTGATTAAAAATATCAATCAGTAAATTATCTTCATATTTCAGTTAGTTACACTTTCCTTTTGTATATTTAGTTCAGTCCAATATAGCAGGTTCTTATCATAATATATTACAGAATTATCAATTAATAAATTATAATTATTTATAATAAATGTCATTTTGATTATTAGCACTTCAGTCCGTGAAGTTGAATGTCGATTTCAATGATTTATGTAACTTTCTGTAGTGATGACCTGGTAATAAGTTAAGTAAATAAAAATAACATACTCTATTTGTATTATGTCAAGCTATTGTGAAATTAGGGAATTAAAAAAACGATCAATCGATTTCTATGTATTTACCTACTGATGGTTAAACTGTTTACGATACGAATGTTACCTTAAAATTGTTTTTTGTGTGAGCATCAGTATAAAAGCGTTCGTCGACACGAGCCCAGGTAAATATGGAACTCGGCCAAAAATGTTGTTTTATGTTTAGCTTTAATCAAAAGGTGTAACTATAAATTAAACCAGGACTTTGTGTTTTAACAAAACGGCAGTTTGCAGTACAAATATACCAGTACTTTCACCTAAAACCATAATAAACTGACATGACCAGTGTGGGTAATATTTATTTACAGTTCTGTACTATACACACGTTCTGTAAAATATTAACGCGCTATTGCGTAGTTCCTGAAGCATGCTCCTCTAGGGTCCACAGTGTGGATTTAGGTATATCTAGCCGAGGTCAATAATGTACAGCTACGGATTCATAATTATTTTCTTTACCTATTCAGAATATGAAATACGAAGTGGGATACAACTTTTTTGGGTAGTACGTTTTCCTTTTCCTTAAATTCAATTACAGTTAGGAAAAATATTCGGCTCATTTAAGTTAAACCTACTACTTATATAAAACTAGCTTCCGCCCCACGGTTTCGCCCGCGTTCCCGAGGTTTCTCATGTTTTCCCGGGATAAAAAGTAGCCTATATGTTATTCCAGGGTATGATCTATCTATGTGCCAAGTTTCATCCAAATCCGTTCATTACATTTTACATGAAAGAGCAACAAACATACATACATACTCACAAACTTTCTTTTTATAATATTAGTAGGATAAGAACATATTTTAACAAAAACGTTTTTTTATCATTTAGTTCGGTACGTGGTCGATTCAAGGAATAAGTATTTCAACCTCCGAAAATATGACGAGAATGCAAAATTGCCCATTTTTATTTTACTTGGCATCCGGGTGTGGGCTGTTTTCCTTTTATCCTTCTAGTAAAGAAAACTTTTCGCCATTGATCTCTAAATGTTACTGCTTATTATTGTCTGGGCTTTATGAACCGATATTCCTAAAAATATCTGATTGTGTCCCCTCTGTACTATTGCCTACGTATTCCCCTGAGATAATATTGTTACTTATGTTCATTACATTAAATATATTATTGAATAAAAAAATAATCAACCTTATAGTTAGTCATTATAACAATGATAATAAAATTATTATATCGAATATTGACTTACTGATACTGATATTGACTTAATTATACTTTTATAGAGGTTGAATTTTCAAACATCCTTCCTTCGTCATAATAACTAGGCATTTTTTATGCCAAAAGCCGATCCGTCCAGTGTTTGAGCTGTTCGTTGATAAATACGTCAGTTAGTCAGTCAGTCGGTCACGCTTTCCTTTTTGACCGGCTTCAAAAAAGGAGGAGGATCTTGATATGTCGGTGTGCAGCACACAGCATATAAGACTTCAATTCGGTCATGTGCCGTGAGGGTGCTGCACACCTATCCACGGAGCCTCGCTTTAAAATGCGTACTCCTCACCAATAGGTTCGGATCGACCACAGTCCTTTCAGCCAACGGCCAACAGGATAGAGCTCGGGGTGTCAAAGAAACAGCGGTAGGTACTTGCAGTAATTAGGCTACGGCGGGCAAGAACGACGATTCTAACACAAACGCGATTACAAATTTTCGTACGTGTGACTGGTTGCTACTGGAGACGACTGGACAAAACTAGTAGCGAGCCTCAATTTTACATTATTTTTATATAATTATTCAAGGTCATATCTAGCCCACTTTCACCTTTCGACTTTATTAGTTTTTCTTACAAAAAGGTGTTATAACAATTTAATGCTAATAATTACAAAGATGTCTTATGTTCTAGTCAATTACCCTATATTTTGCACAGTTGGTGTACATAATTAGACATCTAGATTCTAGCTTTATTCCTTGATAAGTTGTCTAAACACTAAACTTGATAAGATCGTGCGATCTAATGTAGCCCCTCCCATTGGTTCGACCTTTCTACGCAGCAAAATTGACCGCCCAATGAGAGAGGCTGTTTACATGACCCAATCACGTCCTTATAAGTGACTGGTTGGCTACAATAATATTACTATTAACAAATCTTCCTTGTGTGTCCAATGGAAGCGTCTGAATAAAACAACGTATCAGATAATTGTTTATTGCACCTATGATACTTAAAGTAATGCGTTGCTTTCCATTGGCACATATGAGGGAAATGAAACTATTACCATACTAAATTGTTTATTCATTATGCTAACTTACTGTAACTTATTATAGCTTATCATAACTTATCCTAACAATACCTATTAGAATCTATTACAATATTCTTATTAGAATCTATCTTATTATTCTATTAGAGTCTGTCGCTCACATTTCTCCCGCCGTACAGCTCGCTGTACTCAACTACGTTGTGAGCGGGATCGAGTCTGTGGGGAGGACCACTATCTTCTTCGTGGGCCGTCTTAACACACCCGTACGTGTGTCTATGTCCGCACACCGCACTATCCCGTCCTGACCGGGAAACACTTTGATTACCCGCCCGCGCGGCCAAACGTTGCGGGGTAGGTTGTTGTCGGCGATGATGACGATGTCGCCGACTCGTAGTTCCTCGCCACGACCTCGCGGCTCCCGCCGGTGTTGCAGCAGGGGCAGCACTTCGCGTATCCAACGCGACCAAAAGGCGTTGGCTAACGCCTGCGCCGCTCGCCATTGAGAGCGACCGCAGATGTCTCCTTCGGTGAAGGCGCCTGGCAGGGGCACTCTAGACGCCCCGCCCAAGATAAAGTGGTTGGGCGTGAGGGCTTCGGGGTCGTCAGGGGACACCGAAACATGTGAGAGGGGACGCGAATTCACCGTGTGTTCCACTTCACACAATAAAGTATATAAAACTTCGTCAGATGGATGCCGTTCACGTAGTGTTGTAGCGAGCGCTGTCTTTACAGAGCGCACCAAGCGTTCCCAGGCGCCGCCCATAAATGGCGCACTGGGGGGAATGAATCGCCATGGTATGGCGTGCACAGCGGCTTCGGTGGCGGCGGCATCCAGGGCCGCCCGGCGTAACTCGGCGTCGGCACCTCGTAGGTTGGTGCCGTTGTCGCTCCATATTTCGGAGGGCGCGCCCCGACGCGCCATCATACGGCGCAGGGCGAGCACCGCCGAGTCGGTGGTCAGCGAGGCAGCTACCTCCAGATGCACTGCCCTCGTGGTGAGGCAGGTAAATAGCGCCACATAGCGCTTGTGACGCTGACGGCCCACAGTCACTGTGAGCGGGCCGAAATAGTCAAGGCCCACATATGAGAAGGGGCGTTGATGGTGTGCGAGACGCCCGGCGGGATGGTCGCCGGTAGGCGGCTCGGTCGGCGCGGCGCGCCGCAGGCGGCAGGGCTGGCACCGTTTGAGTACGGTGCGCACGGTGGGTCGCAGGCGCACGACCCAGTAGCGCTGCCGCACCTCGTTGACGACGGTCTCTACACCGCCGTGGTGTAGCAGGCGGTGCACACGGTCTATGTATAACCGTGTGTAAATGTGGTCCCCATCTAGGACGGCGGGCGCGCGCTGGGCAGCCGTAATATCGGCCGCCGCGAGCACCCGCGATTTGAGGCGGAGGACGCCGCGCTCGTCCAGCTGTACGGTGAGTTGATGTAGACGGCTCTGGGCTCCCGGCGCCTTTCCTGCTTCTATGTTCTTTTGTTCCGTGGAGAAGCTCTCGTACTGTGCTAGCTTAACCCATAATTCTACAGCATAAATCATACATGACACAGGTAATGTTACATAATTATCATTATCAAATGCTGCGGGACGCCACTTTAAATAATCAAATTCTTTAGTGGGCACTTTATTTGTACGCCACTGTGGGTCTGACTCATTATTTTTTTGCGCCCTCTTGCGGGCAGCAGCTACAACTTTTCGCCTACATAGCTGTATGAAATGTAGGACGCGGGCGGTGGCGCGGATCAACCGTAACCACGATGAGAAACGCTCGATATTTGGCAATGCTAGCCTTAGCTGCGATCGCACGCCATCTATTGTCGTAGTCGTGCGTTCCTCACCGGTGCTAGTCGGCGAACTCACCACTACCTCACTAGGCCATTCGCTCTCGGGTTCGCGCAGGAACGTTGGACCGTTGAACCATCTGTGTTTGTCATTGAATTCCGGCGGCGTCCGTCGGGTGGCGTCATCGGCTACATTCAATTTGGAAGGAACCCAACGCCAATTATTTATATCGGTATTCTCTTCGATTTCCGCCACCCGATGTGCCACAAATGGTTTAAAGGTCCGTGAACCTGCCCGAATCCATGTTAATACTGTCTGTGAGTCAGTCCAATATATACATCGCGATATCTCTCTATCGTGAGATTCAGCCACCGTGCGAGCTAATCTAGTACCTAACACGGCGGCTTGCAACTCTAACCGCGGAATAGAAATAGTTTTCACGGGCGTGACTTTGCTCTTAGCTGCGGCTAAGGCGATATTGTATTCACTATTATCCGCGGATCGAAAGTATACCGCCGCCGCGCACGCCATTTCGCTGGCATCAACGAAAACATGCAATTCTACGTTCGCGGCGTCGGCATACCCCGGATAGCAACGTGGTATTTCTAGACTACCTAGGTATCTTAAGGACGATAGCCATTCCCACCATTCTTTCTCTAGATCTATGGGCAGAGTTTCATCCCATCCGACCCCGCGACGCCACGCGATCTGTAATATGTGTTTGGCTTGTACTGTAACCGGCGATACGAGACCGAGCGGATCGTATAGGGACATGGCGGCACGTAATAATTCGCGTTTGGTGGGAATGCGTTCCCCAGTGAGTAGCGGGCGGTCTACTTTGTTGAAATTTAAATTATAACCTAAAGTGTCCCTAGTAGGGTTCCACATGAGACCTAAGATTTTCTCTGTTTTGCTATCACTGAGCGGGACGTTCGCGGTTGGTATCACGCCCTCTACTATACCCTCTAAGACGGACGGCTCGTTCGTGGTCCATTTTTGTAGTTCGAAATTCGCGCGTTCGTGAACCGTCACTACCTGTTTCGCGGTTTGATTGGCCTCTTCAATTGAATCGAAACTCTGAAGATAATCGTCCATATAGTGGTTGTGTACTATAGACCTATGTGCGTCCGGATATTCGTCCTTATGTCGTTCTGCGTTGAGATTCTTAACATATATGGCGGTGCAGGGACTCGACGTAGCTCCAAATAATACGGACGACATTCTCAGTTCCGTCGGTACGTCTCTTTCGTGCTCCCGCCATAGAAATCTTAACGCGTCGCGATCCTCCGGACGCACTTTGACTCTCAAGAACATATCTTTGATGTCTGCCGTCACCGCGACCCGTCTCTGTCTGAAGGACATCAAAACTCCAGGGAGTGATTTCAATAAGTCGGGCCCGGTCAACAACAAATCATTCAAACATACGCCCTTCGTCTGTGCCGCGGCATCGTGTACGATACGTAATTTGCCCGGCTTGGCTGGGTGTGTCACCCCGAAATGGGGTAGGTACCAAGTCCTCCCCTCGGTGGGGGGGTTAGATGCCACTTCAGCGTACCCAGCTTCTAACATTCTATCTATTTGTGTTTTGTATGACACGCGTAACTCACTATTTTTATTCAATTTCTTTTCTACCCCTTGTAAGCGTTTTAACGTAGCATCGTAATTATTGGGTATATCGATATTATCCCGAGCCCATAGCAAACCTACTTCATAGCCGCCTTCGGGAAGCTCTCGGGTGGTCCTCTCTAAAATCTCTAAAGCCCTAATTTCGGGGTCGGCGCGCGGTCGTTTAGGTTCTACTCCTAAATTCTCTAGACTGAAGTGTTGCTCTAACAATTCATCTAGGCGCTCGCTTTCTCCGTCCCGGCAGCGTAGCACTGCATGGCTCACCCTATCAATGGTGGCGCTACACGGGTACGGGGTGGAGCGAACGCCATGCAACACCCAGCCCAAAGGGGTGTGTGACGCGACGGGCTCATTTTTACTACCCCTACGGACTTCGGAGGCTATCAACATCTCCCAATTATCCTGTCCTAATAACAAGGTAGGTTCTCCGCGTTCATACATTAACGTGTCGCTTATCTCTACCAAATGACTACAGTCCCTTATTATGTCCCTATTTATAGTTTGAGGTGAAATATCTAAGGTATCTATAGTTCTAGCTACGATATCATAATTGTTCACCGCGTGTCTACCCCTAATTTGGAATTTTATACGCTGGGACGTATCGACGTCCACTCGCGCCCCGGCTACCGCTTCGATATAAAAGGGTTGCACCGGTCCCTCCGCGCCTATTTTTCGCGCCGTTTCGGAGGTTAACAAGGTGACCGTCGAACCATCATCTAGAAGCGCGTATGTATCGTAGCTTCCCTTGGGACCGGACACACATATGGGTACTATTTTCAAATATGCACAGGATTGTCGTGGCGGCGCCCAGGTGTTTGTTACTGTAGCTTGGCTATTATTATTTGCTACACGTTCATAGTGTAATAGACGGTGATGGTACATTTCACATTCACCGACGCCACACACGATATCCCTGCACTTATGTTTCCAGCTACGTTTTTTCAGACAACGGAAACATAATCTATTATTCTTAGCTATTTCCCACCTATCGCTGATAGTAGATGATACGAACTTTATACATTCTGTTATCTTGTGATTCTTTCCCTGACACACCGGACATAGCGATTCAACTTGCTCTGTTGAAGCGCGCGCTTTCTCGCTCTTCCCCGAGCGTGCGTGCTCACTCGCTCCCGCCGTAGCGTAACTACGAGGGTGCGGACGCTTAGTGGCTACGGGCGGCGCGGCGCGCTCCGATAAAACAACATTCTCAGGTTTCGCGTGTCTAGCGTTCCTATCTGCCTCGGTATCAAGGAAGCGACTTAATTTAATTAAACCCGGTTCTGACTCCGAGGTAGTAAGTTCGTAATCGTACCATCTACTACGCACGATAGGTGTCAATTTATCCTCTATTATTACACAAATCTCTGGACTATATAAGTAATGCGGGCGACCTAGGGCATTTATAGTGGCTACTACATTCGCTATTTTCGATGCGAACGTACAGATATCGCGTGGATTATCTGATAATTTCGCGATATGCTTTAACTTTTCTATCTCAGCCACTATCAATGCCTCAGGTCTACCAAAACGATTTTCTAGACGGGACATTATTTTGTCTGGGTCTGAAGGACCTAGAAACAGGCATTCTACGGCCTCCTTGGCTGGACCTTTCAAGGCTCGTCTCAGCCTGGCATTATTCTCGGAGGTCGTAAAGTGTGATGCCGTTTCTATGTACATTGATTTGAACTGCAACCATTCAGATGACCTACCATCGAAGGTAGGTAATTCGGATAAGTATTTGGGTGGTTTCCCCGACGGACTGCCGGCTCGCGCCATCTGCGCTATGGCAGCGGCGAGCTCGGCGATGTCTGATCGCGCCTGGGGTTCCACTTTTCTATTATCAAATGGGGGCTCTATTTCCCTAACTGGGGGGTCCCTACTGGGAGAAAACTTAGTGTACTTATCATTCTCCTGGGGTTTCTCCGACAGATCCTTGGGGGCTCCTGTGATGTCGGCCGTGCTCTTCGAGGGCATACGACTTGTGGACATGGGTGGAGCTGTGAAGGTTACTGCCGTTGGCGCGTTGGAGGTGACTTTGACTGGTCGATCCTCCTCGGCTTGGCCTGTGATCGCGGCGGCGAACTCTTTCTGAGTCGCTTCCTCGATGTGTGGCACTTGTGCCAGAATGCTGCGTAGTACTGGTGGTGGTTCATACGGAGGCATAGCGCTCTCCACCAATGTCGTGTCGGATGCCCTCACCCACTCATCCACTCTACTACGCACTGACACTATATCACTTACACTGTCGTCTTCCGTGTCACTCGCGGCCTCGAGCATAGCTAGCTTAGCAGCGGCTAACTCAAAACGAGCTCGGGCTAGATCTTTGTCACGTTTATTTGATTTACGCGATTTGCCTGCGGCGGACGGCACGGGCGTTCTACGTAACGCATTTCCCGGCGGCGGCGCTAGTGATTCGGGTGGTACCGTGGCCACTCCCAGGTTGCCAGCTGGATCTCGGGGGACAGAGGGCGGCCCGGGGGCTACCTTGTCCTTAGCGTGTCGAGACTGCGGCGGTTCCGGGTCCATATGACTACCGAGGGTGACGGGCTCGTTAGTCCCTATAGGGACAGACGAAACTCCCGATGTGCCCTGGGACCCGGATGCCGACTGTCCAGAGGACGTCTCTTCACTACCCGACGTCAGCGTGGTCCTGGAGCGCGACTCCACACCCGTCTCACCAGATTTCGAACGCGTTAGCACCATTTCGCGGATTTTTTCTAATTCACTACAATCACCAAACCGCCGTCCGTGAACCCCTACTCCAACTCCTGGTGGTCGCTGGTCAAGACTGTGGCAGATCCGGCTCGAAGGACCATAAAATGTGCAGCACACAGCATATAAGACTTCAATTCGGTCATGTGCCGTGAGGGTGCTGCACACCTATCCACGGAGCCTCGCTTTAAAATGCGTACTCCTCACCAATAGGTTCGGATCGACCACAGTCCTTTCAGCCAACGGCCAACAGGATAGAGCTCGGGGTGTCAAAGAAACAGCGGTAGGTACTTGCAGTAATTAGGCTACGGCGGGCAAGAACGACGATTCTAACACAAACGCGATTACAAATTTTCGTACGTGTGACTGGTTGCTACTGGAGACGACTGGACAAAACTAGTAGCGAGCCTCAATTTTACATTATTTTTATATAATTATTCAAGGTCATATCTAGCCCACTTTCACCTTTCGACTTTATTAGTTTTTCTTACAAAAAGGTGTTATAACAATTTAATGCTAATAATTACAAAGATGTCTTATGTTCTAGTCAATTACCCTATATTTTGCACAGTTGGTGTACATAATTAGACATCTAGATTCTAGCTTTATTCCTTGATAAGTTGTCTAAACACTAAACTTGATAAGATCGTGCGATCTAATGTAGCCCCTCCCATTGGTTCGACCTTTCTACGCAGCAAAATTGACCGCCCAATGAGAGAGGCTGTTTACATGACCCAATCACGTCCTTATAAGTGACTGGTTGGCTACAATAATATTACTATTAACAAATCTTCCTTGTGTGTCCAATGGAAGCGTCTGAATAAAACAACGTATCAGATAATTGTTTATTGCACCTATGATACTTAAAGTAATGCGTTGCTTTCCATTGGCACATATGAGGGAAATGAAACTATTACCATACTAAATTGTTTATTCATTATGCTAACTTACTGTAACTTATTATAGCTTATCATAACTTATCCTAACAATACCTATTAGAATCTATTACAATATTCTTATTAGAATCTATCTTATTATTCTATTAGAGTCTGTCGCTCACAGTCGGAATCTTTTTTTTATATCTACTAAAAACAGTTAGGTACATTATTTTAAGTATCGCAGCGCACGCCAAATAATGAACCCAAGTTTTTCCAAGTTTTGTAGGGATATCTATTTTTTTGAAAAAAAATATACTGATAATGATCTACCTATAGGTGAAAGAATTATTAAAATCAGTCTTTGAGTTTATACATCAAACAAACATACAAAACAAATCTTTTCCCTTATAATATTAATTCCGATAAATAAGACTATTTATTTGTAAAAATATCTAATTTGTAGTAAACACACGTGGTAGGTAAGATACTACTCATAAAAGTCTCTAATCCATATATCATTCCGTCACCTTGTACCTATTGACTTTGTAATTAAAATGATATCATGAAAAGGTAAAATTAATTCTCCACTTAACAATAATGTTTCGTCAAATATACATCGCACATAATAGTAAAGTCGAATTGAAAGTAAAAAAATGTTAGAGCAATGAAAATCACATAATATTTTACTTTATAGCATCAGCCTAGAAATAAATTTTACGTTCACGTATGATTTACGAGATGATATGAATTTACTATTATTATAACGGAATTTCTAGAGATCTATTGTTAAACATAATAGATACCTAGATAGGTACTTTGTTTATCCGAGCTTTTACTACAAATGTTTTACAATACCGTTTTTAATACTTTGGTTACATAAAAAGTTTACTAATGCATATCAGGTTGCATGATGATGGCTCATGAAACTGAACGATGTCATAACGTAATACTTTATCAGAATACGGTGTTGGTATATGTAAATATTATCTATACTTATATCATAGAGTCTTATATGTAAGCCTAGCAGTTTCCTGCGGTATTATTACCGAGGATTTATTCCCGAAAGAAAACAACATCCATACAAATATACATTTATGTTATAAGTAACTAGCTTTCACCCTGCGGTTTTATCCGCATTAGATTTTTAATCCCTAGCTTGAGCCATTACAAAAATATGAAAGTGAAAAAAAAATATTTCACTTTATGTCGCACGAAAAGTTTGAGAAAACTTATATGCCAATCAACTGCTATGAATATTAACCCAGAATAACAGGTTGCTAAAAGTAAATTTTCAACACTTTTACTTTGTCTTTGGCCAAATTTTGACAAACACTGAGTTATAATTTGTAGTACTTGTAGAAGAAATGTTTCCTTGCCTTAGCCGTTGCAGAGATATATGAATTTGAAAAACGCATTATTTCCATCGGTAATAACTTCCTCAAAAAATAAAAGTTTGAGAAACATCGAGATTACATTTTAGCAATATTATTAAATGAAACCCAAAGAAAATTAATGAAGGTTTATCGGAAACAAAGCAAAACCCTTATTTTTAAAATTTTCATCCCATAGACAAAAAATTGAAAAGCCCTCGCACCGGTAGGTACCTTTTTAATATTTTTACTGAAAAATCTACATTAAAAATGTCTGACTTTTGGGCCGAAGAGATATTAAGTTTCTTAAAATCGCACAAAGGCGCGTTTCCATCGCTGCGGAAAGGAATTTCGAAAAATCCCTTAAACGGGGTTGCTTAGACAAAATCTATGCACACGCCAAATTTCACATTTATCGGTGTGGGCAGGGCGATGATTAGTCAAAAAACAAAATATTAATTTGTCATAGTCTTCAGTGGTCTTTTGTTCTATATGATATGTCTATCTTTTTCTATTTATTAATAATCCTTTTTGATACGGCTTTATTTGTGAATATTTTTTGTTTGATATTTTTTTCTGCTTCTTTTGAATGAAACATTTTTATGTTGATCTTAGATTTCAATATAAATTCAGAATCTAAACGCATGATAGGTGAAGGTCGTAAATCAAATTGTGCGGTGTAAGGTAAGTAATGGGAGCTTGGAATTTTCATAACGTTTATATTTGAATCACTACCCCACGTGCGTGGGGGCACAATCTTATGAAATATGCAGCATTTTGCATATAGATAAAATAACAAAACGTGTCAAAACTAACACTACTGTAGGGTTAACTTTATCACATTTGCAGTTTCATAATATTTTTCGGATGGCATTTCATCGACTTGACGACTATCTTTTGTTTAATCTAATTTGACAGTTGTATGGACTTTCGTAATATAGCCCACTTTTAGGCGAAACAGATACATATGTTGATGAAATTCTATCCGAAACATACTATGAACCTGCAAATGTGACAAAATTAATCCTGCACATAATGTTTGTAGGTAAAAAATATTTGAATACTTACTACATTTTTTAAAGTAAAAGATACAAACTTATATTCTCCTTTAGAAATTTATATTATGTGACAATATGTAATTAACAGTAGCATTGACTCAGGATAAATTGTGAGGGAAATCTAATGAAGTCCACACGTGTCGACCCGTTGGCACCTACTGCCGCGTTATAATTAATTAGTTAGTAATCTAGATATTAGTATAAGACTAAAATGACCACTGAAATGATAACGATAGTCTACTTACTATGTAAATTTACACATGCATCAATTAAGATGAAAAATAGTTGGGTCTAATTCAGTATTCTTACTGTTGTATTAACCTGCCCGCCTTACCTCAGCTGTGGATTTAGATACGTTTATAAACAGTATTGTTCTATGCCATTTTTATTGCCCCCCAAAAAGTAAGCCAATTAACGAGGAATGAAATCAAGCAAAGCAGGAGCATTGTGTTCCAGACCTTGGCATTGCGCCAGCACGCAACTATCGACTAACAATTAAAAGAAATCTCCAATGAAAATATAGGTCACCACTTATTTTCCACGAGACTTATTGAATGGTAGACGTCAACGAGCTTATTTACCTTTTCAAAGAGCTATTTTCGATTGTTAAGAGATTCGTGAAATATCTGGAATTTTGTTGTTAGGATAGTTTGCAAAATGTATGATTCAGAGAACACTGAATTTATCTTCCTCAACGTTATTAAATAGATAATTGTTGTGGTTTGATCTTAAAAGATATGTTTTTGTTATACTGGGATTGAAATGTATTTAAACTTGCAATTAACTGAATTCAAGGTACCTACTTAAAAATACTGATGATACCTATGTTTCGGATGTAAAGTATACACGCTATGATAGTGATCTCATTGCAATTATTACTGATCAATATGCTAATTTATGATAATCGCTATAATATATGCAAACTCTACTTGATACTCAGTTTTGGATATTTTCCACAGTTTTAACTTCCACTTTGTTCAGTCAAGGATATTTAGATTAGACATTTTTTATTTTGCAATGGTACGTATGAGAGCAGCTGTAGTGTAGGTATATAATTATCTTTATTAAATATTGAGTTGGTAATGGTATCAAACGATTTTATAACTTCAAGCAGAAACAACAATGTTTTGGTGTGTCTAAGATATCTAATTGATGTTTTTCTTTAGTTATGTATGTAAGTAATTTGTATTTTTTTATTGTCTATTTTAAGGATAAGAAAGAATAAATACGCTATCAAATAATTAAATTTTATGCCCTTTTTCAAAGGTCCCAAACCCAAAAACTCATAATCCGAGATTTTTATTGAAATCGGTAGAGCATTTTGTTGCCTTAAACTACTACACATATATACGTTGGCATATCCAAATGGGTATAATAATACTAATAAACAAGCCAACAAATATATTAAAGACAAACAGACTAAACTAGATGAATGGACCCAGAAGTCCCTCCATGGGAGACATTTCCAAGACCTGAACCACCCTAATGTCGATAAAACAGCATCGAACGCATGGCTCAGACGAGGAGAACTCTTCCCCGAGACAGAAGGGTTCATGATAGCCATCCAAGTCATAGAAACACGTAATTATCAAAAATATATTACTAAAACTTTAGATTCAGATATATGTAGAAGATGTAACAGCGCACCAGAGACCATCTAACACATCACAGGAGCATGTAAATCAATTTGTCCAGACTGAATATAAGCATAGGCATGACCAAATAGCTAACATCATCCACCAAAAACTTGCCCAAAAATACAAGTTAATACCTGATACCTACAAACCATACTACAAATACGTTCCTGATAATGTACTAGAAAACTCAAAATACAGACTTTACTACGATAGAGACAGAACAACTCACTACAATAGACCAGATATTACAGTAGTAGATAAAGATAGTAAAACAGCATTAATTATAGACATTACAGTACCAAATACTTGAAACGTGAAAAACTTTGTAAATATTCAGATTTAAAGGAAGAAATAACCCGCATGTGGCATTTACAAAACTCTCTACCACTGGTGTTATACCAAAGCAGCTCCATAGATCCATCCAAACAGTAGACCACCTTACACATACATTAATTTACAAAAAGCAGCTATCTTAAATACTTGCAGGATAGTTTCTGCAAGCTAACCACAATCAACCACTCAACGATGTTATCCATAGGTCCAATAATGAGGAACAGACCCCACATGATATTCACTTGGCTTAGGCCCGTGATTATCATTATCCTACCAGTTCTATGAACTGAGAAAAAAAAAAGCAAAACAAAATAATAATAACAATAAAGTTTTATTTGAGGCACAGATCGACCCATACATATCACAAAAAACAATCATAGCACTACAATAATAATAATATTAAGCTTCTCCGTTAGTAACTGGCCCAGATACTTGAATTGTGTCACCACTTTGATGCTGGCACCATTCATGCTTACTCTCGGTACTCTATCCGGACCTTTTCCCGACCTGAATACCAACATTTCGGTTTTAGTGACATTGTACATGAGCAATAGCATATTGTTCACAGATTAGAAGCACATTAGCTTACTTAACCCCTTGACCGAAGGGCTAAGGAGCACCATGTCATCAGCATAGCTTAGGTTATTTACGCAGACAACGCCCAAATAACAACCTATGCTGGCACTCCAATAGGTAATATCAAGAACATTTTTTCATTTTATAGAATGTACTAAGTATATGATATGACGTATTTTCATTGGTTTATCGATAAAAGGAGCTTTCACGCTCGCACTTTGTCGAGAATCTCTGTGGTTTCTACCTGCGTGCGTGAGAAGATTTCAGCTCATCTATAATACATGTGTGGTAAGCTATATGCGTTCTATAATCTGCAACTTTATAGATACTATCACAAAGTTAGTTTACCCCAGATTCGATACATGCTTGTATGTAGCCATACGCTCGCCCCGGGATATTGCATTGTACTGAAAATATGGCAGCATGCCAAAAAGGTAACCACACAAGCAAGTTCAGCATCAATCATACCTACGACTATAGTTTTTTTTGTTACTTTAATTCAACTGACTTTTTTTTATTCAACGAGACATTTTGTACTAAATTCGTGGAAACATTATACATGAAGCATGCGTCTGTACTCACACTGCCGTCTGTTTAGAGACTGAATGATTTCCGATCGTAATAAATGTGTTCTTGCAAAATGTACGAACCAATATATGTCTACTGCGTTTGCTTTTAAACAGATGTAACTTGTTCCAGATTCTTTAAAAATAGGTAAAATACAACGCAGTTGATAATTATATGGCATAAACAACATTTATACAAAAAATACGGGCACATGCAAGAGTGCAAGCGAACATTAAATAACAGATATATTCAGCGAGTGATTACTAACGAACATAAGTATTGGAAAAAGTGACAAAAATAGAGCTTTATGATATAAGCTAATTGTATTCTACTTCTGTACCTACCTGTAGAACTGTTTATACAGAAAGAGTGAAAGTACAGTATATGGGAAATTGACCTCATACAATGTGATTAGTAGGTATACATATCAAAACAAAACGAGTGCTACTTGCGCACGGATGGTATCGCAAAATAATAAAACCGACATAATTTTGAGGTTCTGTAATTCAGTAGTGATTTTTTAAGTTCCTCAAGTGAATTGGAAAACTTACATGCGGGCAAGACAAGTCGATATTATTTTAATATACATTAAAATATTTAAAACTACTTATTTATCTTGTTTAAATGCATGGTTATTAATTATGAATTACCTATTAACTTAAAATGTTTACTCTAAAGAATGTTAAAATAAATCAATAAAGTCAAAACATAATTATAAAACATACTTTATGTTTCTCTTCATAAAGCATCAAAGGGAGGAAGGTGTCCCGTTTCACGTAACAGTATGGCAGGCAATAAAGGCAAATCCTCGCATTCAGGCGTTAATTTTTTTCGCTTTATCGCCGGTTGGTGTCGAGCATCCGTGCGATATAGGCCACACGGTAAATTTAGCTTAATTACCATCTAAATAAAGAAAGAGATTCTCTACCCTCACCAACTCTTTATACGTTGCAATAAATAAACATAATCGGTATCCCATAGCATCACATTCCTCGCAGTTTTTTTATAAAAGTACTAGTCCTGTTCGTGCCCAGCTTGAAAAACCTAACGTCCCATTTTTTGGACATAAAAATTAATAAAAAAAAGAAATCAAACAAATCGGCCGAGCCCTTCTCAAGTGATGCTCTTTCATACATGTGGCAATTGATTTTTATTTTATAGCTAGACAGATTCCTATAATAATGTCATTGGACATTTTGAACACACACCTGTTCCCAACTATTCCAAACTAAGCAGAGCTTGTGCTATGGATACTAGATGAGTGATATACTACATAATTATACTTACTTTTTTTACTTGGATACCATATTTTAAGCTCCCAAATTCATTCTATGAAGCTGGGAATTGGGATGGAGGAAAAATCGGATTACGTTTATGTGGACATTTACAGTAAGTACGTATTCTCACGTTTTGCCCTCACTTAGTTAAGTAGCATCTCTTCTGTTTATTTCCCAAGCGAGTGTGAACTTGGCTCGTAAATAAGAGAATAAGATCCAAAAATAATGTAGTTTCATAATTTTAAGACATATATATTATTTGTTTCTATATGCTACTCTCTTGTGTATATTGCGGTGTATAATTTCGAAGTCTGCCAGTTTTTGGCAATAGGGCTCCCAATATCTTTAACTGCAGCTGGATTCATTCTAATTATAGCCAAATAGGTACTTAGTGCAAGATAAGCAGAAAAATAAACTCTATACAACATTGTTATACGTTTGTGACTGTTCTCAGGTCTATAGATATCGGGTACATTGCACAGCTACTATTTTATACTTAGTTGCTGTTATCTCGATGATGCACTCGTTTGTCCAGCCTCACGCCAATGACCACGATAAAGGATTTATGACCCTTTTAAGATACAACGACCACGGGACTAAGTAAAGATTCTCAAAGCTTGTGGGCCTGCTCTTTCGTCGGTGGTGTAAACGAGAAAGTAGTTAATGTCAAATCGAAGGCTGAACGCCGGAGAATATGGGCCCTATTTGATAGATATTTCATTGAAAAATATTCTGGAGAGCATTTTCATTGACTTTTATGAAACCTATTTCACCTAAAATACGCTGTAGACATTCATATTTATACATTACGGATACCTAACAGTGTTTTACGACACAGGTAGAGTATCTAAATTGTAATTTTCGACTTTCATAAGTGCCTTATCAGAGCTTAAACTGAATTTATGAATTTGAGTTTGAGCTTATAGTTATTCCTAATTGTTCCTTGCAGTTTACACACATCCCCGGGGTAATAAGTGTCATCTTCATGAAGGAGGAGTCTGGGATAGGTACCTGCCAAAATTCACCAAAATAAATTTGGCTGTAAAACATTGCTTTACCCGAAAAGGCATACATAACGTTGCTTCAATAAAAAAGTATCTTAGTTTGTGTAGTCATATAAACCATAAACACATTCCATCCACAAAAAAAATAGGAATAGCTACATCGATATTTCTTTTATTCACTAAATTTTAATATGGATTCTGAACTTCATAACCTATAATAACGACGAAGACTCGAACTCTTTCTCATTAGTGAATAAAATACTAGCGATTAAATATTTATTTAAACAAAAAACTTTAGGTGCCTAACTCATAACACTTTGTCGAACGTTGTGACAATTAAAACATTTTAGCATCTATCTATTAGGTAGTAAGGTTGTTACTAACATATTTACATAAATGGTAAGTAAATAGTTGTTCCGTAATATGAAAGTTATGAAACCAACCACTGAATTTAAACAAGGTATATCCTGTGCTGAGAGTATTAACTTCCGTCACTTAGCCATGGTACCTACAGTATACAAACAAAATTATTACTTTGCTATTAACATATTCTGATGGATTACTAATAAATATCATCTGTTTTATGAATTTAGGAAAACTAGTTCATTCAATTTCTATTAATATTATAAATGCGTAAGTTTGTGAGTGTGTATGTTTGTTACTTCTTCACGCTCAAACGGCTAGACCAATTTTGATTAAATTTGGTATGGAGGTAGCTCACACCCTAGATTAACAGAGGTTGCTTTTTATCTCTCGGGATCATAAGATCCCTCGGGAACGCGGGTGAAACAGCTACTAGGATTATAAATGCGATAGTGTGTTTGTTGATATGTTACTGAATGGATTGTCATTCTTTCACGCATAAACGGATCGACATTGTTACCACCTATACCTATGTACACTTAGCAAAATCCTAATTCGATTAAATTTAGTAACTTGTGGCCAAAACTTTTATGTATTAGGTACTTATCAAAAAATTTGGCCAAAAGCTACTTATATACGAAAATTTAAATCCAATTAAAATGTGTCCCGCGTTTAGATAAACTAAATTTTTGAAAAGGGGAAGTAGGACCTGCCCACGAAGTAGAGAAAACCTACCTGAATCAATGTCTTGATCTGCGTCGGGTAACTATCTAAGTACTTATCTATATCTACTAAGGTGTTTGCTCCGCAATTTCTCTCGTCCTCCGTACATCGTATACGAACGCTTTATCAATTATTATCAACTCAAGTAAACTTAAGTATAAAAAAATATTTTTTGATGTAATTACATGTACGTGACGATAAGCAAATTATTATTGTGTTACTTACAATAACACAAAACAAAATTGTTTATGGTTAGTTTGTAAATTTAACAGACCTTAACAAGTTATAAGTTGGTTGACTATTTCTCGTAAATCAGTTAAGCATAGTCTACGAGCTAGGGTGTAATGTGTGCCCTACGTGGGCTACGTGTAATGTACTCTAAACATTTTTTGCGATATAGGTATTGGCTGTCCCCCGCGGTTTCACCCGCGTTTCCGGGATGTTATTCAAATCCGTTCAGTACCTACTTTTTGCGTGAAAGAATAACAACATCTTCACATCCTCACATTCATACAAACATTCACATTTATTATAGAAGAAAGTAGGATGTATAAATATGCAGAATTTCGATATGATGTTCATGTTTTCTAAGTAAATTAACCATGACAGATGGATAGATAGACCGAAGCTACAAGGGCTTGTTCGACTACAAAACCTTGAAAACTACAACTAGAGTGCCTAGGTTGTAAATTGTACGTCCAAACCGTCAATCAAACTTGTTGTATAGTTTAGACATTGTTTAGACCGTCAATTTATAAGAAAGTTGGACCCATTAAGTAGAAGCGATAAGAAATTGAACAAGTTACCGCGTCAATCAAGCAAGATTAACCTTTTGAGGTTAAAGTTTGCTTGAAATTACAGTCTCAATAAATAGGTGGCAGGCGGCAATGGTTGTCGAGCCAACGAGCTTATTTTGCGATAAATTCAGTGCCGTGAAAGTTGCCGTACCTACTATATCTAATTAAGTTTCATTTTAATTATGTCTTGGTTTTGGCAACGGCCACCTGTATTTGCTATCGATAAATTTTACTATTACCATAGTCATATTGCCTCATCTAACATAACAAATCTAGAAATCATACGTCTTTTGTTTCACTAAATCGTTATCCCGGTATAATATTTTTTAATAAACTTCAAAACATGTAGGTACATAACAAGATGAACAGGATTATTTTCAGGCTTAAAAAAATCCTGCAATGAAAAGTAGGGATTGCGATAATTAGTGACGCAGCCATACCTACTTCGGATAACGAAGCCCTCTTTGCGATGAGATTTCATTTCACGTCAGCCTGAAAATAAAATGGATCCTCGATCTCTCATCTGCCATTGTGTCCTTACCTACTTTGATGTATAAGTAATAAATACATCCGTAGACATAATTAATCAACCCACTTTTGTTGCTCATAATACCTACCCATGAAGAACTCAAGGCTACTTGCTTATAGGAACTTTCGTTCATCAGTCTGTATTGGCTGAAATCAATTATTTGCAAATTCTATTTTTGGTAGAGCATATTATAGGTACTGGGATTCAATGACGTAATTGAGTTTAGGGACATGTAATCTTCGGCTTTGATCAGTTTCCAGATGACAATATTGTCAGTCGCCTATCTTTGTGAACATGCCAATGTTGATCATGAATATACTATACAGTCTGGTAAATAGAGCCTGTGGTCTTAAATGTCCACGTTGATGTAAATTATCGATAAATATAGTTTCAAATTTGTATTTGGACCGTATTGTGAAATAAATTTAGGTTACATGCTTCGATCAGCAATTGATCGAAGATTACATGTGAATATTATCTAATAGTGAAGTAGGTACACATACGGAGATTCGAATATAAAACAGCTAAGATGATAAGTTACAGCGAGTATTAACTTACTTGAAACGAGTAAGTGCAAGCAAAAAAATAGGTGGATCACCAGCTGCTCTACCGCTAGAAATTATAGGTACGCTACCTATAGAAATCTATTGAATTATGTTCAATTATCCGTATCTCTCTTATATTTTAACACAAGCAAGACACCGAACGTGTAAAGGTTTAATTCATAGCCCATAAACTTTAATAGAATTTCAGAAAATTAGAACAATTTCTGAAGCTCGCCTCGCTAAAGCTCGGGAGTAAAACTACCTCGTATATAATGGGTAATTTTAGCCCCTTGTATAACAATGTCCCTACAATTAATTTCTCAAATAGTTGTATTTAAGAACTCGTAATATGATGGTAAGTATAAATTATTTTCATTAGAAACACTCTGAAAATTCTGCTGTTAGACTAACAGTGTTATAATACACTTACAAATGTTTATGATTTGTTTGTCCTTAAACCTCCTATTTTGAACATACTCAAAAACTTGAGTATTTTGTGCATTTAAAATGATGGAAATAGTTAGTAGCATCCCTAGTGGTAGTATGCAAATTGCCTACAACACGAATACAGATTGAAACACTTTCGTATTAAAAGATATTTATTTCCATTTCAAGGTGTATGGCAAACTCGCTTCGTAGTTCGTTTTAAATCACAATTGCGAATCAAGCTGATTCGGATCGCTTGAACTGGAAAGCTGCCTGAAAAGCGAGATAAAATGAAGGCTGTTCTCATTAAGTCAAAGTACCTACTGAACAATCTAGTTTACACTGATAGCAGTTTATTACCAACCATTATTACATCGGTTAATTTACATTATGTATTATATATAACGTGTAGAAAATTAATGATACTTGGTTTTATCTTCATTCACCGAAGTCATCACTATCCTTGTTTTTTAACCGACTTCAAAAAGGAGGACGACGCAATCTTCTTTTTTTATGTATGTTCCCCGATTACTCGAAGACGCCTGGACCAATTTGGAAAATTATTTTTTTGTTTGATATTGGGTATACAGGTGGTCTTCATCAGGTCAGGATCTGATGATGGAATCTTGGAAAAATGGAGGAAAATTCTTCAAATTTTATAGGCACAACGTTTGTCATATATGTCCTTTCTAAAACCATTCAGATATTTGCGCCTGGTAGTCATCATCTTATTTTGCTGAGCTGATAATGGAAGGTACAACTCCTTAACGGTTAGGAGTTAGGGGATAATTCTTTAAATATTATAGGACCGTTTAGATCGTTAGTTGTATTTTTTGATGTGATGATGGAAAGTACAATGTTAATAAGCTTATACTAGGTCAGTGATAAAACATAAGAAACTAAAAAATAAAAAATAAACTTTTAACAAAAAATAGAGCCAAAAATAAAGCAAACAAAAACTGCGGTATTCGCTGACTTCAAAACAGTCAATTAGTGTTCCTACATAGTTATTTTATGCTTTTTAGTGCCTTTGAAGGAGGTTCCATTTTTTGTTGAAAGCTTTTTCTATTTACTTAGGCCCGGACCCGGCCAGTCTTGTATGTTCTGTCACTCCACTTTTTGATGACCTGTGAAATCGTCATTCACCATATACCCTCTTATATCCTTCTCATCACAATCGCACAGTGACTTTGAAGGTAAAGGAAGGGATTATTAATAGAAGAAGCAAAACACTTTTAATTTTAAATAAATAAAAAACGTGTAGGTATGTAATCAATTTTTTAAGTACTCCATTTTTGTTTGGAAGCTCATCACATTTTACTTAAGGCGATACACTTATACTTAGGCTATATACTTGATGCTATACGTGAAATGATGATTCTAAAATGCGTTTTTCTCTGTACTCTTTATTCCAAGAGATTTGGAAAAAATATATGTGAAACTAGAGAATATGTGATGGGGAATAGTTTTTTAAAAATTGGAATTTTTCATTATAAAAATCAAAAAGATAAAAATCGTAAATATTCTTAAAACTAAGAATGCCTTTTTCTCTTATTTGGGCCATCCAAATAACTATAAAAATATTAACATGCATTCTGAAATCCATTAGAAAGGGAATCGTTTTCTTACTTTTTTTCAAAAAAGGCTTAGTTTCTTTTTAAATAACATAAAACCATATTTTTTACCAAAATTACGTTTCTCCTGTCTGGCTTGTCACCGCCAGTTTAGTGAGGGATGGAGACATACACAGATAGCCTCCTCTTAAGCACTTCATCGTGAAAATGTTTATGCTATAGTTGTGTAAAAGTAGAATTAAATGAGACTAATATTGATTGCATTACCCACGTCTGAAAAGAAAGCAATATCCTGTTTTTCTTGGTTGCACGAGCGTGACAAGACTTTCCTTGTGACGTAATCAAACGCATTTTGTATGTTAAGTGTTACGTTCCTGCTGTTCCTGCAATGATAGAGCAGTGGTAGTGACGTCAAATGTCAAGACGAGTTTGAGCGATTTCGTGGGAAGGAAAACATCGTGAGGATACCACGGTGTATATCCTATTGGGCGTCGGCCAGCGGAGGTCACTGATAGCTAGCTTTAGCTAACTTTGTTTTTCCACATCAAATTTTCAAAATAAGTAAAAATGCCGTCACATGGTTGTCCACTAAGGGAAATCTATTAAAGCAGTACGACGCCCAACAGGATATAGAATAACATATCTGGACAGTTTGCATACCTACTAAAGAGTTCAACAGTGCCATACAAATTATGAAAATGATCTCATAGCATAGGAGCCATAGTCATAAGAGCGTGGGCACGATAAAAATGAGATAATGTGCCTTGACATTTCCAAATGATATGCAGTCTAATGCAGACATTATTTCCATCAGCAGAAACGACCTTCAGTGACCATTCCATATTCTATGATAAAATAATGAAAAAATCAATATATTGCAAATATTTAATCGCTTGTAAAAACACTCGGGTAAGCACCTAGGTCGTTGAGAGTAAATCCGTCTGAGATTATATTTTTTCCAATAGCGAGTAGGTACCTACATGTCTGCCGAGATTAATCACACACCTGTAAACCTAGCTAATATTGATTTTTATAGGCCTTGAGAGCATAGTAATAATAAAATGATTCGGTGAATCTACTTACCTATTATGACAAGTATTCAAAATTAGTTACACGTGCGCTCGCGTAGCTGGAGTAAATAGCAAAAATGATTAAAATAAAGAGGCAGTTTGAAACAGTCGAGGGTGGTACTTTCATATAATTTATTCTCATCTCTTTGCTTTCAACTGTTATTTGAGTACTCTTTCACTTCAGTTTGTGTACTTTTCACTTGATCTCAACAAAGCGATTGATTTAGGTACTTTGAATACTAACTTTCCTCACCGCGGATCCACCCGCGATCCCCCATTTTACTTCCTTAGGGGAATATTTTTTTAGATATCCTTTCTTAGCGGATGCCTACGTGATAATAGCTATAATTTCAGCCCAATCCGACCAGTGGTTTGAGCTGTGCGTTGATAGATCAGTCAGGCAGTCACGCTATCCTTTTATATAATATCATAATAATGTAATATTCATATGAATTACTTTACATTAATATAGTAGAGGAGCTAAATTAGTATCTACCTACTCATTTACTATACATATATACTATAATAGGTAGGTATATTAATATCTAAGTATGTTGCGTCAATCAAGACTCTTGTACTCAATTCAGCCTCGGGTACCAAAATTATAATTCACTTGGAATAATTTTACTGTTATCTTTCACCCACCTTGACTTCTAATAATCTTAAGGATTTGCTGGCACCCAAATATTATGAATTAGTTCAAGACGCATGAAATCACCTTAAAATTCCATCTTCTTTTAGATAGAAAAATAAACAGCGTCCAAATTCATCATTTCGTTTAAATGGTTTATATGAAACTGCTTAACGTAAGGCCTGAAAATGGCGTAGGTAGGTACGGACTAAATGGACGTAAATATTTCAGGGATAAATTGAAATGAGGGCTAGAGGGGATCAGCGAGGACCCCAGAGGGGCGTTTCCCTGTCAAGCCTGATGAGTTGTCACCGTCGCATCTAAAAATGTCACATGCCGCCATTTGTACCTTTATTGTATTATTGCGTTTTCGACGAAGAGAACCTGGAGTTGGTATATAATAAAAAGAAATCGTAATTTATTTAAAGATAAACTTCGTTAAGATTATTATCCATTGGTATTTTTTTTTCCAATGATTGCGAATGATACAATTAAAGAAGTATAGTAATAGAAAGGAAAGACAAATATAGATGAATGTTTCTGTATGAAAATGTGTCAATTATTTCTAATATCTAATATTTTATTTTATTTATTGCTAATAGAATAATTTAATCTCATTGATTGGTAGGAAGATCTAGAAATTAAATGACATTGAATTATCGAATATTTTTCGTTAAATTCTTGTAAAATTCCATTCCTTATTTCAATATTCATAACAATAACTTGACAAGCCACTTGAAATAGGTATAACTCAAACAAATGTAAGCGAACACGAAGAGACGGTTATAGAAAAAGTTTTTCATTGGTAAGACTGGACAAAAACGAACTTTTATTTCCATTTTGGGTACAATATTCTGTACCACCATTATTCAGGCAAGTTAGTTTATTAATTCGTATAAAAATATAAAATATATTAAAATTACCATCATTATAGATAAATAGCAACTTTATTTATAGTTCTGAGGTGTCTCAGGTGTGTCCACTTTTTTTTATTTGGGAAAATCCTCATTAAGCCAGACTCGTCCCGGCTCCTTGGTCGTCGCCATTTGCGCCGTAGAGGGGGGCGAGTCCTAGTGCATAACGCGTACTCACACACTCCCATCCCATGCGCGGCGCTACATAGCTCATCCCGGGGAAATGTGATTTTTACCCCTGCACCCTCGCTATGCTATCGCACGATGGATCGTGACCACGGAAACCCATGGTCATCCTTGGGGTTGCTTCTGGACAGGTATAGGGCCCACGCCTCGTTAGCCTACTATCCTAAAATACCCCATCTATTCCCCTTTGACGACCGCGTCCATAGGTTAACCTAACCACTTACGACCAGTTAATTAACTGGTTAATTGTGCGGGTGGCACAGACTTATAAAAATGACATGACATCTACAACTCGATCGAACCATTTGTTCAGTTATACACATCGAATTCACTTCACAGTTTTCAGTGTTCCCCCATTCGTTCAGTAAAAAAACAGAACTCGTTAAGACGACATCTAACTAACGTCTCCTTTGTTGTATTCACAGAATTGTGTTCAGCAGAGTAGCTTATTTGTAACTAATTATACTGTCAATAGGATTTGTCGCGGAAGCCAGACGCTGCTTTTGTTTAAGATATCACTCTGGGTATGACTCTATTTATAGAGATGACAGATGGAGCTTCGAAGTATTTGGAATACAGTATAATTATCATGATGTCGAAATATAAAACACGCTGTTAACATAAGTAGGTAGGTTATGTACATCATGATTGTCTATAACTAACTATTAGCGCTGGTAGAAATTATGTTTTCGATAGTGATTTGAAACAATGAACATGGATTTTATAATGTTGATGACTTTTTTTGTTACGAAGCAGTGTCGTAATACATGAATGTTGTATATTGGTACACAATATCAAATGCTTCATTCTTCAAGGAAACATAAACGGAGATCTGCTGTGTTCTCTTTGAAATTGAAATAGGCCATCACATCGGTTGTAAATCTTTCTGAATTTCGGCTGAAACTAAAAAAAAGAACGGTGTTTCTCTACCAAAAATACTAATTTAGGTTCCATTTTACGTAGCTACTATTAATAAAAATATAAGTAGACATCGGTTCAAACGTATAAAAACATTTATTTTATCCAATTGACATTCAATGTAACGACCTTTAAGCATATATTTTAATGCTAGCATATTTTAACTCTGAAAGGCTCAAAAATCAAGCTGGATCGAAATGTAAATTAAAATTAAAGAAAATACTTCTTTTGCGTTTTAAGAAATCTAAATATATAAAAGGAAAGCGTGACTGATTGACTGACTGACTTACTGCGCGCTGCTGCGGGGCGGTAAGGTAGTAATAATATAACAGTGATATTGATGACTTTAACCTGTATAAAAATACATAGTCAACCATATTTACCATAACAGCTCACTTGTCACTGAAATTAAACGTCATTAAACTGCAGGGAGTGGGAACGTAAGCAATTTGTCCACAATCCCCATCATGAATACAAAAACAAAACAATATAAACCCAACAGCGATATAACAGAACAGTGTTTTGTTTTACATATAACACTCTACCAGCTACGAGTATTTGTGAAAAGGTATTTTCAATAACGAATGAGTTGGTCATTCAATTATTGTTGAAAATCATAACTATATCTCATATTCATTTGATGTTTACATAAAAATATATCTAAACATATACCTACATTTATTATTACCTTTTATTGTGTGTAATGATTCTCAGTGTCTGAAGTACAACATTTTTGAATATTACTTTTATTTAATAGGTGGTATTACAAGTATTCTTAAATGAGTAATAAAATGTATTCCTTCAAAGGTTAAAACAGTGGCAATTAATTATTTGTATGGTAGAGAACTCTCACTACTTGAAAATGTTATTAAAATTTTGCAATGAACGCTGGCTTTATTTGAAGTCAAGCAAGTACCCACAGGTGTAATTACATGTGAAACGACGTTGATATTGTCGACGCTCGAAGGTTTCTCCAATGATTATTACACCTCCCTACCATTTTACAGTAATTATAAAATATAAAAGTAATTATTTATTTTATTTTAGAATCAATTAATATAAATAACATTTGCACACGACTACTGTAAAGTACATGTAGTACTTAAATAAAGAAAGTCGAAATTGTTACTAAATAGAATGTTTCTTGATTTTCTCTTCTTTTGCACAGCAATAAAGCGACGGATCAACTTGATTTTTAACATAGAGATAGGCAATGTAAGCGCTCCAACGCTTACATTGCCTAGATTTTATCCCAAAAACGTGGATATACAACCGCGGGACGTAAGCTACTTGTTTATAAATCGGAATAAGAGAGAGAGTAAAGACTATTGTGCAAAAATATATTTCATTTTAATATTTATTGTTGGAGTGGAATAGTTGTGTATCTTCATGTATGTATAATTTTATCGTTCATATTGTTTTCCACAGAATGCCCAGTAGAGGGTGTACCTATTTAGCAAACACAGACACACACGAAGAATACAGGGAGGCTACATTGTAATTATTTAATTAAATTGAGCAAACATTAGTTTTATTTTTAAATCAGTAACACTGATTTTTTAATCACTTGAGTCAGTATCTAGGAATCCAAAATGTGGCGTGAAATAGTCAATTCATCTCTGTAAATAGCAGCCATAAGACATGGCGCTACTTTAAAGATATTTAACAGGCGTAGAGAGTATAAAAAACCAACTTCCATTAGAAAGTTTTTACAGCTGTAGTAACTACCTCTAAAAATAAATGTAAGCAATTACCTACGTTAACATAAACACTTTACCTGTGGGAGAAAATAAATTTCGTACGTCTTGTTTGAATTAATTTTAATATCTACGTAAGTGCACACGTAACATCAAAATCTTGTGTCGTAATGTGTTGTGATGTTATAAAATCGTACACGTAGGTATATTCCACCCACATTACAGAAGGATGAGTAACGGTACGCAATATTTTATTTCTTTTTGTTGAGGTAGCTGGTAGAGCAACAATTAAATAAGCTTGGATGAATTAAGAGCGCTCAGGAATTATCCCTGTGACCTGTTTCAAGAAACGTCGACGCTTAGCTGGATGTGTACGTTTAGATAGGTAATAACGATTAATTTAATATTAAAACAGATGTATGTACCTACTAAAACTGACATTTTATATTAATATATGAATCATCCAAATAAGTAATTAAAATTTAAACATGCATATATAGTAATGCAGTCTGAATTGATAATTCATTTGTTTGAGCAGAAATTTTCGAATCACGCATGCTAGATCCGACTACCTACCTACTACAATAGTTACGTTACTCGTACTACGTTAAAACGTGATATTGTAATCAATAAATCTAAATATGAAGTTCAGCAACATCGAAAGCATTTCAATGCACGTCATAGATCTTTCACAAAAGTAGTTTCATAACAAATAAACAATATTTATAGTGCACATTGCTGCAGTTTCGAGGGTAAATGTAGCTGGTTCAGCTATTTCTATTACAGTGGAAATAGAAGCGGCAAATTAGTCCGTGGCAATTAGGTAAATGCCGTGGGTCGCATTGTTCTTTATACGACGTCATACGTAGTAATGTAGTCGAGATAGAAAGATTTACTCGCTACCGTCCGCCTACTGCACCACCAGGCCACCACTGATGTTTGTATTAATTTTAAACTATTTTAAATTTGCGTTTTCCCTCAAGGTTTTTCACGTATCGTAGTTTACCTGGATGAACTATCTCTCATGTGTGACGTTGAATTGTGATTAATTCATAAATAAACTAGAAATATGGTTTACGCTGAATAAATGCCAATATATTACTTCAATAAAAGTTTCTTCATTATTAAATATAGCAAAACTATCATGGGATACTATTTACTTTTGTGTTAGAGTTCAAACTTTCAAATTGCAGATAACTTCAGTTCTATTTTCTATTTCTAAACCAAATGTGACTAGTTGGCTCGCGAACAATTAAAAGTTCCTAATTATAGTTTACGTGGCATACCTAACGAAGCACAAGTTAGTCAATTTTATTAATCACTAGTTTCCTCCCCGTGGTTTCACCCGCAGTCCCGTGGGTGAAAACCAGCTATATGCATGCATACCTACCTATAATCAACGACAATGTATCAATCAAATACCTACTTCTTATACGTACTACCTATATTGACATTTTCATTATAAATTGGGCCCCAAAAATCACTGCGATAAGATAGTAGTCAACGCAGATCAAGTCAGACAATCGATTAGGGTCCTACCAACAACAACTTGTTGAAGGCGACCTTTTTATACAGGTAAAGGGTCACTACTACTCGTCTATTCATCGGAGAATGCGCTCACAATCTCCGGTACGAAACGATAACGGGAAGTCAAGTAATATGGAGAACATTTTGCTGTATACATGTTATATGAGTATTATTGATTCAGTAAGTAGGCTACAGGCTTTAATCGGCTTTTTATTTGGACATGGCAATTTGAATTATGATGTCTTATAAAATTTAAAAGAAATCCAAATATATAAGGTTACTTTTCAATGAGTATCCTAATTTTCAGGGATCATTTTACTCAACGTTAAGAACGTATGAGTAACCCCTGTATGAAGAAGCATGTAAATTCCTACCACTATACAAAATGCTACTTTTTAGGGCTTAGTAAATAGTAATACGAAATATGGTCATCCAACCTTTTGTTTATCAAGAAATCTAAAAGACCTACTTTAACTTTCCTCATTTACACAAGCTATAATTAAATATAATACTAACCCGTATCAGCAAACTGTAGGTAGGTATATATGTAAAGAAGAAATTATATATATAAAAAATACACGACTGCCTTTAACAAAATAGTAAACTGATGACTGGATGATCTAAGGATGTTAATGATATCCCATACATCCAAATCTGTTCAGGCATTAAAGAGTTATCATACATACATGAACCCTGAAAATGATACACTACACTTAGACTACACTACTTCTTTGTCAATCGTATAGCAGGCAATTTGTTGATTCATCTTTTCACAAACGGCGTCGTCCGTTTAAAAATGCTCGCAGATATGTAGTTAAGGTAAAAACGACTGACAAAGTAGAGTAGTAGTGTATTCGCCCAGTGAGGAGAATAAACGATTTATGTAGGTACATATAAGTATACTTAGGAAAATATTTCAGGATGCTTGGAAACGTGCACAGTGTTTGATGTAATAAATTATAACGATCATTCAATAGAAAGCGGAGACCCTCTTATCTTTCATGGTATGAGTGACTGAATCTGAAGACATAGTAGGAATTTTATCAAGTCAGTATCTCATCATATTCGTAAAAAACTTAAAAATCAATAAAATTATCTAACCAAGCTTGTAATTTTCTGAAGTTATGATAAATACAACACCATTTACGGGATTTAATAATGACGAGAAAGATTTCCTGCAAAATAGTATGAAAATTTCTAAATAAAAATTATACGAGTATAATACTACGGACACGGCAGAGGTCGGTCTGCCCGGAAAACACATGTATAACGACAGCAGCGCCAGCTACTGGGTCCAATTGTGTTTTCAAATCATCCAGGATCCCATTGAATCGGTCCAGTGTATATAATAATATTATTTCTATATATTTACTAAACTTTCATGAAAAAGTAAAACAAACAGAGGAATGTAAATATCTTCCTTCCTGTGAGTTATCAGTTGGTAAAAAAAACTAAATAAAATGGAAGAATTGTTAAAAGGTGAGCTACTGGTAAGGATATATACTATAGGTACCTACTGTGATTAAGATGAAAATTGAGGACACAGCTTAGTTCACTGCGAACATCATAAAGATTGAGATCAAAGGAATGATAACATGTCGTTAAGTATATAAAGCCAACATTTACTCTAATTCAATATATCTCATGTAAAGTGCGTGCTTCCTTTATTACTTAAAGATGTGAGAAATTCACCATTCTACTTTTCTTCTTCTTCTTCTTCTTTCCAATCGTTACGCTTTTAGCAGAGCGGTCGTGGTCACGTTGAAGTGTCCACATCGGTGGACACGGCTATTCTCCCTACTTCTTTCTATGGCATTCTACTTTTCTAAATCTATAAAAAAAATATGGGCCGGACAGGTTTTCGTTCGTTTCGTGCTATTGACATAATGTTTTCAAAGGTTCATTGTACCTTTATAGGGGACACCTTATTCTGCCAAGATAAAATAAAGGTTTTTGAAATCGGTTGGAAACGTTACTACTAATATCTGATAATAGGTATTACTATTATCAGAAGGGTTAATATTATATTCTTAATAGCTATATTTCTATTTCATAACTAATTTACTATACTGCAATTTTTACTATATTGGGTAGGTGTAGGTAATTGAAATATTAGTAACGACCTATATATTATTTATTCTTTGGTAACGATAACTCATACCATGGATTCAATACACGTGTTAGAATTTTGCGAGTTTTTACCGAACGCTATTTAGAAAAACCTATGTTTTTTCATTTGCATGTCACTTACACCTGTATTCGGATTCATTCTATAATGCCTATATAGACACATGCATAGTGATACTTAATCTATCCAGTATTTCTGATATTAAATAGGTTTTTACCAACTTTCAGTGCGAGTTCTATCCTCTAAAGAATAAAGTTTTTGTCACGTGAAGTGTCTAAATGACATACTTAAAAACTTTCCGGGAAGTATCGGCGGAAGTAGGTATTCCACGGCATTATTTTGTAGGTGAGGAATTCGCTAGGCCTCTATTGTCCCCGTAATAAATTCTGGTTAATAAATAACATTTTGCTTTTAACAAAAGTTTAGCTCTCTTTGTATTGCTTTCATTACAGTTTTCGTTAAATTTTATAGTAATAGGTACCTACAGGGCTATTTTTAATACATTAGCAAAACTGTCAGGGTTGAGAGTACTTATTTATTAATACATATTTTTTGTATTGGACGAAGTCTTAAAAACATCTGCTGTTCCATTCATCTTTCTCTAAAAATCGAATAGCAAAATGTATGATACAGCTAGAGTTTGTAACGGGGCTACGGATTGACATTACCTACACATAGGTAGGTAAAGTATAATTCTTGGCAAAGATGAAAGAAATAACGATTGTTTTAAATAAATTACTGCAATGAGCCCCTATCTGCTTAAATAAATGTTAAATAAGCAATAAATACTTAAAGTTTATATCGAGATATTTATTATTATTTTACACACAGAGATGTACCACTTCGAAAAACATTATTGTACCTACATCAATTTCTAGACTATTTGCGAATTGAAATGAATTTGACGTTTAGACACATCTCGATCGTAGGTACCTATATCTAAATTAAGATTTCATAAGCGTTACATTATTCGAAAATTGGTAAGTACCTACATGGTAGGTAGGCTCAGGTGTGTAAGCAGATAATAAAT
This sequence comes from Tethea ocularis, assembly GCA_963555595.1. Lineage (NCBI taxonomy): Eukaryota > Metazoa > Arthropoda > Insecta > Lepidoptera > Drepanidae > Tethea > Tethea ocularis. The sequence continues at coordinate 8,657,295 of OY741959.1, read as the reverse complement.
ACCTGCCTACCACATAATATTAGTATTTTTTATCTCCTGTAAAATTCCTGTAATATTATTCGCTGCGTTGTAAATAGTTGTAATATACCTAAACAATGATTTTACTTTTCCTCAAATAAATTTTAGTGAATCTACTTATAAAATACTTACTCATTTAGGTAAGTAAATTAAATAACAACAAACTATTATAATGTAATGAACATCATTGTATCTTTTTGATCGCCATAATCCTGAGTAAATCACTCGAACAACGTGTTGGCGTTATTTTCGTGCCTCAGTTTGATAAAATATTTGGCTTTTCCTCAAAAGGTGACTTGTAAGTAACGTGCTCCGTAATAGCGATTGTGTTAACAAATATATTGCCGCTCGCTTTTTCTTTTCATACAATGTATTTTAAGCGCCCTTAATTGTACTACGGTGTAATTGTATACTGTGTAGTATTATCTCACTTCAAAATAGGAGGAGGTTCTATGTTCGACTGTATGTTTTTTTTATGATAGTTCACCGATATCTGTGCCAACTGTCGATCGGTTTAAAAAAATATTTTTGCATTCGAAAGAGTATGTTCCTAAGGTGGTCCCACCCATCGTCACCAAGTCTCAGATCTGATTATGGAATACCATGAAAATCGCAAAAAACTATTTTTTTAAATAAATTACTTATTACAAAAAAGAGAACCGCCTTCAAAACAGTGTCAAATTATAGTTCCTACATACTTTTTGATACTTTTTAGTGGCTCTCTTTTTTGTAAAAAGTATTTTATTTATTCATTCGTTTCACTAATTTCCGTATATCAACGTCAAAAACTCCAAGAGGCTCAGGTTCTCTTGAATTCATATTTAATGGCACCTGTAATCGAAATCACTCAACGTTGGTATCGGAAACCTTTGTATTCGATGAGGCTAATTTATTTCACGATCTCGATAACATTTTTATGGTAAAATATTAATGAATTATTACTCGGTTTTATATCGATCTGCAGGTTCTGAACAGGCCATTAGTCCCAGCTTGGGTTTATAAACTGAAGTGGCAGTGCCGATAATCGATTGGGAATATAAAGGCTCGAGAGGCGACCATGTTCCGAAAAGCGCTGAATGGCAACCACCGCCGGACGTGAACTGACCGGCTAGCTTATAACTCGTTTATATTTACGTCTCTTTGTAGGCTTATTTTTTGTTGAAATTCAAGTGAAAGGGCTGTATTCAACATTCCTAGCCTGAATATTTAATGATGATAGTAGGTTTTGTGCAGTAAATACTTTATCAAAGTTTTTATCATGCTCTAAACATAGAATTTAATTTATTATTTATAGGTAGGTAAATATTTACCCGAACTTATATAATTCTTACAAGAAATAGTAGGTACTAATATTTACTAGTTCTTATTCTATGCCAGTATACCTCTTGGAATTCTATAAGTACTTTTGAAAACCGCATCAATAACAGTATTGTGGTTCTTGAGTTATGTAATCGTATTATCAGACCGGCAAACAAAGAGACTAGAATTTGTAATATTTAGGAAAATGATAGGAATAATAAAACAAATACTTAATACCTATAGTAGGTTGTAACGACCTAATTATCTTCTATTCTTAACCAATCTCGTATATTTTATTTACTTAAGTCACTAGGTATATACTAATAGAATAAAAACATAATTAAACGACTTTAAAAAAAACCTTTTTTAGGCTAACTCAACCCCTTAAACTAGGGGATAGAAGTTAAAGGGGTTGGGAGGTAAAAGTTCCAACTGTTAGAATATTTTTTTGTTGTTTTGAATTTTGAGAGTGACCACGGATTTCCTTTTGGCATTCAAGGGATGTTTATTTATTTTTAATGAAATCAACATGTTTTATTGTTATGTTCCCAATAAAAGTAATTTTGGGATTTCCTTTTGAACTCACGACTTCAAAATACGACTAAAAGGATATCAAAATAGTTTTTATTCAAAACCACACCCGAATCTCATAACTTAGGCAAGTGTTTTTGGTGTCATCATCATTATTCATTTGCGAACAGCTCACCCGGAAACTGGGACGTTTCATTCAATTATTATCAGCCCTTTATTCTTAGAATGTCATTTCATCAAGCAGGGTCCCTCCTATCTATAATACGCTTTCCTATATTCCATTTTATTTAAATAAATAAATCTCATCATACTAATATTTTTAGCCTCCTATTTTCAGAATTGGACCAATAGCTCCGAAGATTACCTATCTTCTATATCCAAACAAACTTTACCTACTTACAATATTAGCATAGATGTGAAATTTTGGAAAATTTATTTTATTTTCACAAAAATTCGTAGTAGAGTACTTCTTACCCGCATGCCTGGCTGCCACCTACAAGATACAAAACTGTTTACCAGCACCAACCGGTATGTCACTTGACAGCACTTGAGAGCTAGTTCCGCCAGTTCTAGGCTTTGTGTGCTTATAACCTTGGGCCACATTATTACTGACCACGGTGAGTTTATGGTTAAACGCTAGTTAAATAACGGCTAGGAGACAGATGTGGATGAAACTTGACACCAATCTTAAATTTTGATAAATAGAATAAAAACCTATGTCATAAAATTCCACGAGAATGCAAATAAAACCGCGGGGTGGAAACTAGTGAGCAGGCAATTAGTGTAAAAGCAGACTATGTGTTTCATAGAGAACCAAAATGATACGCACTGGTGTGAGTGGCTACTGAATAGGTAATTATGCTATAGAAAACTTTGTTGACCTTTTATGAAAGGAGGTTATTCAAGTGACCTAAGTAATTATCTTTTAGGGTTCCGTACCTCAAAAGGAAAATACGGGACATTAGATCGCTCGTGTGGCTGTCCGTCCATCTGTCACTGCCAATTTTCTCCGAAACTACTGGATCGATTAAGTTGAAATTTGGTAAACATATGTAAATCGGTGACCCAAACACAGACGTGTAACGTAAATAAATGAATTTTAAACATAGAGGCCACTTTTGGGGAGATTAGAAGATTTAAAAAAAGGGCTTGTTGAGAGAAATTCAATATTTTTGTACAGTGGTAATATAAATAATTTGAAGTTATTTAAGAAAATAAACAAAAATAGCAATTTCCTACTTCCATCACTTTTTCAATCCAGAATTTTAAGATTTTATTTATGAATTTTATAAAACAGTACCAATCCAAACATTTTGAAAATTGCCACTGAAAACCTAAATTACTTTAGTCTTATCCATTCATTTGCTATTGAGCCTGACATAAAAAACCATATTAGCGATTATTGTTGCCAGAGTTGACTTGAGCAAATGAAGCCTCCTGGGGGGCAAAAAATGGGGAGGTAGGTATGAATATATAGGAGTCGATTCGCAAATTTTTCCAATTCTATTCAGATATGAAACTTATATGAAGCGGTAGATGTGGCGAAATTATTCACCTACCTCATAAATGCAAGATAACTGGATGCTAGTAGCTCTCTAAAAGCGTCTTTAATGGAAATTTAAGGACAATTAGGATACATATTTAGTAATGTATGCCTAACATCCCTATATAGACTGAATATAATTATGATTTATATATGTATAAGTTACAAGCTGAGTGATAAAACAAAGCCTTCATTAGCTTTATACATATCTGACCCTTCGCAAGCCCTGAAACCGCTGAAAGAACCCAATTGAATTTTCTCTCTAGCCAGGTTGATTTTAAGCTGACATTTCAATCGGCGTTTGAGAGTTGAGCCGCTAACGAATAAAATGAAAACTGTAACTTGTTGTATGTGTGTGCTGGTTATACCTATACAGATGTCAATCTAAGGTCCGGTTGCTCGTACATTTTAGTTAAAGTTATAGTCAAAGTTAATTTAACTATTTCCATGCTTTGCTGAAAGAAAGCAAACTGGGTTGCTTGGGTGGGGTGTCACTTTAACAAAAATTTGAACCGTAACCATAACCCCCCGAAGGATATCGGTCAACGTTAAAGTGACTCTACGGTCAAAGCATGGTACTTAATAATTAAGTTAACTTTGACGATAACTTTAACTAAAATGTACGAGCAACCGACCCTTAGTAAGGTAACATTTTTCAATCTCTAGTTAAACCTCGTATTTCTTTGATAAATAAAACTGCGAGGAGAACTTTGCAGCTTCACAGTATGTTTCGGATAGCTAGCATTTCATCAACTTGTCAACTGTCTTTTGTTTCATCTAATTTGACAGATTTGTATAGAGTTTCGTAATATAGCCCAATTTTAGGCGAAACAGATATGTTTCTGCAAATCCGTCAGTTAATATAATATGATTCGCCGTAGAGTGGCGATATTAACACCCATGTTCTAATTTTAAATTGACCAAGACCACATTGAGCTAAGTACCACTTATATGGGCATTATCTAATGTAACTTAATTATTAAAGTAAAGACACAAGGAGGAGTCTTCTCAGTTCAAGTGTATTCCGAACCGGTGGTAGAGTCTATTGTAATGATTGTAACTATGAACGTTCATATGTGCCTTATCAGGGCCTTGAATAAATGAGTTTTGATTGATTGACAAATCGTAATCAAAGTAGGTAGGTACCTATATTTGGCTGTGTGCGTGAGTGCACCAATTATTTGGCCACCTGTACCCACTGTGCGGATGCTATCTACTTATGCCCAAACGAAAAACTCAACTGTAGCGCCAGTTACCGCAGTGAAATCCATTCCTGACGAGATTATAGTGTAGTCATTATAGCTGCAGATGCTGGCAGTAAAATCTAATTTATGTGGCGATCGCAATAGATAGTCTGGTCGTAGTGATACAAGAACTGGTAAGACTTCAAACAGCTAACAAATACCTAATAACAATAGTTTTAGTGTGTTCATGTTCAGTAATAAGAAGAATTTGTTGAACTAATATTTTATTGCTTACTATAAGTAGGTAGGATTTACTGAACAAAATTATTCGAAATTGCTGAAAAAAAATTCTATGAATAATAAAGCTTAACGTCTCATGCAACGTTCTCTTACGATAATTCTTAATGAGGGATTAAGGATAAGTCGATAGTGAGTTTAAGATTTCAATTAATGCTAACGATTCGTATCGTATAAGCAAGAATACCAACAAATATTTTTTGCCCTTGCTCAACTCGGTTTTCTTGTACATCGTTAAAAGGAAAACATTATTTATTTTTATTAATTCTCTAATTTGCATATTTTAATACTGTTAAATACCAAGAGCCTCATCTCTATTCGTAAAAAGTAAGTAGGGCTACACTTTATCTCAGAAAATGGAGATAAATGGAACAATTAAAAACGTAGATTATTTTTTTCATTTGTTTTTATTTATTGAAGTCGAGGTTCATATAAAAATAAATTAATAAAACTAAGCTTTTATTTCGAGGGTCCAGCTTATTATTATACCTAAGGTAAAAAAACAATACCGTTTTTGTTTACAATCTAAGCCATGGCCCTTTGGGACGATGCGAGTTGCCTATAGATTACATAAAATCATCAAATAATAAAATCATAGATCGGCGCATATTGAATAGGTACAGTATTTGTATTCATTTTGGGCAAAGATGATAACCGCTCACCTATTACCATCCGCGAGCCATATACCTACTTGTTTGCTACCATTGTAGTATAAAAAACCAATGTCACCAGCGTAATTTATGTATCAACGCATTCATCATCTCTAGACAGTCAACATGAGTATTTATAATGATACAATAAATATTATAAACAACTGAAAATAATAATCTGATTCAATAAATTATAACGACGTGGTTGGTATAAGAAGTCATAACATTTGTCAATTCAAAACAATATTATATAAATATCGTCAGTTATTTGAATATGAAAGCACTTCAATTTATTTATATCACTTGCAAAATCTCGACGCAGTATCAGTTAAATAAATATCAGATTTGATGAAATATTTTTGATGAAACACATACGCTTGCTTGTAGGTAGGTGCGTACCATATTTTTGTAAGAAGTTCTTTATTTCTCATAACAAACATTGTACCTACATACCTGAAATATAATAATAGAAACACGAATATTTGCAGCAACACATACCTATATTTTCAACTGAATAAATTCATCACGATAATATGAAATAAATATGCTTATTCATCTACATCGGTTTCTTTACAAAACGTTACACTCCTTTTGAGTCAGTTGAGTAAAAACCCACTGACCAAAGCTTTATTAACAGTTCAATAAGCTTTTTTATGCAACAAACTTTTTACAGTGAGCTTAGATCTGACAGAACTTTGCTGCACGTATTTTCCTCTTCTTTTTTCTTTTAAATGTTTGTTCCCGCATAACTTTATTGTTTATGAAACGATTGTAATAATTATTTATGCGATGGGTTCAGTATAGCTCCAAGGTATTCCCACTTTGATTTGATTGTCTTTGAAGGAGGTTTTACTAATTTTAGTAAAAGTTAATTATATTAACTCAAAAACAAAAACTTTGAAGCATTAACTTCTAGTTCTCCGCATCAAACAAAGACACAATATCTACCTGCTAGTTATTTGAGCAATGTTCCCTAAATACAAAACTGTTAATAAATTATCGTACCTAACCATAATAATGGATTTATGTGCTTGATTATGGCTTTGGCGGACCTGCAAGATCAACACAAGTTGTTTATGTCAAGCTGAAAGAATATGGATAGCAAAAGGGCGTAACGTAACCTCGAAAAACCATAAATTCATATTTACTGCTATAGCATTTATGAAACATAAAATTTTTACGAGAAGGTAGAAAGGCTGCAGCCGTATTCTAACATAATTCAGTTTATGGGTCACCTTAAATAGGGCTCTAATTACGCAGAAAGATTAACAACTACAGTTAATGAAAATCTAGACGTATTTTAAAAGTAGGCCAAAACACTGGGCTTTAAAAAAACCACCTAAATACGTAACGGTCTCGAATAATCATACTTACTATAGTAATGAGTTCGCAGAAAATCCGACCATTTAATTTATCCTCGTATACTGTAATAATGAGAACGTATGTTATATACGATGTCAGGAACTACCCGTTCAATTTAAAAATAGCCCGCTTATTGAGATAGGTTGTAAACTATATAACACCACGCATTATATAGGATAATTTTATATGGGCCGATTACCGCGAATCGAATAGTGTACATCATTATCAATAATCATGTTTATCATCATTATCTAGACGTGGACGATGTCGCATCAGCGAGGCCTTTTTCTTTCAAAAGAATGTTCAGTTAGTATCTATTCCCTTGGTAATTTGGCTTTGATTTATGTTATCGTAGTTACCTATGCGATACATGCCCTTAGGTACCTAAATAAATAAAACATAACATAATCTACCTAATACCTACTCGCAGACACGTAGGTGACTTAGGTATATCGTCTAATATTATTTGCCTCGATCTTACTGTCTGAGTAAATAGAGTAAACAAGTAAAAATACTACATTTCGATATACAGAGTGATTCTGGTAGGATATTGGAAACTGAAAGGGCATTGAGCCCGTATACCTAAAGGTCCCAAAAAATAAATTCCTACCTACTAGTCTACTTGAGTACTAAATCGCTATACCGCCCCATAATTTTTTTGAGTACCTATGGCTTCAGGATTCTGTCATAGGTTCTACGCTTAACTTATAATTATTGAAAAAGTACAATGTATGTATCCTATAATTATTTTGTGTGTAGGTAAGTAGTAGGTACTTAATGTACTGTATGTTATTTCAGAATAATTGCTTTACTTTCTTCTCTTTCTATTCGGATTTAGGCCACATAGTCGGCCCAATTTAAATCACTCTATATATAGGTACTTACAAGAATATTCTATCAAAATGTAACCATATGAAATATTTTACCTAGTTACAACTTGAACTTCGGAGTCTACTAACTTTGATTAAGCTTTCCAACTTAGTATCTACTTCTTGTTTTCTTGGTCTTAGGATGAAGTTAAGATTAAGGTATTGATACAGATCAACTAATCGGAGTTAAAGTAAATCTACTGTTTATATCTGCAGGATTAGTTTGGCAACTACCTACTCTAGTACAGTCAGCATCAAAAGAAGATTCTCATTTATGTACGTTTTGACAGTTTGTATGAAAACTTTGAATTGCGTTATGTGTGACGGTAGGTACTAAAATTATCAGCTACTGTTGAAACTGACTGTACCTGCCTATTTAAATGTTATAGCTACTTGGTTTTTTACTATTTTTTTTTACCTACAGCATATACATATACTTGTTAAAATTACAATTTAATACAATTGATACGGTAGCAAGAACTAACATCATTAAATTTGATGAAGACAACGCTAGTCTAGGAAGCAGCGTAAGCGTCCCAACAAACTGTATTTGTTGGGAAGCTTACACGAAATTGTTTGTCTCAGTGACTGATCACATTGTCTTTGAACCATCTACCAAATTAATTTAATTCCCTTTCCTCAACTTTATATTGAAAACTAGAAATGTAACACAAAACAAATCATGACATGAAGAAGAGTCTGTACATCGCAGATGGGGGAAAAAGAGACAAAATTAGGGATCTTCGGAAACTCGAACAAGATTAAAGAGTAGGTAGAATCGAATATACAAATAATTTGGTACCTAGCTAAATTGAATTATTATTATAAAACTACAAAATTACATGAGAACAAACATTGTGGATAATATACAAATAAATGTTTATCTATGGTTTTTGTGTTTAAACCGAATATACAAAAATAGATATGTCGTTATTACATTAAAATATGTCGAAGTGCAACGATCATAAGACAAGTGTTACGGTTTGACGGTCAACTAATACTAATACTATACTAAACTAATTTTATTTTTACATTTTTCTACGTAATTAAGTACCTAATTTTAATCATGCATGAGGTGCTTACTTTAAATAGGCTTTACATTTAAGTATAATATAGTATGTAAGTTGTTTTCTTGGTATGTATTAAATGTAAGCTGTTAGTGAGCCGAATAAATAAAAATAAAAAAAAAAACTAAGAAGAATAGATCTAAATTTATAAATCACTAAAACTTTTAGTATACCTGTAGGTACTATATTTTTTATGTATGTAGGTTTTTTTGACACTTAATTACATAATTTTCCCATATTAGATAGATTAGATTATAGGATTTACAAAACCAGTAAATTTGAATCTATTCAGCTATTTATGTTGCTGACTGTATATAAATACAAATAAAATAAATAAGTTGAGTTTGAAATCAAAATTAGGTTAGTGACCTAGTCGACAGCGAATAGAAATTTGAAAGTTAGGTTGTAGGTACTTATTTAAAAACGATATTCATTGATAACGAAAACGAGAAACAAAGCACACATTTAATGGAAATACTCCATATCACGATGTTAGGGTACTTTGTACCTACCCGCCTGGCTGGCTACCACCCACAAGTTGAAAATCTGTCGCCAAGCATCTTTCAGTGTGTCCCGACAACTTCACTTGAGAGCCAGGTCCCTTCTAGGCTTTGTGTGCTTACCACCATCGGCCACATCATCACTGACCACGGTGAGATTGTGGTCAATCATAGGCTTATACATAGTAAAAAAATCAATTGAATTGAGGGACACATGAAAGAAACAGAAAAGTAAATAGTTATACTTATACAGGTTGTTTGTTTAGGATGTTGTACAAATAATGTTATTTTAAGATCCCCTTGGTTGAGGGGTACAATCATTAGCTGGAGAATGGAAGTCGAATGTTCGAAACCCGGGTTGGGCAAAGTGTTATTTTTATATATAATTTCTAAATAATAAAACTAGGTATTTTTTGTTTAAAAATTATCTAAAATGTACGAGTAGGTACCTACCTGCCTCGAGGATGAAAAGATATATTTATGTAAAATGTTGTTTTATTTATTGTTTCAGGAGGGTGGTTAGCGCAAAGTGCGCCTTGGCAGGGGGATGCCCGTGCGCAAGGGGCTGCTCGCGCCCCAAAACACATTCCTTGATACCATCGCCACAAGATTCGATGGAACACGTGAGTATCTCACACGAACATACTTTTTATTTATGTTTAAATGCAGCCTAAACCTAAGCCATCATGAATCCATAGGGAGGTAGGTATCTACTGAAAACTGTTACGTTGGAAATTTTAGTAGATTGGGCTTAAGATGTTGATTATTAATAGACATGGTAAATAGAATTTAAAGGAACAGCCGTAAATATAGATAAGTACGATAAATCGTTGTAGGTATCATAATTGTTAAACCTAGTCGATATCCATCAATACTTATATCTTATAATCGTTATCAAAATAGCTATCACTTACATAAATTACGTTTGGCTATTTTTCACACACTTCAAACAAACTCCGGAGCATTTGCTAAATATACAGGTACTTGTTGATAACCACGATTACTATCGTGGCGATTCTGCTCGCCTGCAACTTTTTCTTCGCTACCGATATTTCCTATACTCTTTCTACGAGTCTGTTTCCGCTAACAAAATTTGAACGAATTTGAATTAATGGTGAATGCCTAGTTTTATTTGTACAAGCTACGTCATTCAAGGCTATTTCTTGTAAAATGCAGTTTCTACTAAGTAATTATGGAGTGATTATAAGTTAAATTTTACAGATAGGTAAGTATGTTTTATCATTTATGTCTTTTCCGTAAACTCAAAGCATGTCAGCATCCTTGTTTACGGTTACATGTTAGGTACATAAAATAAATATTTAAATATTATTTACACATATAGGTATATTTTACGGTTTCGCTAACAAAGAAACAGTATCTACACGAAACATTAGATTTTATATGGAAATATTTTAATGTTATTTTCCAAACTTTTTTTATGACTTGTTTATGGTATAAGTACCTACTTCAATATGTACCTTTTCGTCCCACATAGGTACCTACTTCTACTTTTCCAAAATCATTGTGTATAATTCACAAGTGATATTATCATATAACTTTTTACAAATTTGGATTCTCTTTTGGGAGGTAGGTATAAGCTTGAATAGTACGAGAAAAAGCGTTTATCGATTCTCTTTGTTTTCGGTTGAACGCTATTCGTGAGAAGAATATAGTCACAATTTCATCCTGCATATACGTCCTACCTATATAGGTAGGACGTAGGAATGACACATCAATTATTACAACAATTTATTGTTACACGTTATATAGATCGGAACCAAGATATATGAAAGTGTTCCAAAAGGGACGTGAAATTACCAAAACCGTTTACCACGTTATTTCCCCTCGGATCTCCCATAGATTAGCAAATAAATACGTTGATCACGAACGCCTACCTTCTTAATAATTAATTCGATGTATATTGTACCAAAATTAACTATCACTATTCAGAAAATGTTAAAATTTAACTGCCTATTCATGATCTACTGAATGTTATAAAAGCTAGGGCTATGTTTTGTTCCTTTGATTAATTAACTCACGATTCAGAGAGCCTTTCATTATACATTTTATTTGTAGGCATTAACTGCCAGCCAGTTCTTAACAAGTGATTGAACCTTGAAATATAAAATGCTGAAGAGCTTTTCCAGTGAGGGAACGAAAAACTCGTAAAGAAATACGCTATTGACGCCGCCGCGCGCAGCTCGCTGCCATTCAACGGGCAATCATAATCTTTCTTTTTGTAAACGTTTATGAAAACCCTGCTGGCTGAAAGCAAGGGATTAACGCTACCCAAAGAAATAACTTGTACATTTTATAACATATTTAAAAAAAGCCTTGACATTCTAGAGTTTACTTGCGCATAAAAATCTAATGTTTTATGTCTGCGTTGAATAAATGTGGCCTCAGAACGGGGTGATAAAACAAAATCATTCATAAACCATTTTAATGGAGCAGTTTAACGGAAAATGCACGTCCATATAGTATAAAACGAGTATTGCATAGACATTTTTAGCATAAAATGTGATATGCATAATCTTTTTGAAGTACCTATTTTGATTGCACATTACATGCGGGTAAAATGGCGCCAAGTCCAATTAACTGGTTGTTATTTCCGTTCCATTGGTTGAATCGCCGCCGGCGCAGCGCGGGCGGCGCATTGACCGAACGAGCCGCTTCAGTAAAATTAGCCACACACTTGCGAATGTGCACTATACCATATTGCAGTCATGACCGTAATAAAGTTATTTCTAGTTTGAAATTAAAGGATTTCCTCCAGTATGACTGACTACATCTACTTATATGTATATAAATAAAAAACAATTGCCGATTGAATTGCCGATTAATTGAATTGTAAGCGCATCACTTCAGAACGGTTGCACCTACTTGGCTAATTCTTTTTTGATGTGTTTGTACCTAATTTTCTGGCAGGACAAGGTTTGTATGAAAAAATTTTTGTGGAAAATCAACCAGAAAAGTCGGAAATCGGATGGTAATGGACGGAAATGGATTAATATTGCATAGAAATTTCTATAAAAATCATCCAGGCGACGAGTATTATTTATTTATCTATATCTATACAAGTAGGTACATAGGTATATGTATAATTAATTGTCCTGACTGAGTGAAGGAAATGAAAAAAAAATATTTATCAATATTTAATAATAAACATTATCACCATATTTGAAGTTCATAGGTCAATGGAAAGTTAAAAAAATCTTCGGAACAAAATTTAATAAAAAAAAAGCTGAAATTGGTGGCTTCTTATTCCTTTGTTCTTCAATATTTTTTAAAACAAAAAATACAGTACAATCTAAATTTCAGCTAAATCGGTCCTAGTTTCAGAGAAAATTGGCTGAGACTGTGACAGATGGACAGACACACTTTCCTATATGGGTTCCTTTTGAGTTACCTACGGAACCCTAAAAAGAATACTCGAGTGTTTTCATTTAGGTCCCACTTGATTTCCAGTGTAATCCAACATTTATTTTATCATTCCGATCGGATCTTATGTCATTTATCTTATCAGGGACAGCGCGGTCTTGACCGTGAATTTCTTGAAATACAACCTAACTAGTATCATCGTACTTTTCCCGAATAATGAAAGATTATCTCAAAAGATGAAATCACGACTATTAGCTTCCCAATACCATTATTTTTAACAATTTTACATTATTATTGAAATATACCATCCGCTCGGTAATGAGAACAGTTTGTAAAACAATCTGATACTTTTGCTATAACTGATACTTTTGAAGTAAAACATCCTAAAAATAACGCCCTAAGATCTAAAAAGCGGAAACGTTTCAAGTAAACTCTATTTTTAGATGCTTGTTTGAGATGAAATGAAAAGAGTAGCGTGTTGTCACGTGTTGTAGGAGGCTATGCTCTACAACGAGCGCTAAGAAATTGCCACTAGGAACGAAAACTGTTTACAGCTCCCTCGAGCAATATGCACGAGAGAAAATCTTGTAGTTTATATATACAAATGGAATTATCCAGTAGGCTCTCTACCTTTTACGATAGAATTTTCTCTGTAAATACACTTTAAAGTTGTATGTCATAAATGGTTAGTTATTTTCTATAAGAAAGGTAGAGTCTGTTGTTATGATTGTAACTATCGACGTTCATAAGTGCCTTATTAGGGCCTAAACTGAAAAAAAAAATTTAATTTGATTGATTGATTAGATTTGATAATTTATTATTTTGTTTAGCAACATGTTTAGTTAGGTTTTTAAACCTTAGTGCCTAAACAGTACAGCACAATTTATTTTTAAAATCCTAAATATAGGTAGGTATATGTACCTCTATACATTTTAAATTTATTAAAATTTTGTGATAAATTATGGTATTGAAAATAAATCATACCTACATACTTATGTGGAAATATAACGATGTAGAAACAGAATAAAAGAAATCAATTTTGTATTTATTGGATTATCCTTGTATGTACTTATAGGTAGACTTACTTTTAGCGTTTTCAGATAACAAGTGACAAGTGCTGCAGTTTAGTTAAAAGCGTTGCTAAAAATAATTGAACCAGAAAGGTTAACGTATTTTAATATTTTTATTGCAGATTCGTGTTAACGTAGAATCGTAAATTACTGTCAGCCGAACGTCATAAAATGGGTATGAACTCATAAAATTGCTGAAAAATAATCACTGGATTGTTTATAAACAAGTAACTAATTATAGATAGGTATTTAGGTAGGTATATGTATGAGTTTGTCTTTGTATGCGCATTTTGTAGCACGTATGTACGTATTGCGTTTCGATGTGGTCTCTCAATCATAGATTCAGATTTATTTATTCTGCAACAAAAAAGGTATATTGATAATAAAATAAAACATGTTTGTAGTAAATATTTATAAAATGTTAAATTTAAATAGGTAATAATGCATAAGAAAAAAGTCTGGAGGGTTCGTTTTCTATATTCTTCGGATAAGCAGCTGGTCATGTTTTTAAATATGATATGAATGAATCTGCTGGTATGTGTTGTTGATGTAAAAATGCCTTTCAATACTAACACCCGTTTGTGTTTTCCGCTTGCCTATATTCTATTCCGGGTCAAAAAGTTCCTTGGAACAATCCCCATTATACAGGCGATAGAGCACGCAGAGTAATCCTATGTTCACCATGCTAGGCAGACACAAAATGTAGGTAAGTAAACTATAAGTAGGTATACAAAAATTGATGGACATTTGTGGTGATTTTGGGGACAGCGGGACATAAAGCTTCAAAGCAGAACATTATGAACAGTATTGAATTCATTTCCTATAATTATTTCTTAATTCACTTTTCGACAGATATAATCATTTGGAATTTATTATGTAAGTAGGTATATATATTTACCCAATTGGATAGGTATTTTAATTAAAACGAACAAGGTTGATTGGAAAAGTTCATTTCGAGTTTGACGTTGGATTTCAGGCAATATAAACAATCTATCACAGGGAAACAATTTTATGGAAAACTTATACAGTGTTCATGAAAATTCAGCTATTATTGTAGGCATAGCACGTAAAAATAGGTACTCTCGTCCAGAAACCAGACTGCTAATTGCGTCCAATGCCGAAAAAATCTATACTTTATTTTTTAACAGGTAAAGTTTGTTTTGTTAGTTTGGAAGTAGGAAGTTATTTTCGAAATAGAAGATAAATACAAATAGTGAAGAATTAGGTAGCTACATTATCCTTATATAGCTATATTATAAGTACCTACTATAGACTACATTTCATATCGGGAACTAGGTAGTAGGTACTTCGGTGCTTATTACGACATCACTTACCAAGGAGCTATTGATCAAACGAAAATCTAATAATATTTTTCACGATTTCGAGATTGATTCCAAGATAAAAAGTGATCAATCAGCATAATGCACTCTTTTTAGGATTTTATCTTAAGAATCGTAAAAAACATGTGGATATACCTACCTACATAACAATACTCAAGCTGGCGCTTATATTCACGAAATGAAAACATAATTCTTCGTCGAGTGGGTTTCGGAAGTCGGAATACGGTTTGAATAAGTACATACAACAGATTCCAATGATGATGATGAGATACGATACACTATATAGGTAGGTATTGACACAAGGGTGAAATTCCGGCTGAGACCCCACTTCCCTCATCAATCTTGGCATTTTTGCTAACAGATCAAGTTTGCGGGCGCCCGAACTGATTCAAGGCGTCATATATTAATGCTAGCTACTTTTTCACATGAAACTGACGACTGACGACATCATTACTCACCCTAAATATCTACCTGGGTATGTGTATTTTGCAAATATATTTTTTAGTATACCTAAATAAGTACGTAGGTATATAAAACAATTACAAGAACCTCATGGTACCAAAAATCACCTAATTAAACCCTTGTTCAGGTTTTAAAATCAGTCTAAAGAAATATCTATTTAAGTATTTAAATACCTACCAGCTTGCACGGTGTAGATAGGTAAGTATGTATCTTACCTATGCAAATCCCTGGGCACGTATGTTTCCGCTACTGAAAAGGTAATAAAAAACAGATTTACATTTAGGGGAAAGTCATTAACCCTTGGAATGCTTACACATTTTCCGTTGTGGTCTAGTCGACCGAAAGGCAATAAAAACGTTAGAAGAATGTGTCTCGCTGTGCAAAGTGTTAAAGAGTTACCTACATAAGCGGTATGAACAAAGTTTCGAGATTAAACGCTCATAGTTCTCTTGAAACTGAGGGTAGAGGGGTGGACGACTGCTCACAGGCAACTGAGAGCAATCAAAACTTTAACCACCCTTGCCACTACGCCTTGTGTAATATACCTACATACCATGTATGGCCTCATTCATTTTTGTATTCACTAAACCAACAGAAATGGGAAACGTATACTTTGCGGGCAAATCCCCTGTATTTCTGTACACATATTAAGGTCAACAATAGGTTTTCCTCACGGTCAAAGTAATCTGTAAGATCCTCATAAAATATAGGAAAAATGTAGGAAGCTTTTCAGTTATTATTTATATAAGTACATACATATTTCGCTTATTATGAATATCTTACTAGTAATTAATCGAAACATTCTAAAGTTACTTTATATAATTTGGTATTTAGTGGTAGACAATCACCTACTTTCTTTTGATAACATGGTATAAGTATAATATACCTATATATTCATGATCACCTAAACAAAACTCCTTTTTCTGAAAGATGGGTACTAAAACCAATGGTTACCTTTTTAGCTCAGTGGTTATATAATAAGAAACATGATTCTGTTTTATGGAATTAAATGATGAATGTCAGAAATAATTAATATGATATTTTTTATGACGCACCGACTAATTACAAGGAGTAGTTCTAATCGTATACCCTTATTGACATTAAATGAGCATGATGTGGAGAAACACTTCAAAGTTTCTCTGTATACCCACTCAAGCCGCTGAAACTGAAACCCTAACACTAGCATACCTTAGTAACAAAGCCTTATTGTCGTGTCGAACCCAATTATATGCTAATGTTTTAAACTAATCTGCTTAAAATAACATGTTAAACGGGCTCCAATTATTTAAATTGACATCACGTTATTCAACTTTACCCTTTGCTTTCTGATTTCATTCCTTGGGCAAATTAATTAAAATACAATATTGACTTTGGCTCGTGAAAATCTGTCGACAAGATCGTCGCCGATGTGTTCTGTTGCATTTGAGATACAGTTTCCTTCAAGGCTTAATATAGTTCGCACCACATTGTAATCCCCCTAGTATTGCTAAGTTGGTAGTCACTTACTTTCAGGTGGACCACCGAACGTTCTACTTTTGGATAAAATTATGTTCTGAGTCATTCGTCTGATTAACAGAAACATTTTTTTACGATATCCGTAGAATTGATCGAGATTTTTTGTCTAATATGTGTGTTGTTTGACAGATAGCAACTTCGTGCTGGGAAACGCTCAAGTGCCGGCTTACCCGATCGTGTACTGCTCCGACGGGTTCTGTGAGCTGACAGGGTGGGCGCGCGCCCACATCATGCAGAAAGGGTGCGCGTGCAAGTTCCTGCATGGACCGGACACAAGGGACGAGCACCGCCACGAGATCGACGTGGCACTCGAATCCAAACATGAACTCAAACTTGAACTTATATTTTACAAAAAAAATGGTAAGCAAGATATACTTTTATCAAAATTTTACTAAAAACCTACATGACACGGACACATGCGTTAGCTCAAAGGAATTTGTTACGACATGGTTATTTAAACATGGAAATAAAGTTAACTATTTACCTAATAAAATTACGTCAACTTCATCGACTCTCATGAATGGGTGAAAATCATACTTTCCCTCCGAGAGCGATTTTTCATGTTTGATTCAATGCCCTCCGGCACGCTACTCGTTTTATTGTAATCAGAATCCCACATATGAAAGCCAAGGTTACCTATTTTTTAATATTCCACTTCAAAAGAGTGCTGTTATTTGATTTGGCAGATTCAGGAATCAATTTCTGGCGTTACAAAATTATCTTTGACTTCCCGAGAGTACCTACCCCGAGTGTTTTAACGAGTTGAAATTTTTTAAATGAGCACCTGACCTTGTTATTTTATTTACACTGGGAGGATTTTCTGAGATTCAAGGTCGTCAAATTGAATAAGTTTTATTATAGGTATTGATATCATACTAAGAAGTTGCGAAAAAAGTAATCATTATTCATACGCAGGTATTTCAACCAAGAGATTGACCAAAGTTGATCTTTTGTGAGATTTTTTAGGTTTTATTTTCGCCATTTTATTTATTTTTGCCCTAGTAAAAGTCGTACCAAACATTTCATGTTTGTGAAAACAGTGAATACTGATTATTACCAACAATAATTATGCATAGAAAAATATCAAATGTGTCCTTGATTCCTTGCAAAACGTTATTCACACCACAACCGTAAACAAAACCAATAAGGAGTTTACGATTCCATTCGACAAAATTAAACTTTTACAAGCACCCAGCTGTTCGTCGTCACGAGGCGTTTACTGCCTTTTAGAATTATGCTCTATTGCTAAGGATAACTTTAGAATAAACAACCGTTAGTTAACCTGTTATAGTGTCAATTACAAACAACATTTAATTAACCTACAAAAAGTAAAGACTAAATTATCCAGATTGGCCTGCTCAGAAATACGACTGACACAAAAACGGTACTTGCGGCTTACTCTGCTTACGCGTAGAATAGGTACTCAAGACTTCGGTATCGTATTATACTAATGGGGAAACAGTGTTGAAGGGGACGACCTATTAACCTTGACGTCTATTTACATTTTAGAAATCTGCGAATTTTTAAGAAAATACCTACCCATTTTTTTTACATAAGCATAAAATACATAGCACTGGCCCAAAGTTAAAATTCAATTCAATCATACCCTGAATACAATTAAAGACACAAAGAAAGACAAAACTATGTATGTGATGCAATAAATTATTGAATTTGAATTTAAATTTGCAGGTACTCCATTCTGGTGTTTACTTGACATTGTCCCAATTAAGAATGAGAAACGAGAAGTGGTTTTATTTCTCGCCTCGTTCAAGGATATCACCAACACCAAGATGGCCGCCATGAACACTAATGAGGACTTCGACAGCGGTGAGTACCTTTATATAGACGACACTTGAAACTCTTCGTAAGAAAATGCAAGCTCCAAAAATTATAACAAGTACTTCTGTATCTTGCTTTTAAGAATTCTAAATACTTAATGAGTGGTTTTCTGAGGATGTTGACGGTTGTGCATTTGAGATAATTTATAATGAGCACGTTGTTTTAGTGCTATAGGTACATCTATAAGGTCGATAGCATTAGATTGAGCTCCCGTAGCTCCCAGTTGCCGTAGCGAGTTGCGAGCATCACCGCACGGTAAAGTTCCTTTACGACTGTTTGTATTGTACTATCCATACTGTGTAGAATTTATCAAATTAGTATGTAGCTAGATATACAATAAGTCTGAGTAGATAGACATAGAAAATAAACACCTTCATAAATTAATTAATATTTCTCTCTCCATCTGTACTGTAACTCAACATCTAGATGCTCACTGTGAACTTTAAAGTCATGTTAAGCTGCTTTATGAAAAGGAGAACACATGGATATAATTGTAGGTATTAAAACAATAATATAAATTACGGTGAACATGGTGACATAAACCAGGAAATGGAATTTTTTAAAACAAATACCCATCTATAAGCCTCTGCTTGTATTTAAAATATTTTTTCATGTATTGAAAACATGTTTTCATGTCATGTAACAATAAGTTCAACATACAAAGTAAATAAACATTTTCCATTATTATTAGATATACTTACACTTCGTATTTATTTCATCAGTTTTGTTATCGTTTCTTTATCTGGTCTCGAGATATAAAAAACCACCCTGTATTTTCTATCTATTTTTGATAATCTTCTTCCTTTCTAATTAGGTATGTCGCCAGTTAGTGTTATGTTTTGCGATGAATAGGGTTTACTAGTATTTATTTAGTAGATAATTTAAATTATGTAGCACTTATTATATATTCATAGGTTCGAAATGACAACACAGTTGATAATGTTTGAAGAGTTAACTATAGAGATACTCACTAACACTTATTTATCCATTTGAACCGTTGTCATTTTGATCTGCGCACATTTTTTAAAATTAAAAGTTGTAGAAAACAATTTTTGAATGACTATGTAGAACTTAGAGCGCATGAGCATAATTAATCAGCATGTTTTTCATTTTGAACATTATAGGTATATAATGTATATAAACATGTATTGGAAAGCGCCGAGGGTGCAA
This sequence comes from Tethea ocularis, assembly GCA_963555595.1. Lineage (NCBI taxonomy): Eukaryota > Metazoa > Arthropoda > Insecta > Lepidoptera > Drepanidae > Tethea > Tethea ocularis. Next base: position 8,637,198 of record OY741959.1, on the reverse strand, counting down.
CATCCCACCAGGTTTACGACCTGGTCCATTCGCTGGAAGCCACTGGATGCAAGTGGCCATTCGTTGTGGTATTCAATGGGGAAGAAGCCTATGTTCAGCAGAGGGCATGTGTATCGCAATAACAAAAATATAATACTTCGTTTCAACAAACTATCTCAAAAAACATTTTTTTTTAAATTGTTATGGAATCCAAATAGAATACTGTTATGTAAGTAAGTACCTATATCGGTTCATAAATATAGCAATCCATGATTTGGAGCGTTGGTGTTATGAAGTCATCAGATCAATTTACCCTCATCGAATATTTAATGAATTTGCACGTATATACGAAGCACATCATTTGAATTTATTAATTAAATTTGTATCTATTACGCTACCTGGGAATAATAACTGAAAGTATTTTTTTATTATAAAATATTTGTCGCTTGATTAAATTTCTTTTTCAACATATTATTCAAATATTTTTTGGTAGTTTAGTTAGTATACATTTCTAATACCTATCATATGTGCCTTACTGTTTCTCATAAACAAATATACCTAAGAGTGTAAGTCTGTGATTTTATGAAGATCCACTTGTTTTGTGTAAAAATTAAATCGTATTCATAATGCTTTTTGTATGCTTTACATCTGGCGAAATTTTTTCTATTGATACCGATTTACGATATTTCAAAATTTCGATAATTTTAAAGTCGAACTTATAAAATATATTGTGATGACGTACTGTGATGTTAATTATATCTAGGTTATATTTTTACTACTTACATAGTAGTATATTATCTTAACCATGGGTTGATTATTATTTTAGCAAGTCCTCATTTCAACTATAGATCGTATCAGCGCCAAGTCCATCACTAAAACAGGAAACTGCAAAAAATACTAATTATTTATCAGAATAAAACAGCCATGTATATTTAAAATCAACAAGTAACGAAACTAAAGTATTAAAAAGCCAATAAAACTTTTCATATTACCTAGCTTGTGTTGATTTTATATCTCGAAATTTTGAATTCTCGTTTGGTATCAGATCTCTTTTACCGACTTACAGGATTATCTCTAAAGAAAACAGACAGATATTTCTCATTAACAATCATTCCCTCTTCTAATTTTCATAATCTTTATTCATGTGTCTCTTGGTACAATATCCTCTTTCAATTATTCCTTCCTTAATATAAGTCGTCGAGTCGATGTTCCTAATTAAGTATATATAATTATCCTGCAAGCGTTGGAAGGGACATAGTTAACGCTGAGATATATCTTTCTAATATCACTTAATAGAGAAAATCCTGTAATTAGTTTGATATTATTTAATGTAGATAATTGTAGCTGGTGTAGTGCCAGTGCCAAGATAGTAACAGGGTGGTTTATGCATGCAGGAGCCGCGGTGCGGCCTTCGGCTGGCGTGGTCACTCTAGCGTTATCCCCATTTGTACCCGCAGCGGCACTCTTGGGCGCCCGGTTCCGCGCTGAATCTAGTTGCCTACTTCCAGACCCGAATGGCAATCTTGACCCCGAAGCGCCATCGCCCGCGAACATGGGCAGGCGGCGATCTAGGGCAGTTCTATACCAGCTTTCAGGACATTATAAACCAGATAAGATGAAGACTAAACTTAAACTCAACAATGTTAGTAAGGTAAACTTTATATAACATGGCTTATTAACATTTTCCACTTCGATGGACTTCAGAGATTTCTGCTTGAGATCCCTTTAGGGGATCATATGTGCACAATAGTAACTTTAAGGTAGCTTCTAACTAACTACATAGGTATAATATGTATTGTCTGTCCGTTAGTGTTGAGCATATACTTTACCTTTATGTACCTAACTACAATACTATCAACTTTTAGAAGTATTCAGTCTAGCTAAAATTGCCTCATTTATATTATCACTTTCAGAACCTCCTACACTCATCAGACCCTCCACTACCCGAATATAAAACTTCAGCATTAAAGAAATCAAGATTTATCATATCACATTACGGTGTTTTCAAAACGTTTTGGGACTGGCTTATTCTTATAGCGACGTTTTATGTTGCTGTTGTTGTACCTTATAATGCAAGTTTTGTTGACGAAGGCCATCCCAGAATAAGTGTTACGAGTGATGTAGTAGTCGAAGCTCTATTCATTGTCGGTAAGTTCTAATTACCTACCCATATCTTTGAAAAAACGATGAAATTATTAAAAAAAAATTTTTTTTTTAGATATAGTTCTTAATTTTCGGACAACATTCGTGAGTAAGAAAGGAGAAGTAGTCTCCGATTCTAAGGCGATAGCTCTTAATTACATCCGGAGTTGGTTCGTGGTGGATCTCCTGGCGGCGCTCCCGTTTGACCTACTTTACGCCTCGGACGTATACAGCGGGACGGTGAGCTAACACTGCCAACTAATTAATTCACCAGCGTTATTATTTAATTATAACATAAACTTAAAACGGTCCCGGGTGCTTTCACCGCACTTTGGTACACAATCGTTTCAAACTAAGCTTATTATACAATTTGCAGCCGTTTCGAATTAATTTGCAAATACCTCTATACAGGAGTCGACACATGGAAATGTGCATTTAGTGAAATTAACAAGATTGTTACGACTCGCCCGGCTCCTGCAGAAAATGGATCGATACTCGCAGTACTCGGCGTTGATACTCACACTGTTGATGCTCTCCTTCACTCTCGTGGCGCACTGGCTCGCCTGCATCTGGTTCATCATAGCTGAAAAAGAAATAGAGCATCATAAAGACGAAATTTGGGACTTAGGTAAATGTGTAATTATTCATTGATCGTTAAAATATCAGCGTTACTTTTATTAAAAAAAACCCGCTATCATAAATATAAAGCTTGGAAATTATTAATACCTATAAATTTATTCAACGCACGTTTGGGTCGAGTCGACACATTTTTATAGATAACTGAATTTATGTAGGAAAAAAAAACAAACAGCATCGCCAGCTGTTTTTATTGAGACATAACATTAGTTAATATAGTGATAAATCTACACATATAATAAAATATAAACATATAATAAATAGAGTGGAGATTTTGAATCTGAACTTTTTATTTGTCATTGATTCCGTTCAAACTTTTGACTACGAATTGCAACTGAAATCGTGAATACAAAAAAATAGTTAAGTACCTACGGCTATTTTCAATCACCCCTTTCCTTCACCGTATAGACCTACGTAACAGAGACGTGAACCCAGTGAAATTTATATTACAGAGGTAAAGCCTCTTGTTATGTAATTTTACATTTAATTACTTTTAAAGGGTGGATCAACAATCTGGCGGATCGGTTAAAGGTGCCTATCCCAAACATATCGCATAGTGAGAGTTATGTGACAGCGCTCTACTTCACCTGCTCTTCGTTGACTAGCGTCGGTTTCGGCAACGTGTCGGCAAACACTCTCCCTGAGAAGGTTTTCAGCATAATCACTATGTTGATTGGAGGTAAGCACAATGCGGATTACAAACTTTTCCCCGTGCTTTTTCCAGTTCGTCCCACTTCGGATTTGGAATCGCAATTTGCAATTCAGTACAATATTTTCCCATTTCACCCTTGTTGGATTTGTTGTGGCTTACCAATTTTCTCGGAATACGTTTACGTGAATCCACTGTGATGTGATTTCTCGAATTCAACTGCTATATTTTCTTATTTCCTATGTTTAACTTTGTAACCCATTGTTTGAAATTGAATATCGGAATAGACATCTACTTTGTTGTTTTTAATATAAGTACCTACTGCCTATAATTATTTATATCATTTCTTACAATAGGAATTAATACATTCCATAAGCTTGGCTATGTGGATTAACTCTGTGGGATCAAAAGCAGTCTCTCGGCCTCGAGTGTATAATAAATAAATAAATAATATGCTAGGTGTAATAGGTTTTTAAGTTTTAGTTAACAACATAACTATTCTACTTACTATTTTATAGAAGGTACGAATAAAATGTATAAATTTCGAATTTTATAAAATTAGAATGCAATGACGGAATAATCTTATTTTTTAATTCTTTCCTATTTATATAAATCAAATAAATAACAAAAAAAATCAATCCATTTATAATTCCTTATGGAATACATAAATAACGCTCTAATTTTAATTGGGAGAATGTTCATGGCAATTATTTAACTTTGACATGTTATCCGGCCAGAAAATAAATTAACTGTTTCGATTGATACAGATTGCAATAACATTGGTAATATTGTTGACTCAACTAATATAATTTTCTATCCAAGTTTCTCCCCTCTCACTAACTCTATTGAAAATCTGTAGTCCTACCTATCTGATATGAGTTTTATATAAAATATCTAGAGCTATATATATATCAAGACTGTACAGTTGTTAGTAGCAGATAATAGCCAATTAAAATATATATCAGGACTTAGTTGTTAGTTGCAGATAGCAAATAGCCAATTAAATTCATCGAACATGTCAGCAAAAACTTTATAAAACTAAAAGAAAAAACATGTAAGCTAAAATAAACCTTTTTCTATAGCACTAATGCACGCTGTGGTATTCGGTAACGTAACAGCAATCATACAAAGGATGTACTCCCGTCGCTCCATGTACCAAAGCAAATGGCGCGATTTAAAGGATTTCCTCTCTCTCAACCAAGTACCCAAGGAGTTGAAACAACGTATGCAAGACTACTTCCAAACAATGTGGTCTCTCAACCACGGCATCGATATTCATGAGGTTAGTCTTAACTTGAATAAGCAAAGGTTAAAGGTAGTGACAGACTCAGGTAGATTTTCTAAAGTATGGCACCTTAGAGAATGCATTTCTGACTGTAAATAATTTGGGTGATCCCAATTCAATGAGACATTCTTTCAACTATGCCTGAAAAATATTGAACCTTCACGTGATAATTTTAATTCATCGAATCTCATTAGCCGTTTTCGTGCTTAGCCCATTAATAAGCAATGGTATGTCAAACGCATTCTCTCAGCAGCCGTACTTTAGTTTACACAAAATTTCAATTTACCTCCAGCTATTTGACACCCAAAATTACCTTCACTTTAAAACTGATGCAGAAAGACCTCAACAAATTTATCTTTTGTAATAAGTATTTTTAGGGAAGTGAAGGTCCGAGAACATTTTTTTATAAATTCTTAGGTACCTACTCGATATGAACCCTACTGCTGAGACCGAAATAGCACTCTAAATTACGTTTATTAGAATTTTAAATGACAGTCATATAAGTAGGTGGTATGAAGCAGTACCTACCTACTTACAACTACATTCATTACCTACATTATATCAGATGAAATAAACAAAATAACAGCCACTAAAGTTTTCTTTACTACGAGTATTTAATAAACGCGTCATTATGCGGGTATGGTGCTTAGATAATAGATCTGAGGGTACGATACACCCGCAACTCTTTGAAGTTATACCGAGCTAAATGGTTCGGAAACGAAATAAAAGGCGATAAATTTAATCTCAGTAATGCAAAAAGCTCGCTCACAACTTTTAGACGCAGATAATCTTTTACTTCCATTACTTTTGAAAAATAATTTTATGGTTTAAAATCGAATGAACCGGCTCACTTTACCGTATATTTTTTGTAGACATTAAAAGAATTTCCTGAGGAGTTGAGAGGTGACGTCTCACTACATTTGCACCGGGAGATTTTATCACTTCCCATATTCGAGTCGGCGTCGCAGGGTTGCCTCAAATTACTATCGTTGCACATCCGAAACAACTTTTGTGCTCCCGGTGAATACCTCGTGCATAAAGGGGATGCTTTGACGTACATTTATTACATATGCAATGGATCTATGGAAGTCATGCAGAATGATATGGTCGTCGCTATTTTAGGTAATTTTTTTTCAAATATTCAAAATTCGTAATATATTTAAGCACAATAAATATTTGAGTGAGAAATCATTTAATATTAACTTAAACATTGGTTTAGCAGACGAGCGAGAAAATTTGTGGAAAGCGAATATTGTGATAACACAAGTAAATACAAGCTCAAATAGTGATTCAAATATCACTCTGTACCTATAAGTATAATGAATCTAGTAAGCAGAGCAAACTAAGCAGAGCTTGTACCTACTATGGAAACGAGTTAACTGATATACTACATAAACTCCGTTTTCGTAAATACATACTTACTTATATGTTGAACACATATAAATGTTTGTCCTGGATCGGAATCGAACCCATGATCAGCGACGTGATAGGTACTGTCTTAACCAACTGCGCCAACTGGCTTGCTCTACAATCATGTAAATGGCTGTAATTAATACATAAACAACGTTTGTCTAATAGGTAAGGGAGATTTGGTCGGGTGCGACATGAATGCTCATTTGCAAGCGTACAATGGTACGGGACAGTCCCAGAACAATAATCCCGACGTCGTCGTCAAATCGAGCAGCGACGTTAAGGTATTTATTTATAACAGCTTTCGCATTAGGCACATTTTTACTAACCCTCAGCAAATTTTCCTTATTATTATTATAACAAGCTTTTATTCAACCTAACATGTTAGTACGTTTAGGTCGACACTGGCAAGTAAATTTTAACCCACTTGCTGGTGTTCAATTGATCTGAAATTTTGTACACATATGTGAGTCTGATGATAATACAATAATATGGCGTCATTGAGCTGATGAAAAAAAAAGGTTGACCTTTTTATTCCATCATATCATACCTATTAACAAAAAATTGCATCGCACATAGTAGTATCATACTCGATGTTTGCCATCAGCCGTCGATTAATCTACATATTTATACATATTATAATCATCTGGAACCACATCTCGTCTGTTTAATCCAATTTGGTTCAGAGCTCGCTGAAGGTATATTATTATAACGTGATTTGAATCATCTCTGACTACATAATATTTACATAGTATGTACCTACCTAATGTACCTAGGTATTTGCATTAGATGTTAGAACAGATTATAATATATTGATTTACTTAATAAAACATACTTTCAAGAACTAAGAATAGTTTACGCTGACTTTGGTCGATGTTCGTAGGAAAATGTCATCATAAACGCCCGATTATAACTTATCGGACCCTTTTCTAGTCAGTGAACATCGACCTTATTCTGATTCAATCCCATTAACTCCTTCCCAGTTAACACTTAAATTATTTTTATTGAGATAATTATGAGACTTGTGTTATAGATACAGAGTTTTTAGTTAGTGCACATATATTTTGTTTTGAACGGATATGGATGGCTACTTTTTATGCTGGAAAAAGATAAGATTCTACAGGAACGCCGGGAAAACCGCGGTGCAGAAGCTTGTGTATATATATGCCTTTATAGTAACGAGAAAGAAAAACAAAACGATTACTAACATAAAGTTCCTATTTTTTTCCCAAAATGCCTATTTGTATGTAAAAGATATTCCCGAAGTTTTGCAATCAACCGTAGAAACCGTCAGAAAGTCATAAAACAAAAGTTCCTCTTTTGATTAGTCTTCCTGCTACTGATGTTATGTAAATATTTGTAGTTTAGTTCAGAAGTTTTACATGGATAAAATGTTTCATTTTGTATTTTCTAAAGGCTCTCACTTACTGTGACTTAAAATGTATACACATGGGAGGACTGGCTGAAGTCCTACGATTATATCCGGAGTATCAGCAAGAATTTATCCACGACATTCAACACGACCTCACGTACAACTTAAGGGAGGGATACGAAGCGGAACAGGAGTCAGACGGCAACGGCCACCCATCACTCACTCTACCTTCAATATCGGAAGACGATGAGAACGCAGCAGAAGACCACGCACTATCTCCAAAGAAACCCACGTCCAGTACCAATAGTCCCCGACATGCAAAATTCAGGTAAAATATTTGGCTATTTTTTCATCACTAGCCAAATTTTCAGAGTTGATAAAAGATGGAGCTCGATTGATATTTTGTATGTAGGTAAAGACGATTTTAGAGGAAGTATCATAATACTTAGTACATAAAAATGTATTGCAAAGTTAGTTAGTGTTTAAGAAGTTGCTCCGTCTACTCCAAGTCTACGGCTTTAAATAAAATTACAAAAAAAACTTGTTTCCGACGAATATAGGCAGCAAAATATTTTGGTGAATTGGTTCTTTTCCATTTTAATTGTTTTTATTTTCACGGTGTTTTCTCTACCTACAAACCACCGAATTCTTTCTCTACCTACAATCACCGAAAGATTGATGTAACCTTATATACCTACTAACAAAACAGTATCGGGTCTAACTGATTTATTGACTCACAGACAAACTACAGTATATACCGGTTAATCTACAGACTTATCCTTTTCCTAATGTAACATATGGGTGTAATAGGGAAGGATTTTTCGCCTTTTCGGGATAAAATAAGGGACCGCGGATGAATCTACTTAAGAGAGTAGATAGATAGATAGATAGATAGATAATACTTTATTGTCACACCACAAAGATTACAAATGTTTAAAAAAATAAAATAAAAACTCTTAACCTAAACAATGAAAGTGTCACAATGGGCGGCCTAGATAATTAATAAAGTAATACACTATTATATATTCTGTGGTAATACGAGATCCTGTAAGTGAACATATTAAACAATTAAGCGTAGGTATCAACGCGTAATAATCACAAATGGTATCAGAGCTAATTACTCTGTATCAAGTTTATAATCGGAAGACAATATGCTAAGTAATGTTATGTTCATTATACATACTAATGATTAGATATCGAGATCAAAGCATATTAATCCCTATGATCGCTGTGTAGTGATTTGTGACGTAAACAATTATTTTTTTCACGACTGTCCTAAGAAGGATTGTAATGTTTTCAGGGTTCATCTCTTCATTTAATCGTAACTTTTTGATGCCATAATAGATCTGGATGTATAGGCGTTTCCGAGGAATAAGTAGCCTATGTGTTAATCCAGGGTGTCAGCTAATGGTGGCGATTCTGTTATTTTCGAACTAAAATAAATTTAATCTCACTATATCTCTTTCTAATAGTAAATATAAGAAAGGGATGCAAGATATTTTAGTCCTGTCAGTTTAATCTGATCACACATTTCAACGTGAATTTAAGCGCGATCTTTATTGGTCACGACTATTTACCCGTACATTACGACAGTATGGATTAAACTGACAGCATTAAAAATGTTCTATCTTTTTTCAATAAGGTTAAAATTAAAGAGAGGTGACTCGTCTAATATTAGTTAAGTTCGTAAACAACAGAATCGGCACCATGAGTTACTTACGATAGCGTTTGAACGTGAAGAATTAACAAACATACTCACTCACAAACTTTCACATTTATAGGTTGTAGGGTAGGATTAATTGCGACTTGATAATGTTAATTTTACTACTACTAAGCTTCAAAACAACAAATGCTAGTAAACTGACATTAGAATAAGAATTTTATAGCTCTTTTGCAAACTGTATTCAAGATAACGTTGAATGTCACTATAAAAGAAAATATCTTATTTATTGGTAAAAACACAGTTTGTCTCAATTTGAAAGTTTTTCAGCTCAATAGACTAGAAAATTACCAGATATCTTAAGAGGTTGACCTAATTAGGGGTAACGCAAGTGGGTCAGAGTCTATCGGAAACCTGTTAGATTAATACAATTAAAATTAAGACACTTTCATTTAACAAGCCATTCATTTATAACCGTCTCACGGTTTCACCCGTGTTCCAATAACAAAAACTGGTATCACAATTTAAAAGTTACATCCGTAAAACATTTGTTCTTATTCAAATAAAATATAGTAACAATAACGATATTGTTGTAAGAATTACACGTAAATTTTTATTTTTGATTTCTACCCAAAATAAAAACTAATATTTAACATTACTTAAATAGAAATCTTAAAATATTAATGAGCACCTATTTTTAGATCGGATGGACAGAGGTTAACTCACAGGGAATTACGCGAAAGGATAGAAAGACAGCGATCCGTGGCGACGCCTAAAATTACCAGAGCAGATTCTTTGGAAGGCCTTAACTTAGAGGTTCATCACACGAGGTCATCTGTGGACAGATTGGATACGCAAGTGTCAAGTTTACATCATGACGTGGCAGCACTCAGTATGGAGGCAAGTCAATAATGCAGTGATGTCACTCCATAAGCCAATGTTGACCTATTAGTCATTCACCACACGACAGAGATTCTATATTATCATTTTGATAACGAAAAATTAACAATATTGGTATCATAGAGTGGTATTCACAGGGTTTTTGTGGTTTGTTTATTTTGTATTATCTGTACTAAAATACTAATGAGGTTATTGAGTTCATAGGATAGGGTGGATTACGTATTGTTACCACTCGTGAATAAACGAGAGGAAAGTGAAACAATTAAGTTGCTAGCTAGGTAAAACTAAATAACAAAAGTACTTCAAATCTGGCTCGTTAAAAGATAACTTCAGTCCTCAATTCAATTAAGTAAATGGATTTCATTTAAGTGACTTGTTAAGCTGAAACTTATAACTTTAAATTTTATATTAGTAAAGTTTTTGAAAGCGCGGCGGCGTGCGGGCAACATCAACTTTTAAAGACTAAGTGTTAACAGGTCCGGAACGCAATTCAAGCTCTCCAAGAAATGACTGGCCCTGGGTGGCATGCAGCACACTCCAATCCTAATCTACAATGGAATACACCTCCAAATCAGCTCGCACGTAGCTGTAGTCATCCTCCAGATGTTTTCTGTTGGGACCAGGTATGTCAAGAATTTCTGATAACTAAGCTATGAATGATTTAATACACCACGGAATTATTATATTATTATCTTCTCGTGTGATTTTGTCAGTATTTGTAACAGACTTTTTGCTGGCTTTTTTTATATTTTTAACGATAAATAACTGCTTCCACAGCAAGAGAGGCCAGTCACCCCGGAGCGCCCTAAAGTACATCGGAGTACGCAAACCGAACCGTTCCTTCACTGCATCACGCAATATATAATGGAACATCCGGCAACAGTGATGCTTCTCCTAGGACTCGACCCGATGGCAAACCTAGCTCCCGTCATTCCACCTACAATAGAATACTACGACTCTCGCGGCCGACGGCCCAGTGTACTCGAACAAATTGTAGAGTCTGAGAACGGTAGTCAAACACCGTCCAGCACTGCTAGCGAAAAATTCGAACCCAATAGAAGTCTCAGTGGAAGTGTAAAAGACCTCGATGTACAGCCAGAATTGAAGAGACTGTTAGATAAAGATTATAAATCTAGTAATTTAAGGAGAAGCAGGTACTCCGCTAGCGACCTGTGCGAGGCATCAGAGAGACTGCTGGCGAAAACATCGCACCCGAGTACTCGCAGTCTTAAGTTCAACATCAACAGTTAAGTGATTATTCCATTTCGTGTTAATAATATATGCTCATTAGTCTGTAGATATTATGTGCCACTAGTTTTAAGTTATTTTTTTTCTCATTCTTATTACTTCTACTGTAATATCTGGTTTAATTCACAAGTGTAAGTAATTATGCATTAATTTTCCAATCAACGAAATATCTACCTACCTATTTATATTTCTACGAATAGTCTATTAGGTATTTATGAAGATCCTACAATTTTAAAATTGTACATATCAAGTTATTGTTAGAATAGTCTAATGAAAGGCTATGAATTCTCTAGTCACTGTTTAGTGTTTAATAAATGAATGAAGAGTTCTAATATTCTGAATTTAAGAGATAGTATTCTTAATTTTAGTTCATGAAGAGAAATATATTAAATATCAATAATTACATACAATAAACGTAGGTACATAAGAATAACAATAAACTAAGGTACCTATAGTTACCTACTCGTCTCTACCGCAAATACCAAACGCAAGAGCAATAAAACATCATAGACCACAATAAGTAACCAAAAAACACTTAACTTTTAAAAAACTAGAAATTATATAGTCATCTTGTCTTCTATAATAATATGTCTCATTAGGGTTAAATATCACAGCTATTCATTTAAAGAAGGTGTAAAACATACGAAAACCTATGCCAAAATGTAAGTAGGTAAATGTAATTCCAAACGTAGCCACTAACTACGAGTTACCAAGATGATTCGTTGTTTAAAACGTATATTTTTTATGATGCATTTTATAATCATACCACTAGTTTCGGTGTAAGACAATACTAAAGGTATGATTCCAACTGATTTTAAATGGGAAAATAAGGAACAGTTTACTAACACTTTTTATTCTGATCTCAAAAAATACAGAGTAGAGACACTGTATTCTTCCTTTTACGGTAATAAATAAGACGAGTTTCTACAACTTCCTATACTTATATAATGTTTAAAAGTTTTTATATAAATGTTTTTATCAAATGTAAAAAACTATTTCCTAGTTCGATAGGCCGCACGATTCATAATAGGTAGGAACAATAATGTATTTTTCTCGGGCCATGTGTGATATTGAGAGCCAGATATTTTTTGTTGCAACGTGGGTGAGATGTCTAAAGTTCACCAATTTTCACCGCCTAGAAAACGGTCCGATAAATTAAAATAAACCATGAATTTTCGTAGAAAAAAGTAAAAGTAAACGCCCGATTATAATTTATCGGACCGTTTTCTAGGCGGTGAAAATTCGACCTAAATATATTTAATTATTTATCAAATATTTGAATATAAAGTGATGTGCCAAAAAGTTTAAGAATTCAACTAAGTATGTAATACCAATTACTGCTCTAAAAAATTACAAATCAACGTATTTTGAAATGTGTATACTTACATATATGGCATGAACATTTTATTTTCAATATATAGTATAGGTAAATATATATAATAATATTGTTATTAATGTGACCGTTAGAAAAATATTTTCTATGAAGTGGTTAGGTACATCATGATTTAATCGTGTAAGGTACCTTATTGTTTCATGGAGCAAAAATATGTCCCATAATTTTCAATTGAAATGTAGGTAATCGGATACCTAAATAATAAAGGTATTCGATGCGCAATTATCTAGCTTTAGTGACTAATACAATTTTCAATATAGAAGAATGTTTGTACATATACATTTATTTTAAAATGTCTGTAAGCAATATCGTTGTTGTAGATTATATATTTACATAAAAATATACGTTGGAACCTTGTTGAACTTATATTTTTACCTATTTTGTCAATACGTAGGTACCTATCACTAAAATAAAGGATCGGTAAATAAGTAAATGTTGCTAATAACAGCTTTTACCGAGGTAGGTACCCATTATTCTTTTAAAGTAAAGTAAAACACAGATACCTATCTTGTCGTGTTTATTTTTAGTAAATTATATTTATACTTACAAAATTCTACACGATGCAATCTTTAGTGTCCGCTTCTCATTATATACGGCAGTGTTCTGATAAAAGCACATAGGTAAATGTAATTTTCTAATAGAGAATTTGAAAATCAAAATTATCTTTGATAATAATAATTGTTATAAGAACGGAAACGCTTACTAGAATAATTGAATAATCGTGGTGTAACGTTGTATAGAGCCCATGAATGTGATATGATGTTGAAACACGTGCAGTGCCTAAATTCTCATTTATTTATTTGTTTGTTTTCTCAATTATTCTGTAACTTTTTATTGTAAAATCTAAACTATTAAACTACGCATTGAATTTGCGTTTCAATCAATTTTGTACATATGTATTGAAACTTATCTCGTAGTACAAAGTATTAGTTACCGCAAAGTTTAATAAAGACAAATTGATGTTGAAACGCAAGTGTTTTATTACAATATTCGCTGTCCGTGTTATTAGGATTATTGTAGGTACTCATCATTATAAACAACTTTTAATATGGGACCAACCCTGAAACCACGAAAAAAAACATCTATATACGTACTGATACCGATACTGAGATTCAGGATGGGGACCAAAATGGTGGAGATGATTGATTTTATTTAACGTACGCTTCGCTTCTGTAAGGTGTCCTGTACAACAACTTACAAGTACTTATTGAGTTCAATGGAAAAAATATTAGCTTCTAACCATTATCTGTGGCTGATATGAAAAACACAATAACACTGCTACGATCAGTAGCGCTAACACGAACCATCTTAACTATCGTAGCGTTAAAGTCGTAAAAAGCTTTAGTAGAGTGTTGCAATTTGTGTTTATTTCTTGGTTATTTTTAGTTATCTATGTAAGAAATCAAAATATATAAACTTTATATTCCTAATAGATATTTCACCAACTAACTAACTAAGTACTAATTTGCCAATAAAAAAAAAACCTACAAATATCCTTCGTCGCTTTGTCCTAGTGATAGATTTTCGTTCTTAAATTGCCAGTTGTTGTAATAACAGGATGATGCGGGGCTGGGGTGATGCCGAGCGTGCGCATAATGCTCGCGAAGCGTATGATGCAATTTACCGTTGCGTCGCGTCGGCGTCATCGCAGCGAACTGTATTACTGAGTAGCTACGTGCTACGAGCGCTTTATGTTACGGTGTATTTATCTTAAAATTAAATCTTGTTTACATTTATTACCTATATTTTTATAACAACTTAATAAATAGGATATATTTCAATATTTTAGAGTCGTATGTACATATTCTGGACGTAGGAATGGTAAGATTATGCTCTACATTTTCGTAGCAATTTACTTCGAGCTATGCTCATGTTCATGAAACTTGATGAAATACGTTTATATACTTCCTGGTATTTAGCTTATAAATAAATGTATATAGTCAGATATTATGTTTTGTGGAAATACGTAAATTTTGCTACGGAAATGAGGTATTATGTGCTACGAATGATGCTACGAATGATAGGAGGGTTTTTATTACCTTTTTGCAATTAACTAGGTACCAGTGGCGAAGGGATAAAAAGGGAACGGAAGTCCATACAAAATTGCGCCGTACAAGTACTACAAACAAAAATGGTTTGAAATAGTAGGTACTCAATTCGAAATTCAATGAGCCTGCAGTTCGTTTTATATATTGGTGACATGTAAAACGTGCAATAGCCGGATTGCAGCTTTAATAAAACAAACTCTTTCGTAGGTATATTTATTTGTTGTATAACATTCGCGAGTCGAGTGCCAACACATGTTACGGGATGTGTGATTGATTGGTTGACGCTGTTTGCGGAACTGTAATCTGTGTACAAACTGTAACAATGTAGATACCTACCTGCACGTTAACACGTAGCTAACATAACACCTATGAGGCTGGTATTTAATGCAGATCACGTTTCCGATTGGCAATAATATTAAAAGGCAATATAAGCAAAATCGATATAATTGTATCGTATAAAACGAAGGACGTTTGTAACATATAACTTTTCTGAGATGCCTTGGGTTTGGCTAGTGTCCTAGTGTTAAACTCAAACTCAAACCTCATTTATTCAGTTTAGGCCCTAATAAGGCACTTATGAATGTCAATAGTTTAAATTTTTACAAATGACTCTACCACCGGTTCGGTTTGTGTATGTTTGTTTGCTGAATTAGTATAAATATAGTTTTTAGTGTAGCGTGAAATAATTATTATATGAAAGTGTTAATACAAAACGTCAAGCGTGAAGGCTGTGGGAATAGAGAGCGTAAGGTAATCAAATATTTACCCAATACCGAGTAAACTCAATATAAACAGGAATGTTCGGTCGGATGAAATTCAAAAGCAAAACAATAACCGAGGTGTCAAAATTTATTTCAAATATATAAATATTATCAGCATAAGCTGAACCATTGCTGAACCTTCAGAAATAGCGAAATATAAAACAAGAAAATAAAAGGTAAAAGCGTCACAGTATATTTTAAAAGACAAGCGTACGTAACATAAATTGCATTTAGCCATTAATCTAGTCGAATGCTGACCACGCTGATGACAGAAGGGAAATGTTGTTAACACGTTGCTTATGCTCCTAAAAAACGATTCCATTTATATTTCACTAGCGACCCGCCCCAGCTTCGCACGGGTGTACAAATCTTTGAATTTCTCTATTTTTATTTAATATGCATGTATTATACATATAAACCTTTCTCTTGAATCACTATATCTATTGCTGAAAATTGCATTAAAATCCATTGCGTAGTTTTAAAGATCTAAGCATACATAGGGACAGACAGACGGGAAGCGACGTTGTTTTATATTTATACTATGTAGTGATTAACGATGGATGACAAAATATGTAGCTATAAAAATATCGGAAAGAAACAAGGAGTTTAAAAGGTAGGTAATACTAGTACGTAGTATATTATTTATTCTTTGGTAATACCAAAATATCGTACCGAAACAAAATATCCGGTATGCAAAATACCGAGTATTTTGTTTGGTGTTTTTTTTTAAGCTAGTAGGTATCTAATAATTATATTTTGATTGAATGCCTGCCTACCTACTGCTGCTATCAGGTATAAAACTGCACTTGTATAGGTACTCTAGTTAATAGTTAAAAACAGTGTTAACGGCAACAAACGAACTATGACGGTAATGTAGTGGAGGTTCGCGCATCATATTATGTCGAGTCGCAGCACGGCGTAGCTGGCCGCAGCGCAGTGCAAACACACGGGAGACTTTTGTCTCCGTGACTGTTTCGTCGTGTGACGTCACGGTCTTGGTCGTTGCGCGCACCGCCATTTAAATCCATGGACTTGATGAGAGAAACGAAACAGTCACTGTGACAAGTCTCTCGTGCGCGCAGGCTTACTTAGGGCCACTTGCGCGAACCTGGGTTAGGTTAATTAACTCTGAGTTAGCCGCTAACACGGGTTAATTTTTTTTTTTTGTTCCTTCCAAGGCTAGGACTATACCTACAGCATATACTTCATTTGTATTATCCGTGATGATCTATTGATCTAACTATCACAATAGATTGTAAGAATCATCATCATCCTCATCATCATATCAGCCGAAAGACGTCCACTGCTGGACAAAGGCCTCCCCCAAGGATCTCCACGATGGCCGGTCTTGCGCTACCCGCATCCAGCGGTTTCCCGCAACCCTAACAAGATCGTCGGTCCACCTTGTGGGGGGCCTGCCCACGCTGCGTCTTCCGGTTCGTGGTTATTATATTTTCCTTAATTTCTATAAAAAATAGACTTTTTTTCACGCAGCAATTAAGCAACGGATCGATGAGTCGAAAAGTAACATAGCATATAGGTAACAACTTCATATCCCGAGACCGCGGATAAAAACGCCGTACTAATAGGTATAGTATGACACAACTTAGATGAAGCATCGGCAAAATTCGTAAAATCGTTTTCGTTCCCGAAAAGAGTGCACCTAAAACATTACTCATGTGTTAAAAAAATATCGACGAAAATGATCTTGTTGAACGTTAAATGGCGCGATAATGACTGATTTTTAATAGTTGTGTAAATCAGAAGTGAAGTGTATGAAAACGATTTGCCGATGCAACATCTAAGTTGAGTCATACTATATATGTATACATATATACATCATTGAAGTAAAACAGCATACCTATACTTTACAAATAAAAAATAATTAGATGCATATTTTTCATATTTCATTCCACCATTTCCAACCCTCGAATATGGCGGGAATGCTGTAAAACAACAACCTTTATTGATCCGTGAACTAGGCAGCCCAACAGTGTACATAAACCAATTTCTCAGTTAATTGACTATACGGGCATGTTAATTATTTTTACAGATTTATATTTACCTATCACAAATTTAAACAAAATAAACACCTGGTGGTATTTGATGAATATAAATAAAGATTAGGTACAATAAATAAAAGTGTAGGATTTAGGTATAAGTAAGTATAAATTCGTCTAGAACCTAGGGTTTAGTGTGGGTCAGCGCCCCTTTACGATGCAATATCGCGACGATAACAGTATTTAGTGTTCTCCTTCAGTCATCATACTACCTACTTGCGTTTTTGTCCTATATTCGCTCATACACTTCATTTATAGGCTGTGTTTACCTTTTACGTCCAGTCACATTAGGATCGCTTTCAAATTATTTACAGGTAAGCGAATCATAAAACGTCTATTCCTTCTAACACCGCATTTTCATAGATCATACAATATTTTCAGAATTATCAAGCAGAAAAAACTAAACGAAAATTAACTACCTAGGACCCAGGTGGGTGGGTACCTACTATCCTCAAATCAAGTTATCAATTTGTAACAAACATGAAAATTATATAAAGTGAGTAGGTATATATTCACGTATAAATCGTAACTAAATCCTACCAATAGAACTCAATCGAATCTGTAGACCCTGTAAATATATTCAGAGCATCGCGTCGTTATGTGGCATCACTAGCAATGCCGTTTTGGCTAGTCATGGAACCCCATTATCGATGCCTGTGTGATGGCACATTTGTGGAGGTTGGAGGTGATTTCCTACACAACACCCGTCATGACAATATGACAATGATGGATACTCACAGACTTGATAGACAGGTGACCTTTTATGAGGAGGAGCAATTTATGAACGTTAAAGCTTATTTAGGTACCTACCTACCTACTTTATGTTGACATTAACAATAACCGTGTGTGAAAAAAAAGACACTCGGAGACTGCCGCGGTAAAACTATTGCATAGCTGTTTTTATCAACTTATGCAATTATAATTATTTATTTATTTTATCTACGCTCATATCGTAAAGTTCTAATTATGAAATCAAAAACAGTACTTTAATGACCCACTTTAAGCACACCCGTCTATAATGAAATTAAAAAATTATATTATAGTACAGTTTTCTTCCCAAGATAATGCTATAAAATAACTTTTTTTCATTAAAGTACAATTATTTGGACATGTCTGGCCACTTATAATGTTTTTTGGGTTTTAATACTTCAATTACTGTCAGTCAACTTGTCAAACAAAATAATAAAGAAAAAAACATTTTAAGTGGCCAGACATCAGGACTAAACAATTATAATTTTAGATGCAAATTTACTTTGTCTGTGGTCGCGTATGCGGTAGAGATCTCAACTTACGAGTTATTCCCCACACTTGATTTTTTGCATTCATATTTTAATTTGGCCAAAAATGATAGAAAAATAGCAGTAAGGTGAAATAAACTTGGATCTGAAATAGTGGAGACGGCAATGGAAATGACGAATAATCGATACCCGTAAGTGATGAAAACCTATGACAAAATATTATCAATTTTTTACCTTTAAATTACATTATTTATATGAGTTTAGATAAAGTACTGTATGATACTGCACATAATTAGGTATTAAAAACTCGTGTGATACTATTAAGAACCTCGCCTACGGCTCGGTACTTAAGGGGGAACGTTTGGTTGGAGATATTCCTCCAAGGTATATTACTGACATATACGACTATTTCATGAAAATGTTACTAATATACCTTGGAGGAATATGTTGATGATTTCTTTTGTTATTAATCAGTAAATGTACTACCATTCTTCTCGCAAATAACATGTTGATAACTTACGACCTATAACTGAGCTGCAATTTGACTATACGGGCATGTTAATTATTTTTACAGATTTATATTTACCTATCACAAATTTAAACAAAATAAACACCTGGTGGTATTTGATGAATATAAATAAAGATTAGGTACAATAAATAAAAGTGTAGGATTTAGGTATAAGTAAGTATAAATTCGTCTAGAACCTAGGGTTTAGTGTGGGTCAGCGCCCCTTTACGATGGTTCCCCCTTAAGAACCTCGCCTACGGCTCGGTACTTAAGGGGGAACGTTTGGTTGGAGATATTCCTCCAAGGTATATTACTGACATATACGACTATTTCATGAAAATGTTACTAATATACCTTGGAGGAATATGTTGATGATTTCTTTTGTTATTAATCAGTAAATGTACTACCATTCTTCTCGCAAATAACATGTTGATAACTTACGACCTATAACTGAGCTGCAATTTGCAAAAAACGTGATAAAATTTGAATTTCGCGCTCCAACCGACGCCTCCACCTTAAACTCACACTCGTATTTAATAACCCCTATTATGCAACAATATCATAAACTACTATTATTTATACAGTATTTTTTTTCCTTTGTTTTTTTTTCTTTGATATTAATTCATGTTACACTTTTTGAGCGTGGTCCGATACAACCAATGCCACC
Organism: Tethea ocularis; assembly: GCA_963555595.1. Lineage (NCBI taxonomy): Eukaryota > Metazoa > Arthropoda > Insecta > Lepidoptera > Drepanidae > Tethea > Tethea ocularis. Next base: position 8,617,242 of record OY741959.1, on the reverse strand, counting down.
TAGAAACGAGTTGCTGAACTAAAGAGACAAGCGTGATATTTCAAAAATTCATTTAAAGTTCTGCTATTCATCGATAGATGGCAAAACTAAAAAGTATCACCGCTGTGCCGGTTGGAGTGGGGGGTGTTAGGTTATTTTTTCGTTACAGAATTTCTGGATTCGTGCTAGGTAGCAAAGCGGTTCCAGAAAGCGTAGCCAAGTTGAGAAACTATGTGTATTTTCCCACCAAAGCTAATACTTACGAGCTAGGCTACGTAAAATAAAGCGATCCCAATGTCGGATTTCACATATATTATTCGCTCGCCTACTTACGTCACTCACTCACATCCCTCGCTCCAGCGAAATATATTCTATTCTATTCTATAAAGTTTCGCTTCATCGAACCCTTGCAAGCGAAAATCGGCTGAGTAGAGTCATCATAAAACGAAACTGAAAATGAGACCTTTATTTTTTGGGTTGTTTTCAAAATAACTAATTTTGATTGTTAGATACACTTCGGTATTAAGTTTAAGTTAATAAAACAAACTAATTCCATAATAAACAATTTATGCTTAAGTTCCAATTACATCACAGACTTTTGTGACATTTTCTCGTAAATTTTCGTTATAAATAAGCTGAAGAGAAGATTTATTACTCGTTGAAAACTGAAATCCAACAAGCAAGAGACATCCTTGCAATATTTTTATTCATTAATTAAACGGGAAATTAGGGGTTCTATACTTATCAAGTATAGGTATGTACCCAAATTTATGATTTTGGTACAGTAAGGATTTTGGTACAGTAAGTATTCACGCACAGTAGGTATCAGTGGCGAAGGGTCCAAACAAGCCGATTCCCTTCGGCTTATATTTTAGAAATCCCAGTCCCACATATTCATCATTTGAAAGTCACTTTTATATAAAATACACTGTAATTAAGTATAAAATTATCGGTGTTTTTTGAACGGCTTACCCTCGCCTTAATTTTACCCCTCGCCACTGGTAGGTAGGTACCTACTTATCAGTAATCCGGTACCAGTGTGGGTAGTAGTAGGTAGATATATATCTACATTTGTTTAATCAAATAATTATTCTCGCAGTGATTAGCAAACCACATTTATGTCTCCGGCCGTAAACAAAATCTCTCGGTATAAACACAGTTACTAAATAGTTACTACGTAAGTATAAGTACGTTACCTACAGTAGGCGCATCTTCATAGCACATCTTACTCGATGCGCTACATAGCTCTTAGCACGGATACGGTCACATAGTTTAGCTTAGCTTTCACATCGTCATATCTAGACTAAAGATTTATGATTTATCTATCAGTAAATCTTATTAAAATGCGCGCCGCACTTGTCGTCTTTCATGCGTTAATCGACGCTAATGGAAATTCTGTGTCGCACATCTGAATTTTCTAGAAGAAATGAATGCCATTGTCATACCTACTAGGTATTTTAACCGACCTCTTATTGTATATACCTACTGTATGATTTATACTGTAACGTTTTTAATTCAAACAGTATACATTAGCCAAGGAAAATAAAATAAAAATAAGCCTAAGTATCACAAAATTTACGTTTTTATTATAAATGGAAAAAAAGACAAAAATGAGCGCGAGTGGAACTTTTTTCTTAAAAAATAAATGCTCTTACAATATTTGACTTTCTATACTGGTTTGAAAATGTTATTTTGAGGAGAGAACATCGTAGTTTATAGGTACTTCAATCATATTTCAAATGTATTTCAATGGTAAAAATTGCATATACTTATGTAAAAAAAAATATAAATTAAAACGATTGCTCAAAATCAAAACCTTTTAGGCAGTTGTCCCACGCCAACTATGAGCGAGAAGCGAGTAGAGCTAGAAACGAGTTAGCGAGCGGATGTATAGTTCCGATAGACGGCACTGCAGAGGATCTAAAATTTATTAATTGAATTTAATAGTTATCCAATCGAAATATAGAGTCGTATATAATTCAATGCTCGTTGACCGGCCTCAGAGCATCGCGACGCAGTTTTCTATAGAACATCGCTGGTTGAAATATATACATAAATTTTAAATCCTCTGCTCTGCCGTCCGCCACTGTGCGCTAGGCATAGTCACTTGCTTGCTGGCGGTGGGACAACTGTCATAAGGCGACGATAGCTCAGTGGTAGTAACGTCGAATGCCGAGACGAAGGTTCGAATCCTACAATGTGCTTGAGCTGTCTGTGAAGAAAAACATCGTGACGAAACCATACCACGCGTGGTAGACCGGGTACTTACGTACGTAGTACCCAGCCTACGTACCCTCAAGTTGAAAATGTCACCAAGCACCTACCGGTGTGTTCCGACAGCTACACTTGAAGGCCAGTTTCCTTCTAGACTGTGTGCTTACCACGATCGACCACATCATCACTGACCACGGTGAGATTGTAGTCAAACACAGGCCTATATATACTTCAAGGTTTTTTTTACATTAAAAAAGTGAGTGAGATAACCAATCAAATCTAGTCATGAGTCTCCATCATATAGGTATATTTGAAGAATCAAATAAAACCGAATAATCATGATCTGTGATTATAACTTATTTATTACACTTTTGTACATCTCTCAAGAATGCCAAAATACAGATCTACTCATAACTTTTAAGTAAGCAAATATCTTTGAATGTTTGTACATCTCTCAACCATACAGAGCTTCGACTCCAAACACCTAATTATCTTTTATTAACGTGACTATTTTTATTTACATAGATTCTCTATGACATGCATTTTCAACAACATACATTAACAACATTATGTGGGGCCGAAACATTATCTACTTGTAACTTTATCTAAGTATAATTATACAAGTAATACAACATATACAGATAATTAAATACATCGAGGAATAATTATGTTATTGCCATTTATTGTGATCTGGTATCTAATGTTACTGTCGTATTATATTTTAACAGATTTGTCTTACGACCAAATGACTGATGCTGATGAGATATAATTACTAGGTAAATATGTACTTATTATAATTAGTGAATAAAAGTGACTGATATGATCTAAGTCATTAAGTAGTTTTAAGTATTGTGTATCACACCACACCTCCATTCAAAGTGCTGCCAATTGCAGACACCAAATCACAATAGCATAATCTTCATGCACTCTCAAAACTGAACCCAGTTTTGTTGATTGGCTGGTGTCACCGGCTTTTGACTGGGAGCACTGTGAACAATAGTTTTCTTGTTAATATTTTCTAAATACTTCAAGAATGTGTTCTAGTATGTGAATACTAAAGTGAATAAGGCAGAGAGTGTCTTTTTTTTTTTTTTTTTTTTTTTTCTATGTATAGGCCTGTGTTTGACCACAATCTCACTGTGGTCAGTGATGATGGTAAGCACACAAAGCCTAGAAAGGAACTGGCTCTCAAGTGCAGCTGTCGGAACACACCGAAAGGTGCTTGGCGATAGATTTTCAACTTGAGGGTGGTAGCCAGCCAGGCGGGTACTACAAAGTACCCTACCACCGTGCTATGGTTTCCTCACGATGTTTTCCTTCACCGAAAGCTCAAGCTCATTGTAGGATACGAACCCGGGACCTTCGTCTCGGCATCCGACGTCACTACCACTGAGCTATCATCTCTATAATATTTACTGGTTGTTCTGAACAGTATTTCATTGTTTGGTGTAATAATTATCTATTATTACTTGTCAACTTATAATAAATAAATAACTTTTCAATTTATCATCAGAAATAACATTACTAGAGAGACCATTCGATAGCAATGTAGAATGCTACTAACGTAATTTATCACCATTTTCATAATATTAATTGATTGTGTTTTCAATTGAAACATAGATAATAAACAATCTTGAAACATTACCTGGCAGAATTAAAGTCACCCCATTCAGAATTAGAAGCAGGAGCAATAGCGGCAGAAGAAGCGGGCGCGTGTTGCGGAGAGGGCGGCGGCGGCAGCCGAGACCCTCCTGGAGGAGGCGGCAGTAGTCCCCCGCCACCGGCGCCGCCGCCACGGCGTGGTCTACTACCTTCGCTGCCATCTTTCTTCTACAAATTATTAAGACATGCAATCATCACATATGATAATATAATATTATATGAAATTAAATGAAACATATATATAATTATTCAAATAGATAGACCTTCACAAACACATGAATTGTCTGACTCTAATGCATAGGTTCCCAATTTTTATGGACTATACTGCCCCCTTTACAAGAATAAAAATCCAACACCTCTTTACATTTTGCCTGAGTTCATCGGACAAGGGGAAAGAGTCCGCAACTATTGAATGTTACCCGTGGCATGGTTAAGTTACAATGTTTAGTAATAATCTATGCCCTGGGTGTTGCAAGCATTCATAAGTATGAATCCGGTAACTGCTTAATATCAGGTATAAAATAATCTGTATCTTCTAATATAGCTGACAGAGTGAGATAGTGATCAAGCCTTATCTAATTTTATTATAATTATATTAGTAGTATTATTTTTATGTTTAGATTTATGATTTTTTGTATGTTTAGTTATAATGGATAAACTCAAAAACTACATAACTGGTTTAAAAATTCTTTCACCTATACAAACAAAGCTATATTAATAAAATTTTATAAAAATCTTTATCTTTATAAGGTGGAGGTCAAGTCAAGCTGCTCTTTGAGTGAAAGAAATCTATGCTCTACCTTGCTCCAAAGTACCTCCCTTACCAAAGTTTTGAAACCTTTTTGCTTGCAGCCAGTTATAATAGTTTCCCTGTCTATTTTTGAAAATAAAATTCTTATTATGACAAGCCAGTATCTGATTATATTAAGGCACAGGTAGTCACTGGTCACTGCACACAAAATAAACTCTTGAGGTACTCTACCTACAACTAAACTGTTAACAATTAAATAAAGAAGTAAATCCATAGGGCAAGCTACAAAAACTTACAGTAATCTTCATATTGATCTTTATAGTTTCTCCTTCTTTAAAACCAAGATCTAGCTGCTGTTGGGGGGTCTGTTCCCCTTCTTGCTCTTTCCGCAGCCACTTGAAATGATCTTGTAATGCAACATTAAGATCAAATGAATCTGACCTGTCTCCAAAACCCAAGCCTATGTAAGCACTGCGCCCTAGAAATTTTATAAGCATTTTACACACTCTACTGATTTGGATCTTAACACCCTGCTTGGTAGATGTTATAAAATATTATTTTATTTATTCTCTCACAGTATCTAAGTGATTAAACAGTAGGTACGCCCCCCTTTTAATAAAGGATTTAACTGAAAACAATATTAAGGATGCAATAAAGAATGAGAATATAGTATGAACCTACCATTGTCATCTTGAATTTTAACAACAAAATAGCGTGAGCTATCAGTCACAGACTCAAGTGCCACTCCAGGATATTTATCTATAGGGCACTTTGCAAACAGCTCTCCAGACGCTTTGTCTTCTAATTTCATAATTAATTCTTCACCTTTGGCAACGAGCCTCATTCTACCGGTCCATTGTGGCTCCTGTAGGTTCCAATCAGCTGCCCTGAATAACACATTAGTTTGTCCCAAAAACAATGCCACCAATGTTCACGTTCAACACCAATAATTTCTCCTACTTACCTGTACCCCCTATTAGATGTTCTAGGCGGTATTTTAAATACAAAAACTTCATTTTTAACTAGTATAACACTCTCATATGAATCCATTTTCCAATAAAAATAAATCAATTGACCGTAAAATTAAAAACACGAAATCGTGTTCTCAAAGCAGAACAGACAAAACAAGCGAAACAAATAAAATAAATTACGTGACGTGACACAAACCCAATCCTACGTCAAGTTGACACCATAAAAAAAAATTAAAAATGTACTCTGTGGTTGACACTAAAAAGTAGTGTTTATATCCTCTTTGGTTGACACGTACCGAACAGTGTTGACGACTCAAAAATTCTAAATATCGCATTGCCATCGTATCAGGGACTTGAATACAGGTATTTTTACCGTAACGTTACAGGCAGGCGCCAGTCTGTCTGGCTTCCCTTTCTCTCACGCATACGTCAGCGGTAGGCAGGCTTCAACTTACAGTGCCACCAACTTGGCAACTTATCTGTAAACTGGAAGTATGAGATAACTGACAGTAAATGTACTGATTGTATTGTATTTTTGTAGTTCCATTTTCTGCCATTAGTTAAAGTTATCACTTGCCGTGCGTCCCGAGACGCACTCTTTTTAAAAAAAAACATAGCATTGTTTCGCCCTAAAATAGAGTAAAATCCCTGAAAGTGTAAACACTGATACAACAGCGGATGCTTTAGAACATTTCTTATGATTGCAGTTGGCAACACTGCATTCATCATGTTCTGTCTGTTCTTTGACAGTGACTGACTGACATGTACAATGCAATCTGTGGTGACATGTCATCTGTCGTGCATCTGTCTGTCTGAGCAAAGAAAGAAGAGCATTTTAGAGTTTTGAGATGAACCCTATGCTATTCCTCTCCATAATTTGTTATTTATAATAAAAATACAACAACGAAGCTTTGAAGATTACTACCTACATCTGTTCTGTATCTGTTCCGTCGCCACCGGTTCGTAAATTATAAACACAGCAAGTATCAATGAAAATTTACTTTCTAATTTTGATATTTTAACGTATTTTCTGTACATAACCAACGATTGATGATGATTTATTAGTACTTAATAATATTTCGTAATGATATTAATAATCCATACCTACAATTTAGATATCAAATTTTATGAACAGAACTGTAAACCCTACTTATTTTCGATTTTGATTTTAGGTTTCTACATCATCAATATTCAATCAAATGGCATATAATGTAAGTATAATTAAATTATTTATTAATTTAAATAACCTACGACACACATGTAATAATCTATTTAGGGCAGCCAAGCTCAACCTCTGACTCTGTAGTTAATACATTAGACATCCATGTAGCGCTAGTAGGTGTAGCTTTTTCACGACCAAAAAGTTGTAAGTGATGTGATGCCGGATGGCTGTGCTGCACTTGAATGGAACATAGTGGTTATGTGTGGCATCTTGTCCCAAACAATAGGACCAAGTGTCCCATACAGGACATGTGATTCTTTTGTAGTCAGGGTTTAACATGGATCTATTTCATGATTGAATAATGCAAAAAATAGGAAAATATTTTTTCTTGGCTATCATAAAAAAATATTCTGCAAAACTTTATTATTTTTATTTTAGATATATGACTGAAAACCCAAAATGGGAATCAAGTATCAGTCTCCCATATACATAATTATATATATGTTACGCTCAAAGACCCGAAAATGCTAATTGAGCGAAAAAATAGCTCACAACGCGTAGTGGTCATAGTAACATGAAAATGCTCACGGCGCATTGTCACAATCACAGAAAGACCACATAGCGAAATTCATGTTGTGGCAATGGAGAAAAGCCATGACGCGTTCTGAGCATTAAATTAATACCTAATAATAATGTTTATTGAGTAAAAACAAACAAAATATAAATTCATTTACATTATGTTAAATATTACTTAAAAGAATTTGAAATTGTCATAAAAAAAAACTTTTTATTTTATGTATTATTATTTACTAGATAAAAACCGGCTTCGCTCGGGTGAAATATGACTCTTAATACACATGTAGGTACAAAATGTTGATAGATATTTCTGTAGTTATCGGTTCTCAAGGGATATTAAAGGCAAAGCAAGTCATAGATTCGTTCATTGTGTTTAATAAATACTATTTTCCGTATATAAAAAGTTGAAAAATTTAAATTTCTTTCGACATTCGTTTTGGCATCACACTTTGTGTATTTTGCCAGTGTCAAGTTGAGCATTGTATTTTATATTCTTCATGTATTTTTATTTCTTGTCAAGTAAATTTAAATCATTTTCAAGTCATAGTCAGTCACGTAGTTAGTCAGTTTATGTTAGGCCTCATTAGGTGTTAGGGTTTTAGATTATGGTGGTCGCTCTACTTAAAATTTTCATGGACTTTTTGAGACAACTTGAAAAGCCTACCTACTTACTATACACGTAATCATTTCGTTTCACTTTACTGGTGCACTTGTATTGATCTTTATTGGACAAAATACTACCGATAATATTCAATAAAACTCAAAATGCACGATTTTATGAAAATAAAATGAAAACGAAACGTCACTTCGCAAGTTCCCACCAAAAAGTCCAAAATGTACATAAAATTTTATTACGAAAAGATGGCCGGTATTATTTTTAAATGTCATCCGGTGTCAGTGACGTTTCTCTAGAATGGTCAATATGGAGACTGTAATTTGTCTGTCAGCAGTCAGCACCATTAGAATTTAACAAAATACCTACTCGACAATCCGAATTTTGCGGATATATGTTGTCGAATCGAAATCTTTATTTTTGTATGTTTTTATTATTCAGGTAAGGTTTTGATCGAGTCTACCGTACCGCTGCACGAAATTATTAATAATATAGATTTTCAGCAGCGCCACCTACCGGGTCCAATAGGGTAGTTGACTGACATATCAAATCAGCTACTTTTTAATAAACGTCAAAACGATAGTTTATATGGAATTTTGTATGAAATATTACACTATGACGTCATAGTTTCACAGCATCAAATCATCTACTCTTAGTGGTTCTACTGATAATTTAAAAATCATAAAAAGCATTAAATATACAACATATTTGATATTTTCACGTGTTTTAGTTGTTTTATGCATTGGTTAGTGTTTGGTCATTTCTTTTTGACAGTGTCAACTACCCTATTGTGTTTTCAAATCATCCACGTTCCCATTGAAATATAGACACAAAATTAGGAGGCCGTTTAGGAGTTAGATAACAAACATACATACAGAATAATTATATAAATTAAGATTATACAGACAGATTTTCTATTATTAGTTACCAAAAGGTGTACCAACATCATCAAATTAAGTGCCCTATCATAGGCGCAAACACGTGTTCTTACTACACACCAATTTTCATCAAGATTGATCAAGCCGTTCTAAGAGGACAAACAAATCGACGGACAAATATTTCAAATATAGTGAAATATATATCGTGCCCTTTGGTTAACATAGACAACGTTCTAGTGACGTCATTCATCGCTGTATTACGGTCGCTACATGGTGGAACCGCTTTTGGAGGAAACCTTACCTTTACGTTAGGTTGACGGCGAGGCGATACGGTGACGATCCTTTTCAGATTTGATATATATGTGTTTTTGAGTAATCACAGACAGACACACATGAATACAATAGAATCTATCATTCATGTGTGTGTCTGTGATTACTATATCTATTCAATAGATAGTCCGTCCGTGGCTGATTGACCAAAGAGTACATTTCTTTAAGGTCCGAAGCCTCCACCTTAAGGTGAATAGGCCAAAAAACTCGCGAATTTTATTACGTTTGTGTTATTTTTGCTAATTGCAGCTCAGTAATAATAAATAGGTCGTATGTTTGTTTGCCAATATCCTACATGCGAGTTGTGTGGTGTACATTTATTGACTACGTAATCAAATTTGAATTTCGCGGTTAACCCGAAGCATGCACTTCATTATCCAACAATGTGATATCAGTAGGGCGATCATGTAAAATCCAATTTCAATCTAACCTTGATGCGAACTGAAACAAACTTCAATCGATAATTTGCGATCATGTAACTTTTCTTACGCCGATTTCATTATCATCATATCGATCTTGCATTGTGAAGTAGATGCGAATCATTCAAAATTAACCTTACCTTGGAAGAATATGTTAATAATTTCTATTGTTATTAATCAGTAAATATACTACCATTCTTGTCGCAAATAACATGTTGATAAGTTACGACCTATAACTGAGCTGTAATTTGCAAAAAACGTGATAAAATTTGAATTTCACGCTCCGATCGAAGCCTCCACCTCAAGGTGATACCGTAACATATTTTTCCAAGGTATATTACTGACATTTACGACTATTTCATGAAAATGTTACTTGTTACTAATGATTAAGTAAACCATATAAAATCAATAAAAAATACTTTATTGGGTGATGAAACAACGATAGACCCGACCTACAGAAATACTTTTGAAACGTACTATAAAAAGTATTGATTTAAAAAAAAAATACATAATGTACGGTTACGAAGAAAATATTAAGGGTAAACCTTCGGTTGGAGCGTGAAATTCAAATAATATCACGTTTTTTGCAAATTGCAGCTCAGTTATAGGTCGTAAGTTATCAACATGCTATTTGCGAGAAGAATGTTAGTATATTTACTGATTAATACCAAAATAAATCATCAACATATTCCTCCAAGGTATATTATTGACATATACGACTATTTCATGAAAATGATACTAATATACCTTGGAGGAATATTATACTAAAAAACCATCAATGGACAAGTGTATCTCTCCCTCATTTTGGTTTCAGAATAAACGACAGAAACAATAGCAGCTCAGCAGGGTTTGAAATTGTTGACCTTGTCGCTGGTCAAAGATTGTGTGGCTTTTTTAAATTTACTAATTATTAAAATTTAGTTCTAATGACGTCTTATCTTTTATCCTAATTGTACCTACATAATATTTTTCTTCAAAACGACCTATAACTGAGCTGTAATTAACAAAAACGTAATCAAATTTGAATTATGCGGGCTACCTTGAAGCATCCCCCTTAAATCATGCCTAAATTATTGTACGAACTGGCAACACTAAGACAGTAATTGATAAGAAATGTAAAATTAAAAGGTACCTTTTTTTCATACTAAACATAATTTTAAGCAGCAAAACTCATAATTATAAGTAACTAGCTTTCCGCCTCGTGGTTTCGCCCGTGTTCCCGAGGGGTAAAGAGCAGTCTATGTGTTAATCCGATATGTCAGCTACCTCCATGCCAAAGTTAATCAAAATTGGTCCAGCCGTTTGAGCGTGAAGAAGTAATAAACATACACACAAACTTTTGCATGTATAAAATTACTAACAAGGATTTATTTTTGCTGTTAAGTAGGAACCTTGGAGGAATATGTTGATGATTTATTTTGTTATTAATCAGTAAATATACAACCATTCTTCTCGCAAATAACATGTTGACAACTTACGACCTATAACTGAGCTGCAATTAGCAAAAAACGTGATAAAATTTGAATTTCGCGCTCCAACCGAACGTTCCCCCTTAAGTCAATTACTCACGACAAATATATTCGAATTTTATCTGCATGAGCCAATCTTATTCATTCTGACGATAAAGTAATTGAATTTTGGCCTTGCAGTGTAGATTAATTTATGTAAATATGGTCGCCTTTAGCTTTAGCATTTTTAAGATTTAGAAGTTGGCAACATTGGTTGGTATGGTAAGAAAGAAGAAAGGAAGGAAAATGGCCGTCGATTGTGTCGCCTCAGAAATGTTGAGATCTATACGAATTACTCGTTGATTGAGCAGCTGATAAAATGCAAGGTTTTTATAGTGATAAAAGTGCAGTGAATTTTGATGCAAACATTTTTAATTGATTCGGTATTTGGAATTATGTAAGGTGTAAGAGATAAGACGTCCCTTTATTAGAGACTAAACAAATGAACGAAGATGGGAGACTCTCATTTGTTATTGTTTATAACGACTATCTTATTGATACGATATTCTACGCAAGCAGAAAGCAGCGAATGTCCACATAAATGTGATTGCCTGGTACAGTACGTGGATTGCTCAAAAAAGAATTTCGTGTCAGTGCCAAAAATTCCGAAGTGGGTGGAACAATTGGATCTTAGTTATAATAGATTGAATGAGAATATAACGGAAGTTTTCGACAAATTGCAGAATATGACCGAGTTGAAATTGGATAAAAATACTTTACATCACATACCTAATCTCTTGCAACATGAACAATTACGGGAACTTAGCTTGAATAGAAATAGTATAGAATCAATCGATTCTGGTAGATTTCCAGCAAATAGTTCCATGCGAATTTTAAATTTAAATAGCAATCACATTACATTCATAGAAGATGGAGCTTTGAACAATTTAACCAATTTAGAAATTTTGAAATTAAACCGAAATGAAATAAAGTCCCTTCCAAATCATTTATTTAAGTATCAGACCAACTTAAGGACTTTGGAATTGAACCACAACAAACTGCATGTTATCAATGGTCTACTCTTTCAAGGGTTATCCAATTTGACTACCCTTAAATTAAGGTACAATAATATTGACAATATTATGGATGGTGCCTTTTTTGGATTCAAATCAGTTAATTTATTACAATTAGATCATAATAAAATAAGAAGTATTTCAAAAGGCTGGATGTATGGACTGGAATCTCTGATAACACTGTCATTATCCAATAATGTGATATCAGAAATAGTTTTTGGCAGCTGGGAATTATGTACAAATTTAGAAGTATTAGATTTATCACATAATTATTTGATTGTCATAGAAGGAAGAGCCTTTCAGCATTTAATAAACCTTCGGACACTGAATCTAAGTAATAATAATATATCTTCTATCTCACAAGAAGCATTTAGTTACATGATTCATTTACAAACACTACACTTGAACAATAACAAAATATCTTGGACAGTAGAAGATATGTCTGGTCCATTTTCTAAACTCCAAAATTTAATAACTTTTAGTTTAGCTTCGAACCATATTAAATCTATCAATTCAAGAGCTTTTGAAGGACTTTCTAATTTAATGGAACTAGATTTGAATGGGAATAATTTAACATCCATTCAACAGCATGCATTTGATTCTATGTCAAAACTCAGAAAATTGCATTTGAACTCTTCATCTTTATTGTGTGATTGTAATTTATTGTGGATTGTCAAATGGATCAAAGATAAGGCTGATCATAAATATATATCGGCTTTCTGTGCTTATCCTGCTGATGTAAGAGGTACATCAATCACTAAACTAAAAGAAGAAAACTGTGGTGATTCACCAAAGCCAAAAGTTATAGAACATCCAAAAACACATCTTGCTATTAAAGGTCATTCGGCAAATTTAGTTTGTTCTGCAACTTCAAATCCTGTTAATAATATGACATTTTTATGGAGAAAGAACAATGGTAATATTAGTAATCCAACAGTGTATGAGAATGTTACATTCGCCACCAGTGGTCAACCGCGAGCTACATCTGTCTTGGTTATACCAAATGTGACACATGCAGATGGTGGTAAATATCAATGTGTTGTCAGTAACAATTTTGGCACTACATATTCCACTAAAGCCAAAGTTAATATTGTTACATTTCCACGATTTATAAAAATACCTACTAATGTTACTGTAAAAACAGGGGAGACTGTAACACTAAACTGTGCTGCTACTGGAGATCCACCTCCAGAAATATCTTGGAAAAAAGATGGTGGTAATGATTTTCCTGCAGCTAGAGAAAGAAGGATGAATGTTATGCCTACAGACCATCTCTTTTTTATCGTAAATGCTAAGACTACAGATATGGGTGTATATAGTTGTGCAGCTAAGAATCCTGCAGGCACAATAATAGCTAATTCAACATTGACCGTTTTACAAGAACCTTCTTTTGTTAGAGTTATGGAGAATAAAGAAGTTACAAGTGGAGATTCAGTTGTATTACAATGTATGATATCTGGCTCACCTAAACCTATTTTGAAGTGGCTCAAAGATGGAACTCCTATAGCTCCATCAGAACGTTATTATCTTACTGCAAATGATCAATTGCTGGTAATTATTGGAGCCGAGGCAAATGATGCTGGGCGATATGAATGTGAGATTACTAATGAATTGGGTACAAAGAAGGATATGACAGAGCTTCGAGTATTGCCACCTGTTGCAATTATGGTAAATGAGGAAGATATGACAGGAATTATTATTATTACTGTTGTATGTTGTGCTGTTGGAACCTCTATTATTTGGGTGGTAATAATATACCACACACGTAGACGCATGCCACGTGCTGTGCATACATTTCCTGCTGAAAATATAAAAATGACACATATTGTGCATAGTGATAGTGATTCGCCACAAATGTTCTCTGACAATGTATCAGAGCATTCTTCTTGCAAAGATAGTGGGACAGGTGATTCAGCAAAACAAACAAGCTTCGACGGAGTGCCTACAGATAGAAGTGAACAATTACATTTTGAGACTGCTGTTTGTCGAAGTTATTCGCCAGTGGCAGAAGCACATAAACTCCTGCCATCATCTTTTAAACCATCTATTCAAGTGTGTGTTAATACATCCGTAACTCCAGCTACTTATAGTTTTTCTAGTCACAGTGGTAATGTTTAGGCTTATTTTAAAGTTGTTTCTTTTGATAGTTCTTTATTTAATACCCATTGCAATTTCACTGATTACATCTTAGTTTCAAACACTTCTGATGTATTGTATGTAGCAAGTCTTCATTAATGTTAACGGACCTCATTTTTAATGAATATTTTTGATCGATTAAAAATGGAATCAGTGATGTGGTCAGGTTATGGACATCAATTTTATGTTCAATGGAACAGAATCTTACGATTTGCGCGTGAAAAGCTTTTCAGCACTCTTTAAATCTAAGATTGTCCCTTATCAGTAACTAATAAACATTATATTTAAATATGGAATCTATGTATGTTCTATAACAAATTACATGCTAAATCTATATTTAACGGGTGGATACTTATATTACATGAACCTGGCCAACTAACATGCAGAGCTTCAAATGCAGGGTCTAGAACTCTAGTTCTAGAGTAGAGACTTTATACATAATATTACGTGCATATTTTCAGGTTTCTAGACTATAATGTAGGCAGTCTGAAGTGAGTCCACTAATGCAAGGTTTTTGTAAAAAATAGGGCATCGCGGGCCGAAGATAGTAATTTCGTAAATCGATTGCAAAAAGAAATATGTACCTACTTACTATGAAATTCGAAATGTATGTAACCAATTGAAACCATAACTAATCTAAATGGGGATCATCCACCTAGTAAAATATTTAATTAGGTACCTATCAATTTATGGTGCCTACAACACCATATTTTTGTAAAATCTGTCACCTTTTTTTTTTTGTTTACCACCATACCTGGTAATCTATTGGAAGCGCTTTATTCAGCATTAAGTACATAATGTTTTATATGACTTGTATGAAAATTAAACAACTATCAGCAATCTGTGCTTTCTAAATTAAAAAGTTAGGTACATACCTATGTTGTACTGTTTTTTTTTAACATTCCTGCTGGTATCAGGAAAACTTGCTAAGGTTTTATAAATATAAACACTTACGTGATCTGTTTTTGAGAAATCAATTGCACGCCACCTTTAAAAATTGGCAGACCCGGAAATCTATCTAAGCATAACGTAATTTTTTGTATTTATCATTACTAAAATTGAAAAAAAAGTAGGTACAATTAGCTGTTTAATATCTTATTAGATCTTAAATTGGTCCTATGTTAATGTAGGTAATTAGGATACAATTTTAAAAAGTATTAATAGGACCGACCAGTTTGATGAGTAAAATCATATTTTTCCTAGCTTGGGGATTTTTTTCAGCCTTGCTGTCACCCGCTTGGTCTGACCTGGGGAGATATACAATGTTAACCCATAGGTAGAATCCGAGTCAAACCCGAAGGGTTGGCAGCCCTAATTGCACAACTATATCTTCTTCAGTTTAAAATATCCTTATACTTACAATCTACTGCTGAATTGGCCGTTGATTCAATGGATTGATTTACTTGAGAGTTCTTTATTGCCAAAAATGTCTCAATCGGGGACATGCAAAGCTTTTTTTAATGCTTATTGTAAATAACTAGATACCTACATAAGGATTAAAATTACTTTTATACTGGGTGTAAGTAACATCGTAACGAAAACTGAAACCATAGATTCTTTACAATTGATGTAATATATAACTTAGTTCGCAGTTTTTTGAAATGGTAAATAACCTACAAAAACTGCGACATTTTAACGCTAAGTGATCCAAAAAAACATACAGAATAGAATCCATAGTTTCAGTTTTCGTTACGATGATGCCACTTACACTACACGGTATAGTATAGGTAGTATACCATATAGGTGTAGAAGCGTAAAGTTTTCGCGATCTATTTTGCCAGTAACAAGACAAAGTTATTGCTCTGTATTTATAAATATTTTTGGTTTCTTATGTTTTATCACTGACCTAGTATAAGCATATTAGCGTTGTACCTTCCATCATCAATCACATCAAAAAATACAATTAAAGGAGGTTATGAATTCGTCGGAATCTTTTTATTTTGTACTAGCTGTTCCTCGCGGGTTCACTCGCGTTCCCGAGATAAAAAGTTCGGGAATAATGCAGCATCCTTTAAGTGAAAGATTGTTTCGAATCGGACCAGTAACTTCAGAGATTAGCGCGTTCAAACAAACTTCAGTCTATTATTAGTATTTATATTTATTAGTATAGATTTTTTTTTTATGTATGTTCCCCAATAAGTAGTTAAAAGTTTTTTGCAATGCAAAGATGTTGGTTCACGACACGACTACTTGTAAAACGTGTATTTTTTTCAAATGCACATCTATGCCTCATGACTGCATAGAAGACAGTGAATAGTAGGTATATAAACGTCACAAATATTTATAGGTGATAATTAGTAGATTTATCTGGATATTCGTTACTTCGTGATTTGGACCTTTTAACATTAGGTATTTTTACCTATTCCATATGTACCTACCTAGTTCTTTACTATAAGCATAAAATATATTGTTGAACATGTTCCTTGAAAACAGGGCGTGCAATATTGATTGTAAGAAATAATTAGTTTTTTTTATATGCAAATTATAGCATAATTACTCACCTTACTCATAAAACAATATTAAAGTTAGGAATAAATAGTATTTTTTTTATCGACCACCTTCACGCACGTCATTGTTATGTGATGTTATTTACTACATATACCTATATCGGAACGTGAAAACCAGTTTATATTTCACTACTGTTTTATGGGTGAATAAGTTTGCCTATTGTATTGATGTAGTTAGTGAAAAGGCATTGGCATTAGGCATCTATAACTTGATTGCTTAGTACAAAATGTAACAAACTTGCCAGTATTGGTTTTGATAGAGAAGACTGAATGTCATTTAAGTAGATATATCGGTAACTATGATAATTGTTATTGTAATATTAAATAGGCAATAAATGTAATTTAAATTAATATTTGTTATCAATATGATTTAATGTTTTTCTATGTTAGATAGGTAGGTAATAGGTAACCTAACCTGTAAGATTAGATTCAGACTATGGAAAACTGCTCTCGCATTATTCCATGTTCAAGTACCTACATTATAGTATTTTTCCTATTTAAATTGAGTTACTGAAACAGGCCTCCTAGCTGTCCGCTTGAATAAATTATTTATACCTACTATTTCCAAAAGTCCATGCTATATGGGACTTATTCGTTAATTGCGGAAAAAAATCGAAAGCGAGCAGTTTTCCATTCTGTCTACTCGACCTTATTAAACTTAAATTGAGTTAAAATAATAAACATGATACTGGAATTTGTCAATGCAAAATTCCTTTGAACGGCTGAACGGGTTTGCAGAAATTTTGGGTAAAATTATAGAACATAATTATTACAAATGTATAATTTATAATAAATTCAACAGTGGTGCCGATTCTGTTGTTTACGAACTAAATAAATTTAATCTCACTATATCTCTTTCTAATAGTAAATATAAGAAAGGGATGCAAGATATTTTAGTCCTGTGAGTTTAGTTAGATCACATAATATTTCAACGTGAATTTAAGCGCGATCTTTATTGGTCACGACTATTTACCCGTACATTACGACGGCATGGATTAAACTGACAGCATTATAAATGTTCTATCTTTTTTCAATAAGGTTAACATGAAAGAGAGGTGTCTTGTCTAGTATTAGTTAAGTTCGTAAACAACAGAATCGGCACCAGTGTCTGAAATATTTTGAAGTAGTAAGCTAAGGGCTTACTTTTCAAGAATATATTTTTACCCCATGAAATTAATCCATGTGATCTGTATAAAATGGGTCAATTTTGATGGTAAATGTGGAATGTTATCAAGTAGAAGCACTGAGCACATCTGATCGCATTTAAAAATGCGTTAACGGAGATTGCTAGTAGTCACAATAGATGTGGGAAACGGATGCGCGAGGAATTATCGAATTTTCTCCGTCGCCGTCGGACACTAGCAGTCGACTGCTGCGGCTTGCTTCCTCATCCGTTCAGATCCGTCCCACAATGTATAAATAGTACCTACTTAAGGTTATATAAATTCTAAGTAAATATTTTAAAATTTTAAGTTTGTATCGTGTTAAATGGATGGAGTGAGAAATTTACGGCACAATAACTTAGTTTTATAAATTAACTGTAAAACTGAATTGATTTTTTGTAAATACTAACTAAAGGTACTAAGAAATCATTCAATATTGCGTCTGTGGGGCGCAACTTCCAATCTACCTAGGTATATTACTTGAATAATTTATTCTAGGTCCGGTCCGGTATACTCGTGATTTTGGGGCGTTGCATTAGGTAGGCACTGTTATGGCTTCTTTAGATAGGTATTTATTTCATACGTAGGAAAATTATGGCAATTACGTCATAGTGAGCTATTTTCTTTTAACTTTTTTTACAAGGTACTTACCAACACGTTTTTGTTTTTTAGCCGATTAATTTATTTTGTACGTACCTAACATCTATTACAATGTCTCATGAAATAAATAATTTATATTAGGCTATAATTATAATATTAATTGTGTCCATTGTTTACCTAACTTATGTAAATAAGAATATGTTTAAGTAAGTTGGTTCTAAGTATGTGTATGTCTACCTAGCCTACAAAAAAACGCAAGAAAACTTCATCAGTGTGAATTACGTAATTTTATTCCTGATTAATGAGAATAACTTGCTGTTTTGTATTCTTTATACCTACATTGTAAATATAGTTTTTAGGTTACCAAGTACTTTATGGAATAAAGTTGTCAAAGAAAAAGTAACTTTGATTTGTAACATGATACCTACTCATCCGATCTTGAAACGACAGACGGGCAGGATAGATTTCCTTTTTTTTTATCTATTTCAGCAGGCGAAGCTAAGGCAGGTTGCTACTGCTAGTATACGTTATACCGCTACTTCGTGAGTCGATTTATTACAAATTTAAAGGAATTATATCCATGCATATTACTTTTTTCTAGGTCAAATCAATTGATAAGGAACACAAAGAAGCGCTACCTATTAAAAGTTATACAGTAGAGCGTCGATTATTATCCGAACTAATTGGGGGACTAGGGTGTTCGGAAAACCGGTATTTTCAGATAATCGAACTGTACCGGAAATTTGACAGCCCTCCAAGTTTTTTGTTAAATTGAACTGCTTTTTCACACAGAATTGGGCCAGAAATAGGTTCTCACACTAACTTGGTATTCATTCATTGGATAACTTGGTTGCAGATTTGCCTACCTCTAACCGTTTATTAATCTCGTATTTATCTTTCGTAGAAAGGACAACACGTTTACGTTTTGGCAATACTTACCTAATGAGTATCTATATACAAATTATTGCATATATTGATTGTGACCATCCTATGATAAATATATTTTTTTTCAGCCAGGGTACGGCCAGCCTGCTTATGGAGGCCAGGCCCCAGGCACCCAGCAATTAGAAATAGGTCACGGGCCATATCCATCAATAGGGCAAGGAGGTGGTATTTCACCACAAGTTCAACAATGGTTTCGAGCTGTTGACAAAGATCAATCTGGATTCATAACAGCAGTAGAATTGAAAGCTGCTTTGGTTAACGCACAAGGGCAAACATTCTCAGAAACTGCTTGTAATTTAATGATTGGTAAGTTGCTCGATATGTAGGTAGGTACCTACCTTATCTATAGGTATATCTGTTCTATTCTATCTGAATCTCGTAAACGACTCCGACGATTTTCATGAAATTTGGTATGCAGGAGGTTTCGATCTCGATTTCGATAAATCGATCTAGTTAGCTTTCATTTTTAGAAAACACGATTTAACAAAAAAATATAATCCAGAAGGTCATCCAGTTACCTACCAACTTTATATAAAAGCGACATATACCGCTCACTGAATCCCTAACAAAACACGAACTATCGAAAACTGCGTGAACTATGGAGCTGAACTTTAATATGTGTAGGTAGGTAGTTTACGGCAGCCAATGACATCAGCTAAGATATAATTTCCGAAAATCAACCTCTAGGGGTGTAACTGGTGTAAGGGAAACACACACTACTAGGTACTATGAGCCAAAGTACCTGTAGCTACCGCCTTATAAAAGGATCTAGATAAAACTGTTTCGGTAGGTACTTAATCTTGTCGTAGACTATAGGTACTTTTTCGTACCTATCTAAACTGAAAAGTGAGATAAGCCTATAGTGGTTGATGGCTTTTATTACAATAATCGTGTGCGTCAGGGCAGCGGAAAAGTGTTAAATTGTATGATTCGAGTTTAGTATATTTTTAATTTGTCTGTCCAGTAATTTTCGAGTTATTCGACAAAAATATTTTTTAGTACCTATTTGTTGTTATAGCGGCAACAGAAATACATCATCTGTGAAAATTTCAAGTGTCTTAACTATCAAGGTTAATGAGATACAGCCTGTTGACAGACAGCGGAGTCTTAGTAATAGGGTCCCGTGTAATCTAAACACGGACGTGTATCTAACGCAAATAAAGGAATCTCAAACATAAAAATATTATGCATACATATATTGTAAGATTTGTAAGTCATATCAAGAGCTTATTGTGAGGATCTTAGATATATTTTTGTTATAATTTTAAGATAATAGTTTTGAAGTTATTTAAGAAAATAGGCGATAATTTACCCCCCTTCCCCCCCCCCTTATCTCTGATTCTACTGAGCTCCCTAGGAACCCTCGGTGCGTGAGTCAGGCTCGCACTTGCCCGGTTTAGTTAGGTATCTGATTTATTAGACAAACAAACAACAATAAACGCATGATAAACTTTTATAGGTATTATGTTTTAATAGGTACCTGAACACAGTTAATTAACTAATAAACGCAGACTAGAAATAGAGTCTTATACAAGTAGATATGTACCTACAAACCTACCTTCTTTTATAGGAATGTTTGACAAAGATCGTTCAGGACATATCAATCTAGAAGAGTTCGACAAACTGTACACCTACATCAATCAGTGGCTTGCTGTATTTAAAACTTATGACTTAGATCAGTCGGGAAATATAGACGAAGAAGAGCTCACTAAAGGTTAGTATGAATGAAAGGACTGAAATACAGAAACTAGCAACTACGCTCAGTTAACAAAGAAGTATATGCCTTGCAAAAAGATTTTAAGGTGGAGGCATCGGTTGGAGCGCGAAGGTTTACCCTTAAGGTGGAGGCTTCGGTTGGAGCGTATATTTTTTCAGTACATTTTGACAGTTGTTTAGACCCCACGCCTATCTAGCGAGATCTGGTTTTAGAAAAATTAAAACCCTCATTCATGAAATGATGCAAGTAGGTAATGTAATAATCTCATTATTTTATTACAGCTTTAACACAGATGGGCTTTCGATTTACACAGGAATTCATAAACTTTCTTGTGAAAAGATGCGATTCAAAGGAAGGAAAAGTATCAGTTGACAACTTCATCGTACTCTGTGTCCAAATACAACGCTTCACGGAGGCGTTTAGAGCACGTGACACGCAACAAAATGGAACTGTTACAATTGGATTTGAAGATTTTCTAAATGTAGCTCTAAGTTGTTCCATTTAACATTTTTGACAACATGTTGCAATTGATTGGTTGAGAATGCGTCACAATAGACCATAATTTGCGTCGTATTCATTATACATTTAGTCAAATTATTTTTACTAAATGCAATATCTGGCATGCACGCTGCTGCATGTTTGTACCTACTTTATATGACCTATAAGCAATTTAACGTAATATATAGTTTATTTTTTAATTTAAACTGCTGGCAAAGAACAACAAAGCAATTATGTATAAGTAATTTACTTTAAATAATGAATAACTAAATATACTATAATTTTGCGGGTATTGATGTAAGTAATAAATACCTTTAAGTTTAATTTGGGTATATGTAATGACAAATCTAATATCTACGTAGAGATAAACTACTCTAACCTGGCGCGACCCTCCAAGTCTGTAGTGACATCCTTACGAAAGAGTTTGTGTGTAGTTGTAAGTATTCGTCCAGTAGCAGGTAGAGTCTTCAGTATCTTACTTTTCACCAGACTTGTTGTGATGGTCAACTAATCATAACAAGCCGACCGCGCAATACAATGGACGTGTCCTTGTCATAGAGTACGTCAGCGCCATACTAATAATAATGTGCGATTAATGACGCCGCTAGTCGAGCAAAAAATCCTTGCATTTGTTTTTGTTTGACGACCGTATCAGTACGCACACATGCGTTGTGTCTGTAAATACTTTCACAAATACATTTCAAATCTTTTGAGCTTTGGAGGGGCGTGCCTTGTTATCGTAGTTGATCTCTAAACGGATATCAATTATGCAAATAAATACCTACATGAATTATATAATGTTTACGAGTAACTGATTTATTTTTAATATTTTTACAAATGATAATTATTGTGTAATCTCACATGTCTTTTTTACATTCCTGCGTCTTGCATGCATAGCTTTTGATTTTTCATAATCGTACCTACCTACCGAACGCATCATTCAAGATGGGGATAAATAAATGCATAATAAAATATTTTTTGTAATTTTGATTTTTTAATTTCTCTTTAGTATTTTTAATTCATGGCGACTTAAAATTCCAGCGATGTCTCTGAAAAATAAAAAAAAAGAATTTGTGAAAAGCTTTATCTACGTTATTTAGCTTTTGGTATTGAAAATTCTCGAGATTTATTGCTATTTGATATGGGGATCATACCAGACAGTTATGTAATATATTATTATCAGTTATCTAGTAACCACAGTAAGAACTGCCTCGGTTAGATTAGGATAACGGTGGCGTTTCATTGATTGTTATTTGTACTGGACCTAATGGGATAAGCATAATATATAGCTAAATTAATAGGAAAATACTTACGAGTATCAATCCTTTTCCTTCTTGCTTCAGACTTCTCTAGGAAGAAAACGACTTCTTGAAAGTTCTTCAAAGCTGTTCTCATATTTGCTTGATGCTGTGCATTATCTGGAGAACTATCATCTAACAAAGTATAAATAGTTGGTATTTCATCCAGCTTCATGCTCTTTGCATTCCCTGGTTTAAACACGATCGAAACTTTTCCTGTTTTCGGGTGAATACTGAATGGTGACTTCAGCAAGTGATTAAATCCTTTTGTTACATTAACGTCTAATCTAGGATAACTGTACTGAATTTTTATTTCTTCCACGAGGTATTTCATTTTACGCACAGCCGTTCCATTCTGTAAGTAAAGGTTTATTATTAAGTTTTTTTTTTAACTTCTTAGGCGAAGATTATAAATATTGCAAAAACTACATTGGTTTTTTTTTACTTTTTAACCAATTTATTTACTTATGTGTCATGGGGTTTTATTTACATCATAATTTTTTTTTTATTTTGCTTCACGTCAAGCCTCATCAAAAACATCATCGCCAACTACACGTCAAGACCGATTAAAATAAAACACAACTTCAATAACCTAAATTTTTAAGGAACTCTGTAATAAATAGTAACCGCTTACCATCAGCGGCCTTATTCTTGTTTATTACTTAAGAAAACACCAATACCGAAGTCAAAAGCTAAAGTGCGACTGCTGAGACAATGCGTTTCTGATACCTGTTAATCTCCGTAAATTACTAATTTCGATGGATCTTCCACGGAAAGGGACGATATTTTCATAGGCATAGTGAAGATCCTGTCGATATAATATTATATGTCATTTCTGCCGTACAGGCTTATGCACTTGTAGATACAATGTGCTACAAAAGAACCTCCAATATCGATAAATTACTGATGGTGATGATGGTACTGTCCGGGAGGTCTAAGCTGACCTTTGCATTTGTGTGAGTGATCACCAAAAGAGTAAGACAAAAAAACTTTTAAAAATAAAATTAAATAAGCAAAAATTGTTAAAATAAAGGCCATCTATGATATGTACGACTGATGAGTATGTGTACAATATGTAAGTGTGACAGATCAATAAATAAAATTCAAATATAAATAAAATATAATAATTCTTCTACACCGGACATAGCATCATTTTTACTCTCGTCTGATGTGTCGTTTGTGTTAATAATGAATCTTTCCGTAAAGGTGAAACCTTCGGTTGGAGCGCGATATAGGGTAGTTTACTGACATATCAAATCATCATATCAGCCGAAAGACGTCCACTGCTGGACAAAGGCCTCCCCCCAAAGATCTCCACGATGGCCGGTCTTGCGCTAGCTGCATCCAGCGGTTTCCCGCGACCCTAACAAGATCGTCAGTCCACCTTGTGGGGGGCCTGCCCACGCAACGTCTTCCGATTCGTGGTCGCCACTCGAGAACCTTTCTGCCCCAGCGGCCGTCGGTTCTACGAGCGATGTGCCCCGCCCACTGCCACTTAAGTTTGGCAATTCTTCGGGCTATGTCGGTTACTTTGGTTTGCCTGCGGATCTCATCATTTCTGATCCGATCTCGCATACTCTCCGACTCCGAGCATAGCCCTCTCCATTGCTCTTTGGGTGACCTTGAGCCTTCTTATAAGGCCCATCGTAAGCGACCACGTTTCTGCTCCGTAAGTCATCACTGGCAAAACACACTGGTCGAAGACTTTCGACTTGAGACACTGCGGTATTTGAGACGAGAAGATATTACGTAGCTTCCCGAAAGCTGCCCAGCCAAGTTGGATTCGACGATTGGCTTCTTTCTCGAAGTTGGACCTACCTAGTTGGATGGTCTGTCCTAGGTAAATATAGTCGTCTACAACTTCGAGTGCAGAGTCTCCAACCTTTACTGGAGTGGGTGCAACATAGACGTTCGACATGATTTTCGTCTTATCCATGTTCATCTTTAGACCCACTTGTTGAGAGACTCTGCTGAGGTCATCGAGCATTGTACTGAGGTCTTCCAAGGTCTCAGCCATTACTACTATATCATCGGCAAATCGAAGGTGAGTGATGTACTCGCCATTGACATCGATGCCAAATCCGTTCCAGTCCAGAAGCTTGAAGACGTCTTCCAATGCAGCGGTGAACAGTTTCGGAGATATCACGTCTCCCTGTCTCACGCCTCGCTGCAATTGGATAGGTTTCGAGTTCTGGTCCTGGAGACGGACCGACATGGTGGCGTTCTCATACAAACCCTTTAACACCTCGATATACCGGTAGTCGATTTGGCACCTTTGAAGAGACCTCAGCACGGCCCAGGTTTCTATCGAATCAAAGGCTTTATCATAGTCCACAAACGCTAAGCATAATGGCTGGTTATACTCCTCGGTCTTCTGTATAACTTGCCGCAGCGTGTGTATGTGGTCTATGGTGCTAAAGCCTTTTCGGAAACCAGCTTGTTCGGGAGGCTGGAAATCGTCAAACCTGCGCGCGAGACGGTTCGTAATGACTCACAAGAACAACTTGTAAATATGGCTCAGAAGTGTGATAGGTCTGTAATTCTTCAATAGGGTTTTATTGCCCTTTTTGAAGAAGAGCACCACCACACCTCTGTGCCATGCTTGTGGCGTTTGACCTTTGAGTATGACGGAATTAAATAGCCTCTGAAGGGCCCTAAGGATCGGTGAGTCTTGCTCTGGGATCTGAAGCACGACTACTGACAGGTGACTGGGTTGTCGTGTACAGCTGTCCATAGAACTTCTCGACCTCTCCTAGCAGCTCAGGTTTTGACGTGACGATTCTACCATCCTCAGTCTTCAGCTTCGTCAGTTGGCTCTGCCCAATAGACTGATCTCTTGCGAACACTTTAGAGCCTTGATTCCGCTCAATAGCCTCTTTAATACTGATTGTATTAAATTGGCGTGTGTAGCGAGTCAAAGACTTTGAGATCTGTCTGTTGAGTCGCCGGTATCTGGCAGCATCATCCGAGGACGTCAGAACCATTTTCCGTATTTCTTCCATGAGCTGTAGGGTCGAATCAGAGATCTTTTTGGTTCCTTTTGTACGGCGGGCCTTGAAAAACTTAGACCCAGCTATGGACAGCTTCCACGAACCTGTCATTGTATAAGTCCACTTCCTCGCAGTCTGCTAGGCATTCGAATCGGTTTTGGAGTTCGAGCTGAAAGGGTTCGGGGTTTTCGACGTGGAAAGGTAAAGGACGGAGCGTAGACTTCATCAGTCGGGACCTCTCGATTTTGACATTAAGGTTCAATGAGCCTCTTACCAGTCTGTGATCGCTCCCGGTTTTGACCGCATTGATCACAGAGACGTCATTGAATATTTGTCTTCTCGTCGACAAGATGAAGTCTATCTCGTTTTTCGTTTTACCATCGGGGCTCGCCCAGGTCCATTTGCGGTGTTCCGACTTCCTGAAGAAGGAGTTCATCATAAAGAGTCCTTCCTTCTTCATGAAGTCGGCCAACATCCGGCCCCGGGGGTTCCGGTCTCCAAGCCCAAATTGCCCCACTTTCAGCTCACCACCGAATCGTTTACCCAGCTTCGCGTTGAAGTCCCCCATGACAACGGTGAAATAAGATTTAGAGGTATGTATGGCTCTAGAAATATCCTCATACATAACCTCAACCCCATCGTCGGAGTGTGTCGGTGCGTATACCTGTATGACCTTCAACGAATACCGTTTGGTGATTCTGAGTATAAGGTACGCCACCCTAGCCGACACACTCTCGATTTTCACGACGTTATTCACGAGGGACTTGTGGACTATGAACCCGACACCACCTTGGGACTGATGGTCACCCTCCCGGAAATAGAGCATGTTACCGGATCTTAGGATTATCGTGTCCTCCCCCTCTCTTCGGACTTCAGACAATCCCACAATATCCCAGTGTAACCTGCTCAGTTCCTCCTCCATTTCGATGATCTCGTCGGTCCGCAGTGTACGCGTGTTATATGTTGCCAGGGCCAGAGGTCGTCGGTGTTTGTAACACAGAATCTGCCGGAGATTCTTAGCATCCCCTGCCCCGCCGTTACCACAGCTGTTACCAAGGCTGGGAATAGCAGGGCTGCCGGGGACTGGGGGCCGCGGTTTTATTAATGTTTTAATCATTGGGGGGATGTGCCATAATCGCCACGCTTGGCAGACGGGTTGGCGATCGCAGTATTGTGTCGCAGTGCTCAGGGATACGCTGCTGCCCGTACCCTGGTATTTCCCTCGGAAGACTTCTACGCCCCCCACGGGATGAGATGGGGTGGTGATATTCGTCGCCGTCACCACACAGCATATCAAATCAGCTACTTTTTAATAAATGTCAAAACGATAGTTTATATGGAATTTTGTATGAAATACTAAACTAATGACGTCATAGTTTCACAGGATCAAATGATCTACTCTTAGTGGTTCTACTGGTAATTAAAACTCATAAAAAGCATTAAATGAACAACATATTTGATGTTTCCACGTGTTTTTAGATGTTTTATGCATTGGTTAGTGTTTGGTCATTTATTTTTGACACTGTAAACTAGCCTATTCAAATTATATCACAATTAGCAAAAAAACGTGATGAAATTTGAATTTCGCGCTCCAACCGAACGTTTCACCTTAAAACTAGAACACAAAATATTAAGAATCAAACACATCACGCTGCTATCAGTACAAGAGGTGAAGCGCGGAAGGTACGCGGCGGGGTTGCGTCACGTATCTATGTGCACTCACACAAATGCAAAGGTCAGCTTAGGCCTCGCGGGCTGTAAAAACTTCGTGATATCTAATAAAATACTCACTTCCCTACAAAAAGAATTGTATGTGTTCAGAAATGCTTTCCATCTTTCCAAAGATGATTCTGCCATTTTCTCTAAAGTATTTTCCACTTCAGATCTGAATGTTTCATTAGGTATCATTTTCAAAAACAATTGTAGTCTTTCCCTCGTTGCAAAGAATTCTTGTTCTTCAACTAATTCCTCAAAGTATTTATCAATTATATCCAAAGCTCTCCTGAGAAATTTAGTATTAAAAATATATTTATAGACAAATTTACAACATTAGGCTGACAGCCAGGTGACTAAAATACCACTAGCTATGTTCTTCGTAATGTTTTCCTTCACAGCTCTAGCTCAAAAAATAGAAACCACGCTCACGCAACGGCATTATAGTTCAGAACAATATTTTGTCAGTTTAATTAATCACAATATAGAAACATGTTCATAGAAGTTTATGAACAGCATTCAATGTTTTTTTTTTTTTTTTTTGATAGGACTAAAGTTGGTAGCCTCTGATGGCTGCTCCAACCTTACCGGACAATCGGCGAGCGCAGAAAGCTCTCAGCCGGGTAACATTTAGGTAACCACGCCTGAGGGCACTCCCGAGTGGGGTACGAACCTCGGCTCAGGGCGTTACCGGGGGAAGGGGAGGACTTTGTAGGAGTTACGACTAATTGGGGGCGGTCGGATTACAAATGGCAGCTCGGGCCGCTTGAACGGGACGAGACTGAGTGGGACATCGCGGCGGTCCTCGCCGTCGAGGACGGTAGCGTAATCGGTTTTGTGTAGTGTACTTTTACGGGCTTCGTCAGCTTCGATCTGAGCTAATGTTATGGGGTCATCCGGCTCGCTGAGGGCTTGCCTTGGTCAAAGGATACGGAGTATACGGGAGGGCGTGTAGGTTGCGGCTTTCACTATAAGAGGGTTGCGGTGATTAACGGCGGTATTGAAAAATCTGCGTGAGGCGCGTTTTATAAATTGTTTTAACGTGGGGAGACTTAAATCAATATGGAGATTTTCATTACGCATGTACCACGGGGCGCCCGTGGCTTTGCAGCATTCAATGTAACTTACCTAATACTGGAATGTAAATTATCATTTCCCAAATGAACCTTCTTATTTTGATTATCACCTCCCAATATCAAGCACAAATAGTCGGCAACTGCTCCTCGACCAGGGCTATCCAGCGTCCTTGCTTCATAGTCTGACACCCAGCAGTGAATACCACGTCTCCCAGAGAAAACCCAAAGTATGCTTTGAAAGCCAAAATCCTCTGTGAATCAAATTTCAAAAACCTCTAAATAATTGTATTTGTATATGATTATGTAATTTAAAATGATCACTTGACTTCAGCCTACAAAAACTTCCTAACTAAGCTTTTTTTTACATTTTGAAAAAATGTACGGGAAGATTTTTGCGTAACGCACAGAAACGTAATTATTTGACTCTGGTGTGGTGCGGTACGGCAACTATTTGGTTTTACCACTCAACCCCGTCCGCGTCCCAAGTTTTTCATGTCTTGATAATTTTGTTAAAAAAAAATATTTTTGTTTCTGTTGCTAACGCAAGTTATGTGAAATATTAAAATAAACCGTCCAAGTGCATGTCAGGCCACACGTAGTATAGGGTTCCGTAGTCACCTATCATGGCACGTGGACTTAGAAGATCGTGACCAATAGATAATTGTTATGATTTTATTTTTAATATTTTACATGTTTACTTATTATTTTGTTATTATTGTACGAAGTTTTTCTCTAGTTAGGCCTCTATAACTTCTGAACTAACAAAGTTATCTAAGCCGTTATAGTTTTCCTTTAAAGTTCATCACTATCATCATGAAATTTTTCAGATTTTTCGAGCCACCCGTTTAGCTCTTAGAGGGGGGACGTATATATAGATATATATAATATATACGAGGGGGATATTTATATGATGCCTATAACTTTTGACCAGGTATGGGTTTCCATGTCTGTAAGGAACTTTGAAGTCAGGACCTGATACGGAATAACAGCAGCCGTAACGCATAGCTAGTATCATTGATATGGGCAGTATATGACTTGCCTCCACACCGTCTATCATGTTGCAGGTTGTGGGTTTGATTCCCACCCAGGACAAACATTTGTGTACATGAACATGTCTGTTTATCCAGAGTCCGAGTGTAATTATCTATAAGTTTTTCAAAAAATGTAGTATATCAGTTATCCAGATTCCATAGAACAAGCTTTGCTTAGTTTCGGATCAGATAACCGTCTGTGAAAAATGTGCCAGGGTATTTATGCTTTATCCATAATAAATTAAATTAAATTTCATATAAAATACATGTTTAGTTGACGAAATCATGAACAAAATCAAACATACCTTTTAATGCCTTGTCAATTATTTCACAGGCAATAACCATAAACCTCCAGCATTTCTCACATACTTTGGCTTCTTGACAACATGTCCTGACTTCATCATAATCTGTAAGATCTATATCAAACACTAGTTCCCTTGCCAGCACTACAGAGTCATGGCGAGCTACAGATGGTCTGGAAATTTTAAAAATATGTTATTTCACTGTTAGGGACAATAGAGAAGCGGTAGATGTTTCATACTTGGTTAAAATACGCTGGTGAAGTTCATAATAGTATCTTCAATATATATATAATTCAAATTGCCATATACATAACTAAGATTCACAAAATAATTATTGCTTTTGTGTAAAATATTAAATATCCTAGGACATAATAATATTCACGCACAACTATCTGATCCAAAACTAAACAGGGCATGTACAATGTAAACCAGTACTACTTATACAGTAATACTGATATACTACATATACTTTTTTTGTAAATATATACTTATATAAAACTAATTATACCTTGACTAAGGACAATTCTGGTACACAAAAAAGTTTTAAAATATCTGAATCATACTACACTTGGAAAAGCTGATTTGGATGGAAGATTAATATTCATCAGATTAATGTTTAGGATGGATACTATTCATAAAGAAAGTAGTTTCCATCCATTCATATGCCATGGCCTACATTGAATAAATAAATTAAACTTACTTAGTATTGTACACTCCACCAATATCCAATTTATGTGGACACTTTTTCTGCAGCAATGTTTGAAGTTCCTTTTGATTACATATAGACAGATATCTCAAGTAAACATCATCAGCAAGGGTGAAGGATAACTCCCTGTTGGATAATGGTTGAGGGTAGCTCCCACAAGTCAGCCATCTACAGAATACATTTTGTGGAAATAGCCTGGTATAATAAATAGGCAACATATCAGATAACAAGTTTTGATCATAGTCACCACCCTGAAAATTAAAGTTTTCTCAGTTATTTATATGATGTAGGTCTTCAACTTCTCAAGGCATTTTCATAATTATCTATCTATACTAATAAATAATAATAAATCTGAAGAGTTTGTTTGAATGTAGTAATCTCTGGAACTACCAGTTGGATTTGAAAAATTCTTTCAGTAATAGGAAACTATACAGCCCCTGAATACTATAGGCTACTTTTTATCCAAGTATTTTATATTTAATGCAAGTGAAACCGTCGGGTACAGCTAGTTTTTTAAACCGAGGGACATTCTTCACACAAGTCTAACTTGTTGAATCAAATTTGACAACTGTGAGCGAAGGTGTTTATGAACAAAATTATTGTGATTTGTTGAAGGAATAAATTAATCATTTTACTTACCATTATTTGCTTTATGTTGTTAATGTTATGTACCTACGTAGGATATGAAAAGAAAACACATACAATAAATTGTTGTACTTTCTTAGTAAATCAAAGATGTAAGAGGTCAGAGGATACAAATCACAAAATAAAATACTACTGTAGTAGTAAACGTAAAGTATTACAGCTTGGCAAAAAAGAGTAGAAAATAATGGAGGCGCCACTGTGCTGCTCGTATGGCAACCCGCTGCAACCGAAAAGCGCACCAACCTAATCTTGATACATGGCTGTTTTTTTTTTCGATTAGACAAATATATTCCCACTTTATATGTTACTTTTTAAAATCCGTAAGTATTGTTAAATAATTGAACAAGGACGTCTTCTCGATATGCAACTGATTTCTTATTACCTAAAAATAAGTATTTAGAGAAATACTCCCGAGTTCACAATTTTGTTTAGGATGTTAAAAAAAACATATTGTATGATATTATTCTCTTTTATTCCAACAAATCTTCCTCTAAATATTCTACCCCCGCAACATCCATATCTTGGCTAGAGCTGGCCGCAAACTCATCTGAGTCTTGTTCAGATTCAGAGGTGCTGCTGCTATAACCTTCAGTGTTTCTGACTAATCACTCAATTTCCTCGTACATAGTTAATTCTCTTTCTCTTTTTATTACGTGCTGGCATGAGTTCTTCCAATCCTCCTCGGTAATAGCTTGGAATGCACTTTCAGCTGCTTCCTGAAAAGATAAAATAATTCATATATCTCAAGTCACCAAAGTATCAATTAATCATAGGCGCGCTATACCAGACAAAATGTAAACATAACCTATGTGCTCGATGTTTATTGTTTCAATTTTATTTCTACTGATTCCGTATGCAAGCAAATTAAAGCTTTGAGTTCATCAATTAACACTTAATTTAACTAAAAACAACAAAACAAACTCATAAATACCTGTCATATCAGCGATTCTTTGGTAAACTTTGTTATGATCGGAAAGAATAGTTTGGGCCTTTTGTTCCGCCAGACATCGTCTGTACACCTTATAAATAACCTCCCTGCCAGCACTTCGAATGGTTTTAATCATTGTTTTTCAGTTTTTACGTTTATTAATCACCGTTTGATGGTCTAAATAAAAATTCTACGAAGTCGTGAACTTTGTTTATTATGAAACGTCATTATTTTGGGAAATTAGCCAACAGACAAAAAATTAGTTCCGTTTCTAGATTTTTTTGCCAAGCGTAACTTAGTAGGTAAGTCTCTCTCCCAAAGAGAATATAATACTACGTTTTTCTCTCTCCTTTTCTTTATTTATTTTGATAGTATCTCTACCACAGATCATATAGAATATGTTGTATATATTAGAATAATTGGAACACAGCAAGGTGAATATTTTCTTTTATTTATTACTCAATCACAAACAGACATTGTTACATTGCAATCTATCTATCTAACAGGAAGGAAACAGTAAGTTGGTAAATGACACTACCACAGACTAAATATCTTCACACTCCCTCTCAATTTTTAGTTTCGTTTTAACTAAGAATTGCTTAAACTAAACAAAATACAGTACCTTTTATTTTACAAAGTGGCAATACTATAGTGACATTTTATGATGTCATTAAAATCTGACATTCATAAATTAATCATAATTAAACAATCAAAGTTCTGAATTTAACAAATATGCACGAAAGTAATTATGTTTTATTTTACATAGTGGCTTCGTCATAATGTCCGAAGTGTTTTCATTTGTATTTACATATTTTACTGTTACTAAATTTCTTGTAATTATATCTTTAATGAAATGAAATTTGATGTCTATATGTTTTGAATGTTTTGTGTTTTCACTGTTCATTATCATCTTTATCGCACTTTGATTGTCTACTCTTAGTTCTACACTACACTTGTCCCCGAAGTCCACACTTAGTCCTCTAATAAACATCAGTTCACTGCAACACATTGCAGCAGCTACATACTCAGCTTCTGCTGTTGATAATGCCACTGACTGCTGTTTCTTTGATGACCATGAGATCAGGTTGCCTTGGTGATAAATAACCATGCCACTAACACTCTTCCTGTCAGTCTTATCACCGGCCCAATCTGCATCTGAAAAGGCTGAAATTATAGAAGTGTTATTTTCTTTATTTTTGTTGTAAGTCAAATCCATATGTTGAGTTGATTTCAGATAGTGTATTATTCTTTTTGCAGCAGTCCATAAGCTTTTTGTAGGCTTGTCCAGGTATCTACTTAGGAATGAAGTAGCATATGTGATATCTGGTCTACTTATTGTGGCCAGGTAATTCAGGCATCCTATTAGTTTCCTATATGGTACATTACTAATTATCTCTTCTTTTTCAGGTACTTGAAAGTGGTTCTCCATTGGTGTTTTTGCATCTTTACAGTTTGTCATATTGAACTTTTGTAACATATTTTTAATAAATTGTTTTTGAGATAACTTTATTGTATTTTCATTTCTCTGTATCTCTATTCCTAAGAAATTACTCATGTTTCCCAAATATTTTGCTTTGAACTCTTCTTGCAACAATTTTACAACTTTGTTTACTTCTTTTTTATTTCCCATTAACATTATATCATCAACAAATAGTATTAGCCATATCCCATTGCCTGTGTATAAGCAAATATCATTCTTTGATCTTATCATATTTATTTTCATACAAAATGCATCAAATGTTTTATTCCAGCATTTTGGTGACTCTTTTAGACCATACAATGCTTTATGAAGTCTCAAAACAGTTCCTTCTGTTTTACTCTTCACATTCACTCCCTCTGGAACTTTTATGTAGACTTCAGTTTCCAATTTTCCATTCAAGAATGCAGTAGGGATATCCAATTGATGTAACTCCCAGTCATTATTCACTGCTTGTGATAATCCCATTCTTATAGTAGTCATTTTTGCCACAGGAGCATACACATAGTCTTCAGCTTCTTGTTGGAAGCCTCGAGCAACCAATCTTGCTTTTCTGGTTCCATCAGATTTTGTCTTAAAAATCCATTTGGTATCTATTGGTTTATACCCTTTTGGTAACTCTGCTTCTGTCCATGTCTTCTGTTCCTCTAAAGACTTTACCTCACTCTCTACTGCAGTTTTCCATTCCATACTCTTCTCTATAGCTTGCCTGTATGATGTTGGGTCATTTTCACTTGATAATAAGCAATAGGCTTCATAGAGCTCATAATCATTAAGATGTTGCGGCTTTTTCACTTCTCTACCTCTACGTGTACAAATATCTTGATTTTCTTCTCGTCTTTCATTTTCAATATAGGGTTCATCATACTTTTGCATTTCTTGTTCTTGTGTTGTATCACCAAATCTCTCTTGATCTGTATATCTTTCCGAGTTTGAGTCAGTATTTTCTTTTACATATTTTATATCACTTTCATCGAATCTAACATCTCTCGATACTATTACTTGATCAGTGTCAGGGTCCCATAATTTATAACCATTTATAACATACCCTACCATTCTAGCCGGAGTTGCTCTACTCGACAGCTTATCCTGTTTAGGCATTATGTGTGCCCACGCTTTACATCCAAAAATCTTTATCTTTTGCAAATTAAACTCTTTATTCATTACCTTGGCTGGTACTCTATCTTGTATGGAGGAGCATGGTGAGCGGTTGATTAGAAATGTGGCTGTTAGTACTGCATGTCCCCATAGATACCTTGGCAGATTGGACTCATCCAACATTGTTCTAGCTTTATCATAAATAGTTCTGTTCATGCGTTCAGCCTTACCATTTTGTTGAGGGCTGTATTTTTGCGTATACTCTATCCTAATTCCATGATTTGAACAATAATCTCTTAAAGACTTTGCAGTAAATTCACCACCGTTATCACACCTGATTTTTTTTATTTTTACCTCCATTTGTCTTTCTATTTCCTTAATGTATACTATTAAATTTTCTGTAGCTTCAAACTTGTTTTTCAATAAATATGTATGAGTGAAATGACTATAATCATCAATAATTGTTTGGAAATACCTGTATCCTTCTTTGGTTGGTATTCTTGTAGGACCTGCAATATCAGTATGAATCAAGTCACCTACTTTATTGGACCTGGGTCTCTGTATTCTTTTGAATGGCAATCTTGTTGCTTTATTTTTCATGCATGACCCACAAACTTCTTTGCTGAAAGGTAATCCCAATATCGTTAAATTCTTCCTACACATATGGCCAAATCTTTGATGCCATAAATTTTCATTTACATCTTTTTCTTCTTTACTCATTTCACAAGATTTTGCACCTTCTATTTTAGCATTAATTGTTACTATAAATGTATACAGTTGACCTTTTTTGACACCATAATACATTCTATTTTCATGATTTATTAGTAATCTTCCATTTTTAAATGTCACTTCCATTCCTTTTTCTACTAATTTGCTTACCGACATCAAGTTGGTACTTAGTCCAGGTAATATCACCGCTTCAATTTTTATCTTTTGGTTGTTATATTTGGCCTCCAAAATCCCTTTCTTTGTAGCAGTTAATATTTCTCCATTTGCTATTTTTATATTTAATGTATGAGGTAGATCTTCTACATTTGTCATGTATTTTTCATAATTCTCCTTAATAAAATGCTGTGTAGCCCCGGAGTCAACAACAAATGAAACTAGGTTAGACATGTTTTCAATTGATAATGCTTGCTCTGATGCTATGAACATGGGCAAGTTTTCCTCTTCTGCAGGATGAGCAGCTCCGCCTCTGCCTCTATAGCCTCTATAACCTCTTCCTCTGGGTCTACTATTCATGCGACAATCATATGACTTGTGACCTTTCCTTTTACATCTATAGCACACTACATTTGTGCTTACAAACGAAGTTTGATTTTGTTCTCGGTTGGATGTTTCATCCAATTTAACCTTTCTCACTTCATGATCTAATAATTTCATTCTAACAAAATCTAATTTTACCTCTGTATTTACAGTCTCAATTGCTGTGATTATATGATTGTATTCATCACCTAATCCCGTTAAAAGGTAGCACACCTTGTCAGTTTCATCTATCTTTTCACCCGAAACCTCTAGTTCACGTATGATATTATCAAATTTCGCAAAGTATTCTTCTAGGTTACCACTCATACCGTCATGTTTCAGATTGAGTAACTTTCTTCTAAGAGTAATTTTAGATATCACACTTTTTCTTTGGAATGTATTCATGAGCACATCCAGCATATCTTTTGCAGTATCGCATTCCTTAACTAAGTTCAGATGCTTGTCTGTTAGGCACTGCACAATTAAACTCTTCGCCTTTGCATCTGAGGCTTTTTGCGAGTCCTCAACTTTTTCCACCTCTGTGATATTCTTCAAACCCTTCTCTTCTAGCAAGCATCTCAGCCTAAATAGCCAGTTACCTATCAAACGCCTCAGCTTTTAGTTGAGGGAAAATTGTCGTCGTGGTCGCCATTTTTGCGCACGCTAAAACAAATACCTATGCTTTCTACTAAATAACTTTACTGTAGGACTTTCCCTAAAACCTACTCTACCGGGCATCACTGGGCCCATAACCTATTAGAATAATTGGAACACAGCAAGGTGAATATTTTCTTTTATTTATTACTCAATCACAAACAGACATTGTTACATTGCAATCTATCTATCTAACAGGAAGGAAACAGTAAGTTGGTAAATGACACTACCACAGACTAAATATCTTCACAGTATACACAACAGATAAGACAGCTACATGGGATTGGTGAGAGTTACTATGTTTACGAGTATTCAACACGTTTCAGAGTGTGGCGCTACTGACGCTATGTTTAGTGTTGTGCATGACAGAGATGTTTGTTTGTCGATATCGATACAGCTAGTGCTGTTACTATGTCGGTAGTAGACTACTTATATCTTTGGATTATTTATTTTAAAATAGAACAGATTCGTATGATTTATTTTTTTATTTCTGCTCAAAATACAAACTTTTCTATGTTAAAATTGTTCCTTGGTGAGATGGTCAAGTTCAGGGCAAATTGGGAATATAGTACGGTTGAGCCACATATTTCTAATTTTGTCATTCCGAGGAAAATTGTATAATGTACTCTCCTTGGCAGCAGCATGACAAACACAACACTTTGTAGGTAAATACCATAATAATAATTTGGCAATCAGAGTCCAGAAAACGTAACCTTTCAGGTAGGCTTATCATGTCAGAGTCCGGTAAAACAGTTCCAAGTCACAAAAGAGATATCCACAACAAGTCCCAAGCAAACACAGTTCGTAAGAAATAAATTGCAACTAAAATAATAATTCTAAAACCTAAACAAAGTAATCAAAACCACAAACTACCAAGAGAACTAACGTTATCAAAACGGAATAACAACGAATAGTTGTCAAAACTGTCAGATACACCGGCAAGATTGAACTGAATGTAGTTATAATAAAAGTGAAATGGCGGTCGCTCTGTTAACCAATAGCGAGGGCCGTTTCTCTTGAATACTTATGAAGTTTGAGCGAATCATAAGATCAAGAACGAATGTATGAGCTGTCTTAGCCCTGATCTCTACTTAGTCTGTGATTTTGATTGTTTCAAAACTTGGTTTTGATTATCCTCTTTGGTTTTGATATTCACTTCATTCATTCAATCACGTGTGTGACTCACGCACGCTACACATGTCACAATGAATATAGTACACAGCCTAGCGAAAGTGCCTAGGAAATGGTAAAATCTATGAAAACTAACACGAAATAAACTAACCAACCAACCCCAAAAAAATAACCGACATAATCCCTTCCAGATAATTAAAACGTTATCCTTCGTTGTCTAGTAGACAACTGTGTGCTTTCAAAATGATACGGATTATAATTATTATAATAACATTTTCATGAAATAGTCGTATATGTCAGTAATATACCTTGGAGGAATGTGTTGATGATTTCTTTTGTTATTAATCAGTAAATATATTACCATTCTTGTCGCAAATAACATTTTGATGGGACAAGAATGGTAATATATTTATAACTTTGTTGCAATCGGTTTCAATAAATTTCAATATTTAAGGGGGATCAGCCAAAAAGCCCGCGAAATTCAAATTTTATTAGGTTTTTTTCAATTTGCAGCTCAGTAATAGGTCATTTATTTGTCAAAATATGATTTGCGACACTAAGATATGGCTATAGATCTATTTATGTATTAATTTTGCATTCAAAATATTATAGAATAGTTCTTAAGCGTTATTTATCGAAAAGGAACCAATGTATGAATTTAAATAGTTTTAAAAGTATAATGTATACATACAGTAATCAATTGGCATAATTTTGAAAAAAACCTAATAAAATTTGAATTTCGCGGTCTTTTAGCTGATTCACCTTAAAACGTTAGAACTTTTACCATGTTTAAAAAAGTTATTGAAAAAATTGCATGATTGTGCCACAGATCTTGACTTTACTTCACTTCCTCTTTGCAGTTTTAAAATAATAATGTATTTAGTTCAGTCTGGCTCAATAATAGGTAATAGTAACTTTTATTCAAAATGCAGGTAAAACCGAAAGCTTTTTAATCATTATTCCTTTTCATTCATCTAATATTTATTTAAATTAAAAAAAAATGCGTTTTTCGTCTTTGATACGATCTTCGATATCGAATATTTTATATCGATGTATCGATATATTGAATCGGAATATATCGGCTAAAAATATCAATAAATCGAATTAAAATAAATAAATACCTGTAAATAAATACCCTGGGATATACTTCACACACAAATTCTAAAAATATCGATATAACGCATTATCTAAAAGGTAAAATGAACTATGCTAGATATGATGAATGTAGGTGGTTATTTATTAAAAGAGTAGTTCTTAAATATATGCCATTGCTTTATTTATTTTCTATTTCGTCACAATACAATTTACTACTAACAATATAGCTATGATCGTAATTGAACTTGCAAAAAGTAAAATTATTAGAACTGCAAGACCTGAAAAAAATTTCACATTAATAAAATTTTAAGGTTTCGTTTATTTTCAAGTATTTTATTATTTCATTACCTAGGCACTGAAGTAATATTGTATAAGTAAGTTCATGTTGGACCGTCAATAAACTTTACGATATTTGAAAGAACTAATCATCCAAAACAGTAGGTATGTTGTATATAATTCTTTTTAATCAAAATTAAATTTTAGCCCCCACGAAATAGGCTCGAATAGAGTTATTTTACCACCCATTGCAATATTATCAATGGATCCAGCCTGACCTAACAATTTTAACTGAGTAGCTCTACTTATTTTAAAATTGACATTTCTTACCTTCCAACAAAATTATAACGCTAATTGAGCAAAATACTCCTAAAAGCATAATGATTGAAAACGATAGTAACGTTAATATTATTATTAATATCGTTGTCACTAATGGCATAGTGAGTTGAGGTTTCTTCATTAACTGGCGCATGATTAACAGCGCTGAGTATTGTAGTTTCTCATATAATAAATCAAAACTCGTGTAAAACAGTGCTGAAACAACATACTTTTTTGTATTCACGTTATTACTATATTATTATTAGTATCTCTGGGTTAGTTACATAATAGCATAGCATAAATAATATACTACGTACAAATAATAGAAATATGAGTTTCTTAATTTTAATAATCCTTTTTTAAACTCTCCCTAGTTAGTAATTATTACCTCTTTTGATATAATTTTCGTTGAATATAGATTCTGTACACCTTATCTATGTACGGAAGTACCTCAAGCATGTGCTCAAGTTATCTACCTTCAGTCTATGTTGGGAGTAATTATCATCTAATACTTAAATTTATTTTGTACTAAATTAATAACCACAAAGACTTAGGTATGTACATATTACATTGTAAAATTTAGTTAGACCAAAGAATAAATAATTAGACGGAAGAAAAATCTCGTTGATACATGGCTGTTTTTTTTTTCGATTAGACAAATATATTCCCACTTTATATGTTACTTTTTAAAATCCGTAAGTATTGTTAAATAATTGAACAAGGACGTCTTCTCGATATGCAACTGATTTCTTATTACCTAAAAATAAGTATTTAGAGAAATACTCCCGAGTTCACAATTTTGTTTAGGATGTTAAAAAAAACATATTGTATGATATTATTCTCTTTTATTCCAACAAATCTTCCTCTAAATATTCTACCCCCGCAACATCCATATCTTGGCTAGAGCTGGCCGCAAACTCATCTGAGTCTTGTTCAGATTCAGAGGTGCTGCTGCTATAACCTTCAGTGTTTCTGACTAATCACTCAATTTCCTCGTACATAGTTAATTCTCTTTCTCTTTTTATTACGTGCTGGCATGAGTTCTTCCAATCCTCCTCGGTAATAGCTTGGAATGCACTTTCAGCTGCTTCCTGAAAAGATAAAATAATTCATATATCTCAAGTCACCAAAGTATCAATTAATCATAGGCGCGCTATACCAGACAAAATGTAAACATAACCTATGTGCTCGATGTTTATTGTTTCAATTTTATTTCTACTGATTCCGTATGCAAGCAAATTAAAGCTTTGAGTTCATCAATTAACACTTAATTTAACTAAAAACAACAAAACAAACTCATAAATACCTGTCATATCAGCGATTCTTTGGTAAACTTTGTTATGATCGGAAAGAATAGTTTGGGCCTTTTGTTCCGCCAGACATCGTCTGTACACCTTATAAATAACCTCCCTGCCAGCACTTCGAATGGTTTTAATCATTGTTTTTCAGTTTTTACGTTTATTAATCACCGTTTGATGGTCTAAATAAAAATTCTACGAAGTCGTGAACTTTGTTTATTATGAAACGTCATTATTTTGGGAAATTAGCCAACAGACAAAAAATTAGTTCCGTTTCT
The DNA here is from genome assembly GCA_963555595.1 of Tethea ocularis. Lineage (NCBI taxonomy): Eukaryota > Metazoa > Arthropoda > Insecta > Lepidoptera > Drepanidae > Tethea > Tethea ocularis. Next base: position 8,576,041 of record OY741959.1, on the reverse strand, counting down.
AGATTTTTTTGCCAAGCGTAACTTAGTAGGTAAGTCTCTCTCCCAAAGAGAATATAATACTACGTTTTTCTCTCTCCTTTTCTTTATTTATTTTGATAGTATCTCTACCACAGATCATATAGAATATGTTGTATACACAACAGATAAGACAGCTACATGGGATTGGTGAGAGTTACTATGTTTACGAGTATTCAACACGTTTCAGAGTGTGGCGCTACTGACGCTATGTTTAGTGTTGTGCATGACAGAGATGTTTGTTTGTCGATATCGATACAGCTAGTGCTGTTACTATGTCGGTAGTAGACTACTTATATCTTTGGATTATTTATTTTAAAATAGAACAGATTCGTATGATTTATTTTTTTATTTCTGCTCAAAATACAAACTTTTCTATGTTAAAATTGTTCCTTGGTGAGATGGTCAAGTTCAGGGCAAATTGGGAATATAGTACGGTTGAGCCACATATTTCTAATTTTGTCATTCCGAGGAAAATTGTATAATGTACTCTCCTTGGCAGCAGCATGACAAACACAACACTTTGTAGGTAAATACCATAATAATAATTTGGCAATCAGAGTCCAGAAAACGTAACCTTTCAGGTAGGCTTATCATGTCAGAGTCCGGTAAAACAGTTCCAAGTCACAAAAGAGATATCCACAACAAGTCCCAAGCAAACACAGTTCGTAAGAAATAAATTGCAACTAAAATAATAATTCTAAAACCTAAACAAAGTAATCAAAACCACAAACTACCAAGAGAACTAACGTTATCAAAACGGAATAACAACGAATAGTTGTCAAAACTGTCAGATACACCGGCAAGATTGAACTGAATGTAGTTATAATAAAAGTGAAATGGCGGTCGCTCTGTTAACCAATAGCGAGGGCCGTTTCTCTTGAATACTTATGAAGTTTGAGCGAATCATAAGATCAAGAACGAATGTATGAGCTGTCTTAGCCCTGATCTCTACTTAGTCTGTGATTTTGATTGTTTCAAAACTTGGTTTTGATTATCCTCTTTGGTTTTGATATTCACTTCATTCATTCAATCACGTGTGTGACTCACGCACGCTACACATGTCACAATGAATATAGTACACAGCCTAGCGAAAGTGCCTAGGAAATGGTAAAATCTATGAAAACTAACACGAAATAAACTAACCAACCAACCCCAAAAAAATAACCGACATAATCCCTTCCAGATAATTAAAACGTTATCCTTCGTTGTCTAGTAGACAACTGTGTGCTTTCAAAATGATACGGATTATAATTATTATAATAACATTTTCATGAAATAGTCGTATATGTCAGTAATATACCTTGGAGGAATGTGTTGATGATTTCTTTTGTTATTAATCAGTAAATATATTACCATTCTTGTCGCAAATAACATTTTGATGGGACAAGAATGGTAATATATTTATAACTTTGTTGCAATCGGTTTCAATAAATTTCAATATTTAAGGGGGATCAGCCAAAAAGCCCGCGAAATTCAAATTTTATTAGGTTTTTTTCAATTTGCAGCTCAGTAATAGGTCATTTATTTGTCAAAATATGATTTGCGACACTAAGATATGGCTATAGATCTATTTATGTATTAATTTTGCATTCAAAATATTATAGAATAGTTCTTAAGCGTTATTTATCGAAAAGGAACCAATGTATGAATTTAAATAGTTTTAAAAGTATAATGTATACATACAGTAATCAATTGGCATAATTTTGAAAAAAACCTAATAAAATTTGAATTTCGCGGTCTTTTAGCTGATTCACCTTAAAACGTTAGAACTTTTACCATGTTTAAAAAAGTTATTGAAAAAATTGCATGATTGTGCCACAGATCTTGACTTTACTTCACTTCCTCTTTGCAGTTTTAAAATAATAATGTATTTAGTTCAGTCTGGCTCAATAATAGGTAATAGTAACTTTTATTCAAAATGCAGGTAAAACCGAAAGCTTTTTAATCATTATTCCTTTTCATTCATCTAATATTTATTTAAATTAAAAAAAAATGCGTTTTTCGTCTTTGATACGATCTTCGATATCGAATATTTTATATCGATGTATCGATATATTGAATCGGAATATATCGGCTAAAAATATCAATAAATCGAATTAAAATAAATAAATACCTGTAAATAAATACCCTGGGATATACTTCACACACAAATTCTAAAAATATCGATATAACGCATTATCTAAAAGGTAAAATGAACTATGCTAGATATGATGAATGTAGGTGGTTATTTATTAAAAGAGTAGTTCTTAAATATATGCCATTGCTTTATTTATTTTCTATTTCGTCACAATACAATTTACTACTAACAATATAGCTATGATCGTAATTGAACTTGCAAAAAGTAAAATTATTAGAACTGCAAGACCTGAAAAAAATTTCACATTAATAAAATTTTAAGGTTTCGTTTATTTTCAAGTATTTTATTATTTCATTACCTAGGCACTGAAGTAATATTGTATAAGTAAGTTCATGTTGGACCGTCAATAAACTTTACGATATTTGAAAGAACTAATCATCCAAAACAGTAGGTATGTTGTATATAATTCTTTTTAATCAAAATTAAATTTTAGCCCCCACGAAATAGGCTCGAATAGAGTTATTTTACCACCCATTGCAATATTATCAATGGATCCAGCCTGACCTAACAATTTTAACTGAGTAGCTCTACTTATTTTAAAATTGACATTTCTTACCTTCCAACAAAATTATAACGCTAATTGAGCAAAATACTCCTAAAAGCATAATGATTGAAAACGATAGTAACGTTAATATTATTATTAATATCGTTGTCACTAATGGCATAGTGAGTTGAGGTTTCTTCATTAACTGGCGCATGATTAACAGCGCTGAGTATTGTAGTTTCTCATATAATAAATCAAAACTCGTGTAAAACAGTGCTGAAACAACATACTTTTTTGTATTCACGTTATTACTATATTATTATTAGTATCTCTGGGTTAGTTACATAATAGCATAGCATAAATAATATACTACGTACAAATAATAGAAATATGAGTTTCTTAATTTTAATAATCCTTTTTTAAACTCTCCCTAGTTAGTAATTATTACCTCTTTTGATATAATTTTCGTTGAATATAGATTCTGTACACCTTATCTATGTACGGAAGTACCTCAAGCATGTGCTCAAGTTATCTACCTTCAGTCTATGTTGGGAGTAATTATCATCTAATACTTAAATTTATTTTGTACTAAATTAATAACCACAAAGACTTAGGTATGTACATATTACATTGTAAAATTTAGTTAGACCAAAGAATAAATAATTAGACGGAAGAAAAATCTCAAGATGGTTTGTGAAAAAAAGAAAATATGTTGGTACTTAACACATCGCTATGGCCTTGCGTGTATTATTGTACATAATATATTATTTACTCTATGTTTATACAGTGTAACTATAATTTCTCCCTACAGTGTGGAATCGCGTTTGATGTTGGGCGATGCCGCCGCCCGTGTAGGTAAGTACTTCACGCAGACGACACAAACTCCGTGCAAAACTGTTTTCTTTTTGACGAAGTCTCGTTTAACACGCTCGCGTCGCGTCGTCATTCAATCAACCCTTAACGTTAGTTGTGGCTCAAGCCATCGAGCCTGCAAACTAAGCGTGCTTGCAGGCAGCGGTCCATACACACAATAGCCTCGCCGTCACAAACTAAGTAGAGATTGTTCGCCGTTGCTCTGCGCAAGTACCTACATGTATACATTCGATACCGAACTGAGGCTGAGGTTACATTTTATTTTTAAATGACATGAAGGTGCTAGCCAGATGTGGCTATGGCACCCTTACGCGGACAAAGTCCAGCTTAGTTATGCTGTGGTTTTATAAATAACTAGCTGTTCCCCGCAGTTTCACTCGCATTCCCGGAATAAAAAGTAGCCTATAACCTTCGGAGATAATGTAGTTTCCTGTTAGTAAAAGATTTTTTCAAATTGGTTCAGTAGTTTCGGAGTCAATTCAATGCAAACAAACAAACAATCAAATCTTTCCTCTTTATAATATTATTATATATTGTAATTATAATAAATATAAGTATAGATCGCGCAATCTCCAAGCTTCTTATCTAAAAAAAGTATATAATTTGAGAAATTGCTAAGCAAGTTGAACTAATTTCCGCCCCGCCCGCGCTGCTTCACACTGAGTTTTACAAATAAATAAAATAAAATTGTTTTTTTTTAAATATTTATTTGTTTAATTTCAAGATAGTACCATCTGGACTTTTTGGTGGGAACTTGCGAAGTGACGTTGCGTTTTCGTTTTATTTTCATAAAATCGTGTATTTTGAGTTTTATTGAATATTATCGGTGGCATTTTGTCGAATAAAGATCAATACAAATGCATCAGTGAAGTGAAATGATTACGTAATATACGTACACGTAATCATTTCACTTCGTCTCAAGAAGTCCGTGAAAAGTTTTAGTAGAACGGCTACCATTGTACTAAACCTATCTTAAACTGACTGACTATGACTTGAACATGATTTAACATGACTTGAACTTTACTAGAACTATGATAGGTACTTGTCGATTGACGAGAATTTAATGCAAACATCAACATATTCCTCCAAGGTATATTAGTAACATTTTCATGAAATAGTCGTATATGTCAGTAATTTGCAAAAAACGTGATAAAATTTGAAAATTGCAGCTCAGTTATAGGTCGTATGTTATCAAGATGTTATTTGCGAGAAGAATGGAAGTATATTTACTGATTAATAACAAAAGAAATCATCAACATATGACTGACATATACGACTACTTCATGAAAATGTTACTAATATACCTTGGAAGAATATATTGATGATTTCTTTTGTTATTAATCAGTAAATATACTTCCATTCTTCTCGCAAATAACATCTTGATAACATACGACCTATAACTGAGCTGTAATTTGCAAAAAACGTGATAAAATTTGAATTTCGCGCTCCAACCGAACGTTCCCCTTCAGCTTTTATAAGGGGGGACGCCCTATTTTAACAAAAAAATGCGCATTAAAGTTGAATATCTCGCAAACAGATATCTAAATCAAAAAATCGTCGTAGCAACCTCTAAATGTTTCAAAAAACCTATCTAATGATACCCCACATAATGGGATAGACGCGAGAAAAAAAAACATCCACAATTATTTACATGTAGGGGAGGTACCCAAAAAAAAATTATTTTTCCTGATTTTATTTTAGAACTTTGTCGACGGTCGATGTCGGTAGAACGCTACAATATCTCAAGTGATTATAGTATTATAGTCTCTATTTTAATGAGAAAGAGTATAAATTGTAATGACAAAAATAAGTAATTTGACGTTTGTCAAGCATAACATTCCTTGGATTCGTTTCTCTGTACTTTAGTACCTACTATTTAATTTAATAATCAATCTGTGACTGAGATGAAGATGAACTTCAAACTTCTTGCGTGATTTAGTCACAAACAGCCAAACAAACATCCAAACATTCATATTTATAATATCAGTGAGAAGAGATTAGAAAAAAAAATAGTTATAATAGATACCTATTATGTAAATCTAATAACAGATTTTAGAAAAAATATATGATAAAGGAAGTAGGAAAAAGATCGGTTTAAGTGCTATGTTATGCTTAGCATAAGTATAAAAAGATTGTACAATATTAGTGTCTAGCTATAGTTAGTAGAGTAGTTAAACTATCTATGTTAAATAAAATTTATATAAATTTATAGTAGATACCTATAGATAATATATAATTGCTTACCCCATGATGCTTTAACCGATACCCCAAATGCATTTCTAATATTTATTTCCATTTTTAAACGAACTCACAAGACTAATTTCCGACTAGCAACAAATAAAGGCTGTAAAGCAATGAATGATGACAGCGATAAGTAGAATAGAGGAAGACAGATTACTTTTATTTAGCTCTGGGGAATGCGAGAAAAATAGCAGAACGAAAGCTAGTCTTTACTAAATGATGAAAAACAGGCTTTTTATGGTGGAGGCTTCGGTTGGAGCGCGAAATTCAAATTTCATCACGTTTTTTTGCAAATTGTAGCTCAGTTATAGGTCGTAAGTTATCAACATGTTATTTGCGACTAGAACGGTAGTATATTTACTGATTAATAACAAAAGAAATCATCAACATATTCTTCCAAGGTATATTTGTAAAATTTTCATGAAATAGTCGTATAACTTAGACCTATAACTGTGCTGCATTTTGCAAAAAACGTGATAAAATTTGAATTTCGCGCTTCAACCGAAGGTGTATACCCTGGTACACTAGTATAAAGTGATCTGTGGTATACCCATATACTATTATTTTTCGCCGTATCATCATCATCGTTGAATTCGTTGAGGTTGTGTTTAAAAAAAAAGCTGTAGCGAAAATCCATAGACAAACGCAACACTGATCTTGACTTTTCCGCCCTCCCTTTTCACTTCCTCTTTTTTCGATTCACAAAAATATTACTTGAACTTTTTACGAATCGTAATTAAATTAAGCAAATTTTGGTGTAGCATGTTTATTTTATTTTTAGAAGGGTCGATCGTATCTGTAATGGGAATTATTGAGATGTATTTATGACATGCAAAACAAAGCATTAGAAAAAGTTGTAGAATAAAAGAGTATATTGTTTAATCGCAAAATATGACTAATAATGACTAGAATTAGGAATGAGGTATGAACAGAATAAATCTCCTTTGCCATCTATTTCATTCTGTAAAACAAAGAACGACATAATCTGGCATCACGCTCTGCTATTGGATGGTGGTCCAGTTTATTTATATTCTTTTTAGGTCTGTCTGGTCTGTCTGTGGCAGTCAAAGAGATTTTAGTATACGTAGTATCCCTACTTAGTTTGTGATTGTAGTTTTTGGTCTGTGGTCTTTAGTCGTGCTTTGGTCTGTCTGCTGTGGCAGTCTGACGCAAGTTCCTTGTAAAAAAGTCATATAGGAAACGTGTACTAAGAAAAATGGTGGCTATCGCTGTCTTGCTTTAACATATCTATCGGTCGCACGCATCCATCGCTTGTCATTCTGATTGATCGAACTGTCATTAATTGTTTGGTTGTGAAAATTGTTTGTTTTTATGCTCTTTGTTTTATAGTAGATTTGTAAAGTAATCACGTAATTTCGTGTCATTAGGAAGTGAATGAGTGTGGCGTAATATTTAAGTATTGATATGCATTATAAAACATGTTTAATATGTGGTTTAAGATCGGGCCGGTTAGATGGCCAAAAGCAAATCTTCATGGCTAAATTTCTTTTGGATGAAGATAGGTAAGAATCAAAAATAATTTTGTAAGGCTATTACAGAAAATTAATAAGATGGTTTTCTGTTTTAGGATAAAGAATAAGATTTATTATTAGAAAATAACCCATCAACAGTATCAATAGTGTTTGACATTTTTTTATCGACTATCGTTGACTTTCGATACTATATCGATATTTAAATTTACGTTATATTAAACTATTTTTTGTTTGTAAAAAGAATAAATGCACTGCTAATATAATCATGCATTTTATTTTCAAGGTGTAGGTAAACAATGGGTTAAAGCTACGGGAAAAGAGGACTTGGTCTACATACTAGAAAAACTACACCAATTAAAACATATTTGTGGTACTACACATTGCTAAAACTGATCAAACAGGTTTCCATTTATTTTTTAGTATGTATTCATAGAATCTGACTTGCACTTGCTTGGTTACTGTAGTTACTCATGACTTTAAAGGTATGTTATGTTTTACAGAGCTGACTTCTATGATATCTAAGGAACATGATTACTGTGGCTCTTGGACTTCACTTAGTAAGTTTTAATTTGTTTTCTAGAATACCCGCACTTGTAATATTCAGTTGTCCATTGCTGGACATACGCCTCTCCCAAAGCACACCATTTAGTTTGATAATAGTCAATTATTGAAAAGTCTGTGGAAATATCTGAAACTAACCAAAGTTTTGTTTGATTTCACCATTATTATAGCAATTCTCATTGTATGGTCAGATTTTATTACTATTACACTGTATTTTTACTATACAATGAAGTTTATCTCTACTTGCACCAACGTGAACTGGTATCTTGTAAGAAAATTGCCCCGTATCCCCAGTTTAAACCGAGCTTGCGTTGGTGTAAGTGGGCCTACCTTAACATTATTTAGAATTAACAAATTACTATTAACCCTACATATTAGTAGCGTCATATTATCGATAAAAAGAATTCGTGTGTACATCACTATTTGAGGGGATTATGTTGGCAGCTTTGTAATACGTCATACTTATTTTGTTTTTTTGGTATTCAAGTCTAGCATGCGTTCATACAAGGGTCGTTTTTTAACTTCTTCTATGGAACTCCCGTCTCTTAGGCTGCATTCCGAATGATGATGATATCGATAATTATCGATGTGAGCGCGTTAAAACGCGTACCGAATCACTTTTAGCGCGATAACGAAGCCTCGCGAAACGTCATCGGTGACGTCATTACATGCGCCATATTGCGATTACGACGACCATGGTCCAAACGTTATCGCCGTGAGCGTGTCTGTCAAAAGTGACACTTGTGTTGTGTTTTTGTTTTGACAAAGGTTTTTATGTGAGAATAACAAATAAAAATACACTGTATTCAAGTTAGGGAGTCTAATAATTGAAGTTAGGGAGTACCAAAGCGTTGATCATTAATTTTTTAATCCCTTTTTCGAATGTTTTAGTTCTAAATACTGTCAGCGCGTTCACAAGCGTTCCGAATCATTGACAGTTCACAGCTCTTATAGATGTGATATTCGTATCGGAACGCAAATTATCGATGTGAGCATTAAGATCGATTATGGCATTTTTCGGAATGTACCCTTAATTAAACGTAGTGGTTAAAAGTTCTTTGGTCTGTGGTCTAACGTAGTGATTGTATACTCTTTGGCACAGAACACTTTTACTCTGGCGAGAAGAAAATCAACTCCATAGAATAAAAATGCACACAAGTGCCCACAGTGGCGCACTCTGTTCTTTCCCATACGAACTAATTTTAAGCGCCAAATTCAAAAGGTCCACATTACATTTTCAAATTATGTTTTTTTTTTATCTGCCATGCAAGAATAAATAAAACATGCTTCGTCATTAGTAAAAGGTTTTATTATAGAACTAGAAAATTAGACTAGAAAAATACTCGTAACACATAACTTTATCATGGAAAAATACTGTAAGAATAATGCATGATACTAATTGTTTTACTCTACTTATATGTTTAATATTGCAATACCCTTTCAGGGCTCATGTTGAGAACTAATTTGATAATTCTGTTTCTTTAAATGTACCACATGAAGCAATAAATTGAATTTGAATTTTGAATTTGAATATTTCACAAACATTTTAACGAAAAAAACATAAATTTACAATTATCACAAAAAGTTGCTTAATATGTTCAAATAAAATATTCAAACTTGTAATGGTTTGTATACCTACTAGAATATACTTAATTAAAGCTAAAAAGCAATTAATTAACTAGCGGTCTGTCTAGGGGTCTAAAACGGGCATTCGAGTAATACTGCAACCTGCATTTCATTTCTCGAATTCACTGTTAATTATATGCAATTTGTCATTAGAAATGTAAATAGAATTAATTGATTAATATAATGAGTTACATTTCGCCAAAAAATATTGAAACTATTAAGGCTCTCTGTAAATCTAAGAAATTATATAAATCGCTAGATTACATAAACAATTATTTTTTTGAGTTCGGCGCCGGTAAAACCATCGAATTGATATGTATTACAAAAACGTATGTTTCTACATGTAGTATATTATACAAAAGTAGGTTAATAAGTAAATCGGTTTTTTATCGGATATTAGAATAGAATATAGTTTATTCAAAAATTGCATCAAATACGGCATACAGTGAAAACTATAAACTATAATGTGCCAGTTTTGATTTATTCTATTTAAGAGCCTTTCCAAACCGGTGGTAGTCTATTGTTAAAAATGTAACTATCAACATTAATAAGTGGCTTAACAGGGCCTAAACTAAATACATGTGTTTTGAGTTTGAATTTGATTAAGTTAACAAATCTGTTCAGAAAGAGACCCGTCGTCAAAATAGAGGGCGCTGCTGTGCTTAATTTAATTACCTTTTTTGTTTAGCGGACAATACAATAACGCGTCTTTTCCATTTTGATCCTATTACAACTGTAACTATTTCATTAGTTTAAAATGCCGACAGAAAGACACCAGCTCCTAATAATGGTTGTAATATAAAATTGTAACGTTAGTTCGCAATTTGGCCACGACGGCTCTCTTTCTGAACAGACTATACCTAGGCTATATTGAGATTAAGTAGAGATTTAAAGGTAAATCAATCGCATTGTTGCAAATTATAAACTACAAACAACTATATATAGAGACAGTCGATATATAAAAAACATTAAATCCCTACAAAAATAGTGACGTCAGTGCGACAAGATAACTAAACCTAGTTATGTCTATGTATGTTTGATAATACTCATTTTTCTTCTCAAAGCTTTTCTACTGGCTTCATCAAGATATTTCCTATTTTCAATGACACAGTATCGATGAATACATATTGTAATAGTGCTATATATAATATGTTTAACATTTTTATTGTAATGTGCAGGACATTTTTTCAGCCAATCAAATTTTATTTTACTTATTATCATGGAAAATAGTTTTTTCTTTAATCCTTGACAGCTGCTTTCACTTTTCAAAAACTCATTTGTTATATTGGCACAATGTTCGACAGTATTTGTAAACTCTTTTTTCACATAATGCAAGCTTCTTTTTTCATCATCATATTCTTTAAATTGTAAAAATAAGTGAGTCTCATCTACATTTTGGGCAATCATTGCACTTTTACAGTCAATACAGTTTGTGGCCAGTTTTTTTTCCCATTGGGATCCAAATGCTGCTTTGTTAATGCAGGCGCGAAAACAAAATTGGGATTGCTGTTGTCTTTTTCAAAGAAATCTTTGATGTGGCTCCATTTTGCAATACCTGAAAAATATAACAAATCTATCTATAGTATAATAAAACAGTAGACCCCGGTGTGTCTGTAGTACAGACTGTTCATTGAAGAAAAGTAGTAAAAACGGAAAGGTAACTAAAGAAGGGCAATAAAACATAAATCAGCCGCTTTTAGAATTATTTTCTGTCTGTCTGTCCATCTGTTTGTTTTTCACACGCACATCTTCGGATCTACTCAACGGATTTGCATGAAGTATTCACAAATAGACAGAGATTAATTTGGAGCAGATTTTAGGCTTTGTTTCATCAAAATCAGATGTTCCAAAAAAAGTTATCTTAATTTTAAAGATCTTTGGAATTTACTTAATTTCGCGCAGATTATTAATTTGGACATTGTTTCAATAAATCAGATGCTGAAAAAAAAGTTAAATAAGTATTTTGGAATTTACTTTTAAATACTATTAAAAATTACAACAGGTGGCGCTGTTTAATAATAATAAAAGTCAAAATAGAATTGTTTTCAAAAGTGATAGCGTAGAATAAATAATATAGAAGTGATAGCAAATTATATGTATAGAATAATAAAATTTGGAGCAGAATATTATGGGCTTTTATTTCAATAAAAGAGGATGTTGCAAAAATTCAAAAGGTGGCGCTGTTCAATGATATAAAAAAATACAATAAATTAGATATGTTTTGGAAGTGAAGCTCAGAGGATAGCAGTATAAGCAAATTTGTAATACCTTGGCTTAAATTATTACAAATTTCGTAGGGTTCTAATTTAAATAAAAAAAATATATAGCCCATCTTATTCGCTGATATAGCTCATTTACATACTCGCTAGGTGAGAGTTTTTAAAATCAGTTGAGTAGTTTTTAAGTTTATCCATAACAAACAAAAATACAAAAAATCTAATATATTCTTAGATATTTTAGTTAAATTTTTATTTAGTTTTAATACAATACCTCCCAAAAATATAAAAACAAGTTTACCTCATTCTAATAATAGTGTAAATAATAATTACCTTTCACTGAACTTTCATTTATTTGAAATTCTTCTTTACATTCAATGTTGTATTTTAAAAACATGTTGCGAAAACATTTCAGCAAGTGTGGTGGGTCTAATATTGTTACCAACTCACGACCATCAAACTCAAAGTATGGTCTGTCTGTAGATGATCCAAGCAAGTTCAGTGCTTTTATATTCCCTCCATCCAGATCACAAACTGTGCCAACAACATTAAGTCCAGCTTGCAAACTTTCACTGAGCACCTGAGAAAACATGAATAACGTTATTATTACTTGTACATAGTATATTAGAAGGCGATGATAGCTCATTGGTAGTGACGCCGGATGCCGCGTCGAAGGTCGTGGGTTCGAATCCTACAATGCGCTTGAGCTTTCGGTGAAGGAAAACATCGTGAGGAAACCATAGCACGGTGGTAGGGTACTTTGTAGTACCCGCCTGGCTGGCTACCACCCTCAAGTTGAAAATTTGTCGCCAAGCACCTACCGGTGTGTTCCAGCAATTGCACTTGAGAGCTAGTTTGCCTTCTCGGTATTGTAAAACAGCAACACATTGGCAATATCTCTGGTATTGCAAATGGCGATTAGCGACGTAACCACTTACCATCAGGTGGGCCGTATGCTTGCTTGCTATCTTAGTAGTATAAAAAAATATATATATATTTACTCTATGTTATTACCATCATAATTGAAAATATTTCGTAAAATCGCGTTTTTTAAGGACAGACATCGACAAAAGATTAATGTTAAAAAGCAAAACCTAATCTAAATAAAAAAATTTGAACATTTTCTCAGATGAGATACAAGAGTAAATACATACATGTATACTAGAATTGCTAGTTTAAAGATAAAACAAAATTTAACACAAACAAGTTTCTGTCAAAAATTTCATTTTTGGTATAAGCTTTTATTGCCGACTGTACTTTTTTTGCACAGTCTTCAACTACACGTTAAGACGGTTCCAATGAGCCCAAATTAAATTCCTATGGCCAACTTCCAGCTCCAGCATCAGATCAGCTCCATGTCATCATAATATTGCATTGTCACGCGATATAAATATGCAAAATTTCAGTTCGATCGGAAACCAGTAAGTGGGTCAAATTGAACTTGCAAGATTCTGCCCTGAGCAATACTCAAAATTACAATTATCAAGCAATCAGTACATACTGACCTCTTGTATTAAAACTTTCAGTCTATCAGCAGTTACAAAATCTCCTGAAAAGTAGAATGCAAGAGGCTGTTTCCACTTTTTACGTAATCCTATAGCCATAAATAGGAGAGCATGAGTTGCCACTTCCTTGCTCCTCCCCTGACTAACTCCATGATCTTGATAACCATCAATTTGGTCCATTTTTGAATTGTAGTTAAGTTTTTGCGGATTGACATTTCGTCAAATGTAAACATACATAAATTTTCATCCATTCCCCTCTTTTCAGTGACTCCTTTAATTGTGTCAAAAATCTTTGGATTTATTCCACACTTTAAGGGAAATTTATTTAAAAGTCCTTTAAGTGTATTTGGACTTGGCATGCAAAAGAGTCGTCTCAATATCCTGTAGCATGCTGATGATTTTTTGTAAATCCCTAATGCCAAAAGTTTATCTTCAGTTCTCCATCTATGACCATTTAATTTTCTTGGTGTGTTTATTAACTGGCTTTGCAAGAGTAAAGCGAAAGGCCCAGTAATATTTTTTTCTAGCAAACTGTTGACTGTGTTATTTGATGCTACATCTTGAAGAATGGCGCTCTTTTTGTATTTATTTTTAGTTTTCTTGAATTTTAGACGCAATCTTGCAATTTCACTTAATTGATTTCGACAAGTTTTGTACAGTTTTTGTTTTCTAGGACTTAGTTCCATGACTTTGTTCACATCCACCATCTTCAATAATTTTTTAGACTTTGATGGTAACTGAAAAAGTATACAAGAATGATGAAATTATTCAAAGCTAATGATAAAGAAACTGTGTTTAAAGTTATAGATAAGCTTCCACCCAATATGGTTGGGTAAACCAAGTTCCCGAGGGATCTCATGTATTGATAAAAAATCTCCAAAGATAAGTTGAGACAAGAAGTGATCTTTCAGAGTGCACACATCTATCTATGAGCTAAGTTTCATACAAATCAGTTTGGCAGTTATGATGGTAGGTAACAAACATACACATGGACACATAAAATTACTTTTGCATTATAATATTAGTAGGATGATCTCAACCACATTCTTAATCATTGTTATTTCATGTCACACATAACTCTCACAATGACGGGGCGTGGGTTCGGTTCCCATCCAGGGCAAACATTTGTGTGCATGAACATGTCTGTTTGTCCCGAGTCTGGGTGTAATTATCTATATAAGTATGTATTTACAAAAAAAAAGTAGTATATGTAGTATATCAGTTATCTGGTTTCCATAGTACAAGCTCTGCTTAGTTTGGGATCAGATAACCGTGTGTGAAAAAATGTCCCAGGATAAAATGTCCCAAGAATGATTTTGTAAGTGCAAAAATTATATCTTGTGTGTTTACTTTATTTTTCATGGTAAGGAGCATGCTTCCATCCTGATTAAAGATATACATTTTATCCTAATACCACACAAACTAGTATTTAATATGATGATAATAATCATACCTTTGTATCACCAGAGTCTAATGTACTGCTATAGTTGTCTCCGTCTCCGCATGGTATAATGTGGCCTGCTCTAGATGTGTGTACATTAATTTCTTTTACTGAATCTGCTATAATCTGTAATAATATGTACTATTTAGAATATTTCAAAATATTTTTTTTATCTATACTATTACTAGTTTAGCTAAAGCGTTAACTATAAACGGTTCCCTTTATAAATGTTATTGATATTGAAAATGCTGTATGTTCCTAAATTAGAGAAAACAAACTTACTTGAGTGTTATACACATCAATTGGAATGTCTTCTCTGGTTGATGGCCCAGGGCCCAGCAAATCTGGAGTCTCCTCGGGTATAGCATATTTACTCAGTCTTTTTTTGGGGTTACATGTGCACTAGAAAAATGCTTGCTGCAAAGCAGTTTGTGCTGCTTGAACAACTTATCTAAAGACTCTGTCCAGTCTTCATTAGGGTACAAAAAAGTAGCCCAAGCACGAATCCTGCAAAAATAAATTTTGGTTAAAGAGATGCATGAATGAAACTGGCTTAAGTAACTTGTTGTAGTATAGTTGCTTTTACCTATTTATGTTTTTCTTTCCAAGTGGTGGAAATCTATGCAAACTTATGTCTACATTTTCACCGGCTTTTACACCACACTTAGCACATGATCGATATCTTTCTGACATGTTTGTGAGTCTGACTAATCTATAAATAGGGCACAAATTGAGTCCAAAATCTCGAGAAATACACGAACAACTTAAAACTACGAGAGTCACTGTCTCAACTAAAAACGAACACAGAATGAGTCCAATATCTCGAAAAATGTACACATCACTTATAAAACTATTAGAGTCACTGCCTCAATTGAATAATATCACAAAACAAAGGTAAAATAAATCAAATAATTCGAGAAATCACTTCCGAACTACAATAAGGAGTCAGTTGCTTAGTTCATTGTTAAACTGCACTATTTTGTTTCGCCGCGAGGAAAATTCACTCAAGCAAGCAGAAAATGAGGAGAAAAAGCGAATTTTACAATAAATCAAAAACTATTTCAGAACCCGTAGAAAAGTTTCGAATAGTTAACTGAATTTTTTTGACTGACAGTTTTTTTTTTGTATTGCCATACTATATTGTAAGAAACGGACAATGAAGTATTTGGTTGAACTTTTTGGTGGGAACTTGCGAAGTGACGTTGCGTTTTCATTTTATTTTCATAAAATAGTGTATTTTTTTAGTTTTATTGAATATTATCGGTGGTATTTTGTCCAATAAAGATCAATACAAGTGCACCAGTGAAGTGAAATGAAATGATTACGTGTATAGTGGCTTTTCAAGTTGTCTCAAGAAGTCCATGAAAAGTTTTAGTAGAACGGCTATCATTGTACTAAAACCTAACTAAACTGACTGAATATGACTCGAAGAAGATTTAACATGACTTGAACTTTGAAACTTGACGATTGACGAGAATGTTATACATGATGAATATAAAAATACCTACATTGCTCAACTTGACACTGGCAAAATACACGAAGAGTTATGCCAAAATTTTAAAAAAAAACGTATTTGGTTCCACATTTTCTATTTGTCTAATAATATTTGTTTTGATCATACTATTTAATTTATTAATAAAAATGATATTTTAGTCATTCTTCTTGAATATAAAATAATTAGAAAAGCCGTTATTAAAATTATTATAAAAAACATTATGCTAAAAAAATAGAAAATATCTTTTTGTCTGGCAATATGTCCGGATACCCTATTTATTATGTCTATCTCCCTTAGATTTGTAGCGGTGTCCCGTTCCCACAATTTTTCCCAAAACAAAGATTCGTGTTGGCATTGGCTCCCTAGAAAGTTGGTACCCCCTGCTCTTTGGTCTGTGGTACGGTGACGGTATTGATGGGCGGGTGGTGTTGGTGTTAATTTTAGGATCTAGCGACCAGCGGCATTTTATTTGTAAATTTTTCATTATTTAAAATCTACGCTAGAGCATGTGTGATAAAAAAATATATAATTGCGTTCGTAAACGTGTTCATTCCGGTTGGATGAGTGTTTGGTACTTTTGGGGAGCAAGGTCATAGTTGTTTCATTGATGATGTAAATTACCAATGTAAGTTCAATCTACATATTTCCAGATAAGTGTTTCGATAATTTAGGAAGGAAGAATTATGATCTAGGTACAAAAGTAACTTGCTCTAAGGTGCTACATTCCAATATCCTATGGGTGCTTGTCAAAAATCGTTGCAACTACAACCTGCTCCGATCTAAAAAAAAAGTAGTCCTAGGGCGGGTTTATTTATGTATTTTTGAAATATCTAGGATCATAGGTATTGATAGATAATTCTTTGTTTTTTACAAGTCGTAGTGGCTGAAAAGAAATTTCAATTTTTTTCACCACTAAAACAGTAATTTGTCAATGAATTATCTTTGTTAAATATACACTTTATTATTTTAATCGCACACTGCATTCTTTAGGGATTGTAGATGAAGATTTTTTTTACTTTAGTGATGTTATTGACTTGGGAATTACAAATAATCTTTTGAAGATTTGTCAACTTTAAAAGAGTTATGAGATTATTCAGAGAGTAGCCATAATAATATACTAACAACTATCACAAAACAAAAGAGATGTGCAAAATGGTTTAAATAGAAAAAGTATTTATTATATTTATGATAGATTTGAAATGGATAGCAGTTTAGCCGGATACCAGATATTCGGCCAACCTTGTAGCCGGATATTCAGCCACCTAATATCTGGTGGAACATTGCTATTTCTTGCATGCAAGAAGCATGCTTGCATAGGTGGGATTCATATTCAACAATGAGGAATGACATTGGTGAAGAAAAATTGCCTTTAAGAGAATATTTTGATATAAATAAATATATTTTTTAAATCCAGTATAGGAGCTAGTTATCTGGTATTTGGCTAGATAGTATTTAGACCGCCAGATAGGCCTAATATCTGTTTCATCTTTACTACTTCAAATACAAAATAGTTTTTCTTTTTGTATTTCTAGTTTTAGTTTTTATCAAAATCAGCCTTGACACTCACATGCTTTAAGATTTTGCCTACCATGCCCAGTCGAAAATTTCATCCTGTATGTTTAATTGTACAGGTTGGAGAATTTTATCATTTTTCTATTTACAGGCTGTCAAATCTAAACACAAGCTGAGGAAAGACTTCAACATTGATTTTGTGAGTTATATTATTGTACCTACCTAATGTTATTTACATTCCATATCCTTATCTAATACCTTTAAACAAGCAATTCTTGTATATATATATATAATCTGAATCTCGGAAACGGCTCCAATGATTTTCATGAAATTTAGTATGCGGAGGGTTTCGGGGGAGATAAATCGATCTAGCTAGGTTTCAGTTTTAGAAAACGTTGTTTAAAAAAAAACGAGCAAAGCTCTGTCAGCCAGGTACTTGCTATAATCAAACTTATAAGACAGTTGATGTTTATCATGCTTTGGTCTATATGAAAATAGCAATCAAGAATTTGTTTTATAGGGCAGTCGGCAAGCTGGCGGCCTTCGAGGATGTGGCTCGCGCGCCCTCGCTAGCACCGCGCGCAACAAGACACGTCGCCACACTTACAGGTAAATCATACATTACTAACATTACAACTACACACATACTTTATGTTAATGGAAAAAACATTACTCATAGCTTATTATTATAAATACAAAAACTGTTATTTTTATGAAACATGGTTATGAAATATGCCTCATGGAGTTCTGCTTAGTTTGGGATCAGATGGCCGTGTATGAAGAATTTCCCATGGTCCCTTTCTCATTTAGGGAGCATTAAAACCCCTTGGGCATTATGAATGAGTAGAAATTACCACTAAGTTGTTTGCGATTGGCTGTGTGCCAGATATGGCTATTCTGAGCAGGCGGGCATCGCGAGCGCAGCTCCAGTCTAGCGCCGCGTGTCCGCCTCCGTCGACAGGCCGATATCTTGCGAGTTATTGTCGCTTACGAACAGCCGTTTTCCCTTTTATTCTATGCTATGTGGTTTAAAATGAGGGCCCTTAATGAGAACTTCTAACAAATTAAAGGTTATTAAACGCTTTAGCATGTTATATTCGGGACACGATTATTTTTTGTTTGTTTTACCAATACTGCTGTAAAATAATAGGTATATAATATTCAATCTTATATTGTATTTATATTTGCTATGCTACGTATGTTTACATTATTAATTATTGCTCATAGAGGTCCAGCGTGATACGACGTTACAAGAAATAAGCCATGAAAGGTAATGCTAATATGTACTTCGTTAAAAAGAGGTTCTAGAACGGCATGTTGGTTACTTTTTGTCCGTTTATGCTCTTGTAACTCTCCCTATAAATAACATGAAATGACAAGTTGTGCTACAATATTTTCAAGTTTTCTTGTATTTTTTCTTAATTACCTACAACTTAACTCCGTTAAACCAGTTATTACAACACACTCATTATACGCTTAACACTACTGGTACTTGTATGTTGCAACGCTGAAACTATACCTACCTGGCTAGGTTACTAACACTGAATTTTCTGACCAAACTAGTTCCTACTTCTTACCAATTCAATCAGGTAGAGAAATTATTATGTAAGTACAATAAATAGATACCTATTAATGTAGTAAATAATACACACTTAATGTGTATGTATAATTAAAAAGCTTTCTTCATGTTGATATTGAAATTCAATCACATTGTAACGAAAACATAATTTATTTTATCAATCGATCTTAATTCGAATTCAATCGATCTTAATTCGAATTCAATCGATTTGATAAGACAAGTAAAAAAACTTGGATGAAAGATCGAAAGTGCGAATTAAAGACTGCATGGAAAACAAGTCAATCTTTTGTGTTGTGTATTTCGTGGAGATATAAATCGTTAGACTTACATAATCAAATAAGAGTGGATGATTGTCCGCAACTTTGATTTGATCAATAATAGCCATATTTTACGACGTAGTTAAAGTTACAAATGAGATATTTAAATTAAATTTCAATACTATTGGTTTAGTGTTCTGAAAATTTTAGTTTAGGAAACGAGTCGTTCTAAAGTTATTATGTTCACGTTGTTTAGGGATCATTAATGCCCTAACTAGTTGATAGTATAGACATATGACAAGGTCGCTTTGAATGGTTACGTCAACCAACAAGCGGTACCGGGGCAACCCGTGGCTGAGGTGACCCCGCTGTGGCAGCGATGCCAACATATTGACGACATCCTTATTTTTATTAGTTATACGAATGAGTGCGTCGACCGAACCGCCTCCACAGTCGAACTGTGCGTGTGGCCTCGTGCTGTTTCTATTTACAGGGGCTTGGATAAATTGAAGTTTATCATAAACTATATCATTATTGTAGTCTTTTGGAAATTTTATATGTTCACAATTATTTTAAATGAAATCGATGCATATTGATGCTCTGAAAAAAATCACAAAAATCTGCTCTTCTTTTAAAAATAGTAGGTCAGTGTAACATGCGCATGTCTCCTGAAATATCTACTGAGATATTTTGTTAATAGATATTTTTATCTAAAATATATAATGTAGAGACCACTGAGACAAATATACCGTATAACCAGAAAAGAAGTGTGTTCTCTGGTTTAGAAGTCGTCTTCAAAACTATGTAGACGTTACATCTAAATGAAGTTATAGGTATTATATTATTAGAATGTAGGTACGAGTGCATACGTGGATAATATAAGTGGCTTCCAGTTTCGCATTTTTCACAATTTTTGCTCCGATTTTAAGAGGCTAGTCTCCAAGCGTGGGAATTTATCATAGACTACACACATTGACATATTTTACTCACACATTTGCGTCATCATTTTAACAGAGAAATGGGTGGATTGCCACTGTCCGCGTACTACATGTTATTTAGATAACCACGTTAACCAGTACGTACCAGATCATACGTATATAATAATTTTATATTAATTAGCATACACAGTTAATTTTGGTTATAGTAGGAGAGCTAACTGAACTATCCTACTAACTCGTATCCCGCAAAGCTAGTAACAATTTATATGATGTTTTATTTATCATCGGTCAATGAGGAATGTACCGTTCCAGGCATCTCGCGGTAGCGTATCATCCCTTATATTTTTGAAAGTGTAAAAAACATTTTCACCTCTCTCGCACGAAAAAAGCACTTTTGACGTGTAAAAACAAAAAAAGCTATTTTGCTGCGAGCGTGAAGAAAAGTGATTCGAACGAACACTGCCTTCTGGAGCACCACCATCATCTAGTCTAAAATAAAATGGACGATGGTTTGATCAGAAAATCATTTTAGCCTAGCGATTTAACACATAGGCAAAAAAATGTGCTGGACCGCAATGAAGATAGTTGACTAACTCCAAAAGCGTTAATAAAACAAGTTTCAAATATTGACTTAATTGTTTTCTCGCTGGTAAAACTGAAAAAATGTGTTTCACACGAGATATTTTGTTTTCTCGTGGCTTTAAATCACTCACTGTGCTCAATAGTCTATATATATATATATATACATTAGAATCACTCGCTATGCCCGTGATTCAATTTTTGACTACATCTTACAAAAATAACGCAAGCAAAGTTATATTTCGCTACGAGTGCAGATTTCAAATCATGAACTAAAGAAGTATGTAGTCTAGAATTGAATCACGAGCGTAGAAAGTGATTCTATTTTTAACTACTAACCACAGTGAATTATTTAAAGGCACGAGATATAAAAAAAAATTGCTCTCGTGTGAAACGTGCAACTTTTCACCTTGACCAGCGAGAAAACAATTAAGACAAAGAAACATTTAACAACGAATAGAGACGACTTCAAAACACTACAAATCATAAAAAAAACATGTTCGCTTTTTACAATTATATATAAAGATCCATTTCTGGTAAATAGTTTATGTGATGTGATATGGAAAGATGTTTTTTTTTACAACACTATTTTTAGCTTTATTAAACTTTACTTAATCTAATCTTTGAAATGAATCCCATTGTCTGCACTAGTCGGTGGCCAATTGTATAATTCGCCAAATCATTATATTCCTAACCTAACCTATATCATGATTTGACGAATTATACAGGCTGATTTTTAAATGGTATAGTTGGCCGAAATGGCATTGATGTATACCTTATACAGATCATGAAAAAAAATATAAATAATAATAATAAATATCCTGGGACATTCTTCACACACGGCTAAGAGACAATACTACAATAAATACACTGCAATGTGAGTCTAACTGAGTATCAATTAAATTACTCCAGCGAGTATAATATAGCTATTTTGCCCTGTTAGTACTATTCTGATTGCGAGTAAAGGCTTTTACTAGAGATTTTCGATAAACTTGTAAATCTTGTCATCGTAATGTTAGTGCTCAGGCACCTGACATTTTGTAGGATTACTGATAATGATGTACACTATCCTTAGAATTCCGGCTAAAATACAATTTCAAAATCATCCTGTATACATATAATAAACCTGTAGAAAATTCGTCTATAATTGCAAACTTTTTGAGAAAAAAAAGGACGGAACTAATTGAGCGACACTGAAGACGAATTAATATTTTTAGTGTTGTTGTTTATCTGTATGTTTGTATGCATTTGTTTGAGTTTAAAATATTTACTTTACTTTCAATAATTTTGAAATATCACAGTTATGTAGGTAGTAACAATATTGACAGTTGTCAGTCTTAAT
Organism: Tethea ocularis; assembly: GCA_963555595.1. NCBI lineage: Eukaryota > Metazoa > Arthropoda > Insecta > Lepidoptera > Drepanidae > Tethea > Tethea ocularis. Next base: position 8,553,744 of record OY741959.1, on the reverse strand, counting down.
GTCTTATTGAGCAGTCGCGACCCAACTTATGCCAAAAACAAAATTTTCGTCGAGCTTCAAACTGGCGTGCTCTCACCTTTGATTCGAAAAAGGTACTGAAAATGTTTGATACACGCATTCGGAATAATTCAAATCAATTTCAAATAAATACGGTGACGTTCCGCCATACAAATTACTATGAAAAATGGCGGACGAATTTCATGAATATTTAAACGTAGATTATTGTTATGGTGTTAGTTTGTAAAAAAACTGAGACGGTGAAGGTGGGTTTCATACTTTTAAGTTTTATTTTATACAAAAAGATTTATAATAAATTTATTCGAAATAATCTAAATTTGGAAAACCGCAAAGGTCAATTTTAGGTTTTGAGATAATTTATTATGTTTATTTTCTGGAAATGAGAAAATATTTCACAAATATGGCTAGGTGAAGTTGTTGATATACCTGTTTAGATTTTAAAATGTCTTTGAGATGTTATTAAATGTGGGTTTTTTGCCATTATTTTTGGGAAACCGTAACACATGTTTTAGCGTTTTTCAGGGAATGGGGTCTTAAGAATTATCTAATGAATGAATTATACTTAGTTTTGTAGGTAGATTTACATTTGTATGTATCTAGAGATATGAAATATTGATTTTAGCAATAAATCCTGGCATAAATATTGCAAACTGTTTGGGATCAATAGCGATATCATGATGGGTATTTGGTCTCCAGAAGATATCTCTCTGGAGACTTAATTGCACTCAGGAACATGATTTTTGTTGGTGTCGGTAAACAATGTTGTAGAAGTCGTGTGATGTGCAGTAGGGTTGTCGATTCTTGTCCAATAATTTCGGTACAAAATGTCATTATAATATTGGTGATAATAGATTTTATAAGACTTGAGATATTGTTTTGTTTTGAATACAAAGAGATTGTTAGTTTCATACTTGCGTTTGGTCATGGCATGGACGACAATGGCGTTCACAATTTCATAGCCGTGCGATGATTGTAGCTGATCGTTACCGTTCAATGTTGTTTCGTTATCGAATTTTATGACGTTCTGTCTTTTATCTCCTATCTATAGCTCATTACATCGCTTGATTATTTGGAGTTCGTTCCACAGTGCACGTCCGCAAATATAATGGTGAAAGTGTTGTAATTAGTGCAAAATGCATTGTTGTTGTGTTATGATTAGTTAGTATTCTGGTTAATAAGTTGTGTGCCGATAAGGACAAGGTCGTGTCTTTATGTGCTGTGACCATGAACGGGAAGAGGTTGCGGGTGCAACCGCACCGCCGCCGCCGGGATGAGTTGAACGAGAGGCAGCAAAATTTGCTGCAATCTTGGAGCGACGGTAAGTTCCTGCATAAATTAGCGATTTCTAGTTCTTGTTGTGAGGCTTACCTTCCTTGTGTTTAGTTTTCTATGAATTATTGATTTATGTTTGATACGATTAACTAACCGATTGTTTATTGCCTTTCGAATTTCGACCTTCAACCAATAACACGACCATACATTAGATAGGTAGGTACCTATTGTGCTTTATGAAACCGTTTCAGTAGTAAGTAATAGTAGTTTATGATACTGTTGCATAATAGGGGTTATTAAATACGAGTGTGAGTTTAAGTACCGAGCCGTAGGCGAGGTTCTTAATAGTATCACACGAGTTTTTAATACCTAATTATGTGCAGTATCATACAGTACTTTATCTAAACTCATATAAATAATGTAATTTGAAGGTAAAAAATCGATAATATTTTGTCGTAGGTTTTCATGACTTACGGGTATCGATTATTCGTCATTTCCACTGCTGCCTCCACAATTTCAGATCCAAGTTTATTTCACCTTAGTATCACTGCTATTTTTCTATCATTTTTGGCCAAAATAAAATATGTATGCAAAAAAAACAATACAATAAACAAACATTAATCATCCTGGCGCCCAATCCGTTTGGGGAAAAACTCCTAAGTTGAGATCTCTACCGTATACGCGACCACAGACAAAGTAAATTTGCATCTAAAATTATAATTGTTTAGTCCTGATGTCTGGCCACTTATAATGTTTTTTTCTTTATTATTTTGTTTGACAAGTTGACTGACAGTAATTGAGGTATTAAAACCCAAAAAACATTATAAGTGGCCAGACATGTCCAAAAATTGTACTTTAATGAAAAAAAAATATTTTATAGCATTATCTTGGGAAGAAAACTGTACTATAATATAATTTTTTAATTTCATTATAGACGGGTGTGCATAAAGTGGGTCATTAAAGTACTGTTTTTGATTTCATAATTAGAACTTTACGATATGAGAGTAGATAAACATATTTACGAGTATTATGATTTTAATAATTACTCTTAGCAAAATTTTACTGTTTATGGAAGAAATAATTCTTGACCTAGCTTGCTTGATCTTGACAGTCAAAGTAATTTTTATTTATTGTAGAACAGACACCTAGTGGAAAATTATTATCAAAGATAAGATTTGTACCTACCGATTAATCTGCAATGTCTTGTTGGGTACAAAATATCTCTTGCTTTGTTTCGAAACAAATCTCATATTGTAAGTAGGTAGGTATACCTTAACAACATTCAACTGTTACCTACGTCTCATATGCCCTTTAAATTGACGCAATAGATTAAAGCGTAAGAAATCTAAAATAAATCCGAATTGGGGCTTTCCACTTGCTGAATGTTTAATGGAATTTATAGCTTTCTATGCAATTCGTATTATACATTGAAGTAGGTAGGTAAAAGACTTATTTCGATTTTGAAGTAATGCGGGGGAGGTCATTAGCAACCTTTACTTTGGGACCAATTTGCAACATCAATACAATAGTTCAAAACTAGGTACTATAAAATCATAAAAGTGCGAGTCGGACTCGCATACGTATCGTCCAGTTATGTGATACACATAGTCCATCCAGTTTTGTGAACCTAAAAAAAAAAATATGTAGGATTTGGCTAACTAGGCCCACTTGAAATATTCATCCTTGTATAATACCTCCTAGACTTGTTACTAAACAAAATCACAAATATGTACAAAAAAGGTAATTAATTCATCGAATTAGGCTCATATTTTCTGGAATTCCATTATATTTATGGGAATCGGGAATATCAAACGAATCAATTAAATCATTATTAATTGACTCGTTTGGTCCTGAAGTGGGGTCTAACCATTATCTTAGAATTTCAGAATTTTCAGATAATGGAATGGAATTAAAATTCAATGAAGTTCATAACCATTTCCCTACGCGATAGACCGTGCATTAAATTAATATAATAAAATTTATCCAAACTGTTAATTTGTCATGAACATTTCTACTTTCTAGAAAGCATGTTTAGTGAATGATTTCAAATTAAAATTCTAATTCAGTAATTTTCCAACACTAATGCTATATCGAACATGAATAAAAAAATCAACAATGGGAACCATAGTCAGGTTTAATCTGTTATTAACTTATTAAGTCGTATCATAGTAGTGCAGATCATTGTGTGTTTGTATTTCGACATGCTGCTTCATGTAGTGTGGTGTACATGCATATATTTGCTTGAATAATGATCTTTATTACCCACGCAAATATACCTATGTGCGACGCGTCGTAGTATAACAGCAGTTGGGTGGTGTGGGGGAATTTCTGGAGTGCATGGCCCGCAGATGGCGCGGTCAGCCACCGCCGCCGCCGGGAGGCAGCTATCGATTCTGTCTGTTGCCTCCACACTAAATACGGAAAGTAGACGCCCCGTGAAATGTATATTGCGTCTATACAGTTAAATACTGCATTGCGCTCAAGTTCACTTCTCTAGTCACGACATCGTATTCGAACTTGTTGCTTTCCAACTATTCATTATCTTGATCAAAGGTTTCTTATTCTACTCGTTTACCTATCTAGAAAGTACGATTTAAATTACCAATGAGAGTTGTTAAAAGTGACCACTGTATTAATCGGATATTTTATTTTGTCAACAGAGGTGTGCAGTAGCGAGGAGGTGCCAGAGGTAGAGATAGTCAGCCTACTGCAAGAACACATACCAAAATATCGCTTAAGAGCTGACAGTCTAACGCAGTTTGGAGGTATTATGTATTTTAAATTATTAAATTTCTCCAATCAACGTGAGCAAATTTAAAAATGGTTTGCTAATGTACAAACTTGAAAGAATTGTTTAGTGGAGATCCTTTGAACATTTATCAGAGTTCGATTATGACCAGCGAAAGGCACGACTTGGTACCGGTTCTTCAAAATAGGTGCGGTGAAGTAACAAGTCACTTTTGCTTCAAGTAGTTGGGTTTTAATATACCTTTCATTCCATTGACCTTTAGATAAACACTCATGAATAGGTAGGTATCTAGTTGTTAAAAAATACTAATGAATAATGTTTTAAATAGTAGATTAGCTGGAGTCATTCTACTTCTACTAGTCTAGTCAATTTCAACTGACCAGTGTTAAATAAATAGGACAGTCTATTTTAATTTACATGGGCAATATAATGCTTACTTAATAAAGTTCTTTAGATTCCATCACAGTAAGCATTTACGGAATGCATGTTACGCTAGTGAACAGCTGTAATTAAGTAATAATAAGTACGTAACTTACTAGTGTTGTTGTGGACTGTATTGCGAAATAAAATACTTTTTCTTTCTTCTGGTTCCTTTATTCCTTATTTTGGTTATTTCTTCAGGTTCTTGATTTTCCAGGAATGCCATCCCGAAGAAACCGATGCTATATTTGTATGCATTTTTAGGTGCTGAACTACCTAATAGTTGCGCGAGCTAAAATTATTGTCTCGACCAATCAGAATGTCGGTGTTTTATCTCTTTCTGTCGCGTTGTCTCTGTCTTTACCTACTTTATTGTTTCGTAGGGAATGGCTTTCCTATTACAATCTTATTTTATTTACATTATTATAAAATATTCTTATTCTAATGTGTAGGCTCGGCGTCCTCAACAAGTGTAGTTTAAAAAGAGTTTGTAACGTTAGGAGTCATCCATTCTCGATTTGTCACATTCAGAGCAATAGATGCCGATTGTCGACTGAAAACTATAGTTCACGTGATGCAGCCTAGGTGGCAAAAGTAAACCGTATCGTCTTGTTGGCAATGGATAACATTATGCAAGTTGTGTAACGTAAATGCCAAGGTTTCTTGCGAAAACTTAATATTTTTTTGTATAGGCAATTTGATGATATAATATTTCGTAGGTATATATCTATTATACTAATAATAAAACTGAAGAGTTTGTTTGTTTGAACGCGCTAATCTCCGGAGTTATTGGTCTGATTTGAAAAATTATTTCACTAATAGGAAGCTACATTATCCCCGAAGGTTATAGGTTAATTTTTATCCCGGGAACGTCGCGTGCGAGAAACCGTGGGGAACAGCTAGTATATAACTAATAATAAAGCTACCCCTTTATCGGATTTATAAACAATATTTTGGTCTTTAAGATCTGTATGTAGCCATATCATAAAAACCGAACCCTGTATGAAGTGGCCATCCTCAAGTTGAAAATCTGTCTCCAAGCATCTATTGATATATTCTTACAGCTGCTCTTAAGATCAAGTTTCCTTTAAGGATTTCTTCTTGTGAGTTTTCCATTTTCGGCTAAAAGCCAAAAAGAAGAAAATGAAAGTAGATCGTTAAATAAAAAAATAAATTTAGTATTATTCAATTCTATGCATACGTAGTGTTTATTGACAATCATGTTTGGGTTTTTCAGTAGCAATCACCATTTAGTAACTTGTTTTCGGTAAATAGAATAGGTAGGTACTTTACGTTATAGGCGACATATATGTACATAGGCTATTTAGAAGTATTTTTTTCGGATGTCAATGTCATATTTTTTTTTAGGAATGTGTAATTCAGATATAATTAGAATAGGATCGAAATAAAAATGGGCCGAAGCCAAAATATTATACTTACCAGCAATTTGCTATTTCGTGCTGTGGGTTCAACTAAGGCAAAGTAGTCAGAATGTCGCCGTATATGCGATGTTCCGTCCTAGTAAGTGTACGAGGTGTGGTTTCCGGCGCCGGCGCCGTTCTTAAACGCTATAAATAATGGTGTCTCATCGCTCGAGTCATCGTCCGCTGCGTTGGCCATTATTGCGTCCTCCGACCGGTCTCCCCGACGCCGATGATGCGTGTCATGTGTCAACTTACTGCATTTACTGGAATGTCTCCATGCTTAGTTACTTTTATGGGAGATATCATATACAGAAAACATCACGTTCCAGTATTCGACTACAATCCGTTTAGAATGTAATGTAACCCACTCTAAACTCATTCAAATAAGAACGTACGTGACACATGGTGTTTTATAAGATCTGTCTTGATAATGATTATTTCTATACCTATTAACTATGTATCAAATATGTTGTCAGGTATCTTAGTGTAAATGAGTGAAGTTACACAAGATTATGGATAAAAACTTGCATTGATTGCAGTTTAAACTCTATTTCACAGGAACGTACGAAACGTTCCTGTGAAATAGAGTTTAAACTATAAGAACTAATAACCAGTGGTTAGAGAGAGACCAAGAGTTTGAGGAATTCTGCTCGGTCTGAAATCCTCATAGGAGCCATTGAATGGCTGCAAAAGCTAATGTTATTATGATGAAAGTGGCATCATTATTTCAATGGGATGGGAGTCTTACAAGAAAAGCGACTTGATTTTCTCGTTGTATCATAATGTATCATTTCGTGTGACTTGATTTGATTCAAACTGGATTTGAAGCACTTAGAGAATAAAGTATGATTCAGTTCCCATGACGTCAGAGTACCAACACGGGCTTCTAAATTGTTTTATTAACTACTCTATCATAACCGTTTCAAGTGGAACAACTGTTGTTCAAACTGTTTAATTCTTTGGTTGGTGTTTCCTATCATAATTCTGAATTATATTCTACTTTACTAACTTTCTGCCCCGCGGTTTCACCCCCGATCCCCTATTTTATCTCGTCATCATTCACTTTTTAAACATCCTATCTTAGCTAATGCCTAATAATAACTATCGATAATAGCTATTTGCATGCCAAATTTTAGGTCGATCCGTCCGGTGGTTTGGAGCTGTGTGTTGGTAGATCAGTCAATCAGTCAGACTCTCTTTTCTTTTTACATTATTATATATTTACATCAAAATCGAATCAGAAATGATGATGTCCGCAGGCGAACCAAAGTAACCGACATAGCCCGAAGAATTTCCAAACTTAAGTGGAGATTCTTGGGGGAGGCTTTTGTCCAGCAGTGGACGTCTTTCAGCTGACATGATGATGATGATGATGATATATTTACATGAACATGTATGAAACAATTAAAATGTATTAATGGTTTTCAGGGTACGAGAACCAGGATTGGTTCATTCCATCTCCGGCTCTGCCACTCAGTCCTGAGGACTTGGCGCTAACACCTGACCAGATCAGGGAGACACTCAATTACTTTCGTGAGTTAATTTACTTTATATTTGAAACATACATTCAGCAGTCATTTATGTACACGTGGTCATGAAATTGCCCACAAGCATTCTTCGTGTTTGCACCCTTTGGTTATTTGATTTGTTTAATTAATTAGAAGGTTAGGTACCGTCGGTGAGGGCTCACAATCATTTGGATGCCTTTTCTTCATTTTACATTTAATTAAGACAAACATGCTGTAGTTCTTGTGTAATCCAAAAGGGTGAATAAACACATATTGTTTTTTTTATGAAAATGTACATAGTCTTAAATTAATTGAATTAAGCGCTTTGTTCATTGTCATTACATTTTACTTGGCCAATCGACATAATAATATAACTGATACTGTGTGTAATATGTGTGTACTGTGTGTAATGTTTCTGAAATCGTTGTGTATGTATGTGTACTATGTATATGTATAACCATACTTTATAGGACTTGAAAGCGGAAATTTTCGTCGGGTAGCCCCTAAGAACTTCTGACTAATATTAATTCTTTTTTTTTGTACTACCATAAAGTCTGGAACAATGTATAACCCGCGTAGTTAAAGAATGGTATTAGAAATGGCGGCCTCTCTAATGCTTTCCTGCTCAGAACATATTTCCATCTATAATGATCTGAGCAGGACAGCATGACGCCAGTTCTAATCCCATTCTTCAATTACGCGGGTTATAATTAGAAAGTTTCCTGTAGATATATAATTGTACAGTAATAGTAGCTAGCAAAATCATCACCTATCATCAATTAAATATTTTTCATCTTCTAGTCATCAATTAAACATCTTTCCATTTGGTTCTGAGAGTTCACAGGTTATCTTAAAAAACTTATTTATAAGTATTACATACATACTTATACCTACATACATACTATACGCCGTCTATATACCACTTCTTCGCTATGAACATAATTTATTCAATATTGTATCAAGCATATTCTGATCAGAATTCCTCGTCGATAAAGTCATGATTGTTTAAAGAAACCAATGAATTTCTTGACTAGTATATGAAAGTGTTTAAAAAATTACCTACCTATTGAATTGAGGTTTTGACGCGAATTCTTGGGCTTTCAATTAATGATAGCTACCTACCTACTTGAGGCGCGGACCGAATGGGTGACGCATTTGTCTGTTGGGTGGTCGTCGGTATGGTTGTATCTACGACAGCACTGCGCCTGCGCGAGTCTAAAGACTCGCGCGCGTGCCCTCCAGTGCCGGTCGCGTCGGTAGCCACTCGGCACGCGTGTGTTATATCTCCGCCCGTTCCCTTTCCGTCGCGTTGTAGGACGATCGATACCGCGACACCGCCGCGCCGTACCTATAACGTGCGCCGCATGCAGCGTACTTCGCGCATCAACCGCTCGCTACTGCCCGTGCTAAACATAGAGAGGAGGTGCACCGATGCACTCCTACTAATATAGAAAAGTCGTCCAAATCACACACGTGCCCTCATCCCGTTGCCAACAAAAGCAACCAAATAGTTTGCGGTGCTATCCAGAGTCTCTCCTATTACACCCATAAGGTGTAATAAAAATCAATCAAACTATATTCGCATCTTATGTAAGAGGGTGACCCCGCATAATGTTTGTTATGAATCAGTTGAATTGTTAACTATAGCTGCAAACAAATTTTAATAAACGTAAAAGAATCGTTGGTCGTTAGAGTGTTGAAGGTAAATTATCAAATCGACGTGTCATCGATTGGGGGTGTTGTTTCGAGAGTCGGGAGACGCGTCACAACGGCGGCGGCGCTCGCCGCGCCGCGCCGCGTCGCAACGCGCAACAGCTGTGAGCCAGATCTGTTATCTTGACCGTGAGACCATAATTTATGTCCATTGTTGCCTGATTGTGTAGTACTATACAAAACGTTGCAGTTTACTATTACTTAATTAAAATCGTAGTTAGGCTTGTAGGTAAAAAAGTAGGATCTTATTTTTTTTTACTATTTATTTAAACATATGTTTGATGCTGTTGAAATTTAAATTCGTTTCTATAAGGATTTCTTTTTTTATTTATTGCCAAATTCAGGTTTTTAAATTTATAAACTACTATACGTAATGCTTGTAAAATATTTAATTATTATTAAAAAATAGCATTCAAGGTCAAGTGTATTAATTACAAGATGTATTAGGTTTTCTTTTCAGAAAAACCAATGAACTATGATGAAAAGAATAATTGTTACTTATTAATTGCTTAATAAGCTTATTATATATATGCAATAAAATAATGTATTAAGTATAAGTTATCTTTGAGGAAATTTAAGTTAAATGTTATATGTAGGCATATGTTATATTAAGACAAATAAACTAATTATAAATCTACAAAGCATTCAATAAGATTTAACTAATTCTGAATTCAGAAAGTAATTTCCTGCCAATACCTATCCGCTGTTAATTTATTTCATCCGGATCAGTCTCAGATATATTCAGTCAGTTCAGACAAGTGCTGATCTAGGGATCGTTATGGATTGATACAATATTTTTGTTCTTCTATATTTAAAAACTAGGCTCTCCTCATGTCATTGGAATCCATAAACCCGGCAAACCCAGGTCCGAGCCCTCCAGTTACCGCCCTATAAGTCTATTAAATGTCCTGGGCAAGATGTATGAGAGACTGATCTATATCCGCCTCAAAACATATGCCGACGCCAATAATCTCATCCCTGATGAACAATTTGGCTTTCGAGCCAAACATTCTTGTGTTCAACAAGTCCATCGTATTGTTGAACACATCTCCTCTCAGTACCAAGAGCGCAACATGACAGGTGTCTTATTCTTCGATGTCGCGAAGGCATTTGACAAAGTGTGGCACAATGGCTTAATTTTTAAGATATTTACCTTAGGTGTCCCACATAGAATCGTGCTCATCTTACGAGATTATTTGTCATCGCATTCCTGGAGCACTCTCCTCCCCTCACCCTATCGGTGCCGGTGTCCCACAGGGCTCGGTACTGTCCCCTTTGCTATTTTCGCTCTACACGAGTGATATGCCAAAGACCGACAAGGTGCAGTTAGCACTTTTTGCGTACGACCCCGCCGTCTACTGCTCTAGTAAGTCCCCCTCAGTCATTGTTAAGAACCTCCAAACCGCGGCTAACGCCCTAGGCGCCTGGTTTCGGAAATGGAGGATCGAGATCAACTCTGTCAAAAGCCAGGCGGTCCTATTCTACAGACCCTACCATCGAGGTACCCCCTCCCCTCCAAAGGCAGTTACTCTATTCGGTGAATCAATCCCCTGGGAAAGGCAAGCCAAATATCTCGGAGTAACTCTCGATGATCGTTTGACCTTTGATGCCCACATTAAAGCGGTCCGCGCGCGCGCCGCCTTTGTTTTAGGGCGCCTCCACTTTTTATTAAATCGTAAATCTAAACTTGCACTTAAAAGCAAGGTTAGACTTTATACCACGTGTATCCGCCCCATCATGACCTATGCTAGTACTGTGTTCGCACATGCAGCTCCATCACGGATCCATAGCCTTCAGGTGATTCAAAATCGCTTCATGCGCAAGGCCACGGGCGCCCCGTGGTACATGCGTAATGAAAATCTCCACATTGACTTAGGTCTCCCCACGATAAAACAATTTATAAAACGCACCTCACGCAGATTTTTCAATACCGCCGTTAATCACCGCAACCCTCTTATAGTGAAAGCCGCAACCTACACGCCCTCCCGTATACTCCGTATCCATAGACCAAGGCAAGCCCTCAGCGAGCCGGATGACCCTATTACATTAGCTCAGATCGAAGCTGACGAAGCTCGTAAAAGTACACAACACACTACACACAACCGATCACGCTACCGTCCTCGACGGCGAGGACCGCCGCGATGTCCCACTCAGTCTCTTCCCGTTCAAGCGGCCCGAGCTGCCTACAGTAATCCGACCGCCCCCAATTAGTCGTAACTCGTACAAAGTCCTCCCCCTCCCCCGGTAACGCCCTGAGCCGAGGTTCGTACCCCATACGGGGGTGCCCTCAGGCGTTGTTACCTAAATATTACCCGGCTGAGAGCCCTCTGCGCTCGCCGATTTGTCCGGTAAGGTTGTTGCAGCCATCTGAGGCTACCAACTTAGTCCTTTCAAAAAAAATAATAATAAATAAACAATAATAATATTATAAAGATGTAAAGTTTGGGTTTATTTGTACTGGTTCGTTTCTGGAAATTCTTTCACTAATAGGAAGCTAAATTATCGCAGAGTGCAAGTAGCCTTTTATTTTTATCTCATGAATGCGGGTGACATCGCGAGGAATAGTTAGATATGTAATGTGGCCAAATATCTATTTAGTTTTTTAATTTCTATTTAACTTTTCCTAATACTTCCTCGTCATTATACTCTCAGTTCAACTGTTTCCCTAACTTGTCCATCGTCATAACACGTTTCTTAAAACGCTTTTTTTTAACAAATACCGGTACACTACTTGAGCCCTGTAACATCTGTTTCAGTTGCCGGTCTATAAAGAAAATCGAATAAAAACTTTGCGGTAGACAATGAAATTAGGCATTGCGCACAAGAAATACGTACTAGGAAACATTTACCGCAATCTGATCATGGTGCGTAACGGAACGTGTTTCTTCGTTTATAAGGTGCTGTATCAGATGTTTTAAAATTTGCATAAAAAAAAATAGTAATTTGTAGAAAATGTATGCAATAACAAGAATAAGTAGCCGATGAAGGGTCTAAATCTATACAGGAGGAATTTTTACTTCCCAGTAATTGATTATTATAAGCGACACTATGAGATGTAGCAATAATACAGGTGTTTTTTTTTCAAAATCAATGAGTTGTATTCCCGGCAAGGCAAATAATTTTCCTGAAACTCCAAGTATACAGTTATTATACAGTAACATTTAGTTTTTTATCAAAATCGGCCCCGAGACTCCTTTCAGTATTTTTCGCTATTCCTAATACTTTAGGATTTAGTCTACCACGGCCACTTAAAAAAATCATCCCCTGTATACTAATCCATACTTATATAGGTATATAATTATTTTAATATTATAAATGGGAAAATGTGTGTGTGTCTGTCTGTGTGTCTGTTTGTCCGTTTTTCACGGCAAAACGGAACGACGTAATGACGTGATTTTTTAAGTAGAAATAGTTGAAGGGATGGGGAGTAACATAGGCTACTTTTTTTCTCATTCTAACCCCACACTTCCCTAAAATGGGGGGTGGAAGTTTGTATGGAGCATTCCGCAATTTTCAAGGTAGGAAATTGGTATGCGGACTATTTGTGACTAACAAAAAAATCGTGCATCATTTGTTTTTGGAAATCTGAAATAGGGGATGGAAATTTGTATGAGATTCTCCGCAAAAATGGTACAGAAAAAAAAGTTACGTGGAAAACAGTTAGGTAAATATGAAGTAGTCCGAACGGAACTAGGTAGGTAGGGGTAAGTAGGGGTAGGTTAGGTTAGGTAGGGGTAGGGGGGGGTATGTAGAGGTAGGTAGGTATAGGTAGTTAGGTCCCAGATTTTAATTTGTTCTCAGGGCACGACAACGTCTTCCGGGTCAGCTAGTAATATATAATATAATGTATTTCAACTACCTACGTCCCTATCTAATATAAATAGGTGTACTAAGTAGGTAGGTATGTAGGTCCCAGTTGTTTTTATTATCAGAGCAAGACAACGTCTGCCGGACAAGTTAGGAGTTTGTTTCCGTTACAGATATTAAGAAGTTAAAAATATTAAATGAAAATAATGTACCTACTAGTCGCTTAATAATGCATATTTATTATGTATGCACATTATAACGTACCGTGCGTACACGCTCCGGAATATGAAGTGGTGTGGTGGGTTGTACTAGTTCCGACTAAGCAAGCGTAGTTAGTTATTGGTTCGGTATCGACGGAAGTGGACGTTGGCCACTCAGGTTTGCGCTCCGCAGATTCGTTCCGAGACCGTTCATATGTGTTGGCACTAATCGCGTGCTTCTCCGCGCTGCAGACACCTGCACTTGATCGTGAAAGTTTATAACCACTGGCCTCAAACACTGGGACCGTTACTAAAAGAAATCGTCTTGTTTCAAGTAAAGGTCGTTTTGTGTGTAATTTCAGTGGCTAAATTGAAAATTTCTCCGTGGACTTGACACAATCGTGACTAGTTAAATAGTGCAACAAGTTTGATTCTAATTGGTGTAGTCATTCGTTTCAGAGTTATAGTAGAAATTAATTATAACTAGCAATGAAGACGCACTAACTAACAAATCCGGAATTCCGTTATTTAGCATGACAACTTTGGTTTTCGAAAATATGACATCTGGAAATATCCACCCAGCATACATACCTAGTATTGTTGACCTATTTATTGAAAGCAAAAATAAAATGGATGAAACGCCTACTTAACTACATGCGTGGTACGATTACATTTGTGGATAAGTTTTAATTTATCAGTTGCTCTTACTTGGCTCTTATTGCAGGCAATTGTTTCTCAGTTTATAATAAATATGCTGCAAAGATTTGCGGTTAAAAATACCGAGGTAACTTCGTTCTATAAAAACCATTGTATTGTATGTGCAGAATGTATATTCACGAGCTACACGTACAGTACAGGGCCAAAAATTACATCATGGCACTGCTGTAACCTACTTTCGATTGTTATAGGTAAAAGTCTGTTAAAAATTAAGTTAAGTTATTGTTAAAGCCAATTGCTCAATTACCTGGCACTAAATTAAATTGTTAGTGCATTTCAACTCTCGTATGAAAGTAGCATGTTACAACATTTCATCAATTTAAATATGGTATGATAATGAAATAACGCGGTCTATTAATTAGTGCGAGCAAGTCTAAGATGATTAGAATCCATTCAGTTAATTACAAAAACATATTGATGCTTACCGCTTAATCAACCGTAAACGAATGATCACAAATTATGTATTTTACCAATGCTTTTGTACCGTAAAATTATTCATGAAATAATCTCGATCATGAGAGGTTGCGCTTTTCCTTGTGAAGAATCTAAGTGCAATTTAGTTAAAATTATTGCTATTTCATAATAATAATACGGAAAAGGTTTTGATGCTCATACATTACTTAGAATTCAATATCTAATAATATACCGCTCTAGGTATATTATTAGATTAGTAAAATAATATAGCTAGATAATGAAGACACAAATCAATAACATATTATGTGCTTAGATATAGATCTACAGCTTCAATAAGGGAGTGAATTTCATAAGTTAATGAGAATATAAGAGGTACTGGTGGAAATGAGGAAGGAAAAATTACTCGCTTTAAAAAAAGAAACGATGGAAAATACTACAAGGTTTCGATCATTAGAGTAATATTGACCAAAATCGCTATGAGTTCATTCTACCGACAAGGCTCCCTAGTTGTATGTACCTACACGATTAACATGACACATGAAACTAGCTGTTCCCCGCGGATTCACTCGCGTTCCCGGGATAAAAAGAAACCTATAACCTTCGGGGATAATGTAGCTTCCTATTAATGAAAAAAAAACTTCTAATTGGAACAGTAACACCAGAAATTAGCGCGTTGAAAAAAACAAACAAACAATTCAGCTTTATTATTAGTAAAGATTAAGTACATTATGTTGACCGTCACTTAAGAACATACTTAGGTACTACAAAAATGAATAATTATGTCAACCATCTTGATAGAGTTGAAAAAAAAATTAATTAGCTACCTATGAGTTGTCATGATGGTTGCTATTGCTATTGCTATTTACAACCTTAATGGTGAGGTTGTTCGGTGACGTCAGACCGAATCACGTGCGATGCGACCTTCCATTCTCAACCCGTTCTATCGTTCTTTTACTCATTCTTGTCAAATGTGTATGTCTAAAATATCATAACTAAAACGTTGTCAACTAGAGGATGTGCTCGAATTTATTATTCTTGAAAGGAAAACATTAACAACAAAAAACTATAGTCCGCGGGACGTCAGTGCAGGCCTCATCGCCCCCATACAGAATAAGAACTATAGTCCGAATATTGTTGACAAATTATTTGTATGTCTTCAAGGAAATTCAGTAGGTACATTATGTCAAAGATGTAAACTCAGGTTTTCCTTGCAAGATCTATCCCAAGAAAGCAAACTATTATCCGCTGAACAGCATTCTTATTGCGGTTCCTTATCTTAACGATCTAATCTATATTCATTTTCTCCTTTTATAAATATAGGAATAGCTCACTACAAGTGCGTCATTTGCTCATTTTATGTGAATCTATTACGAAAACGTATTGACTGCTGTTGTTACTGGTTCGAGGCTTTAGTAATTACAGTTAATACGTCAGTTTTTTCTTTAATTTGACCGTGAAGATCATCCATTAAGATCCGTAATGATCTACAGTCCATTGCATTGAGTTAGATTTTACATTCTTCGTTTTAGTATTTACAATCATCTATTGTCGGTCGGTTATAGCGTATAAGTTAAACACACTCGAAGAATGGCGATTGTTTCATTTGATCAAACTACAGATATTTTCAATAGGTATTACGTTCAAATGGTATTATTTTTACATAACCTAGAAACATTTTTCTGTAGCAGGCACGGTAGCAGGCGTGACCCATTTCACTTTCACAGTCACCTTCTTCCACCCAGTTGCAATTTTATTTGGTAAATAGGTCCCGAGTGCACCCAAAGTTTTCATAAATGTCTAGATTAGTTTCAGATTATTTACTTATTTCGTGTCGTGTTTTTTTTACTTTTTTTTGTGATTTTGAAGGCGGTTCTATTTTTATCCGACTTCAAAAAGGATGAGGTTAACAATCGACGTTCCAAGGAACATGAACTTTCAAACATCAAAGAATACAACTAACGGTCTATATTGTTTAAAGAATTATCCCCCTAACCGTTAAGGAGTTGTACCTTCCATCATCAGCTCAGCAACATAACATGATGACTAACAGACGCAAGTATCTGAATATCTTTAGAAAGTACCTATATGGAATAGAACCCATCTTCAGACCCTGACTTGGTGACTATGGGACCACCTGTGAAGTATAACCTTTCAAACAAAAAAACGTCCTTGGCTGGTTTTCTCTTTTCATTAAATGATATAATAGTATGGAAAATTAAAATCTATACATTTCAAAATTCAAATAATATGTATTATATGAAAAGTTGATTCAAAATGAAATTATAAAATTTAAGTTTATGATAAAACAATATAATTAAATTAATAGTTCTGTCATATAATAGTTATCTGAATTTAATTTAAATAATTATATTACATACTCGTTATAAATCCTTATTGTTTCTGGTTTAATGTTATTGGAATCAGATTCACTTTCAATAAACGGGTGTTATACAAATAATTTCAATAGGTATGCTGTTATTACATAGACTAAACAAACTTGTTTTTAAAACTGGAAGTTCTTTTAGAAGGTACGATTAAACGGTATTAAATTATGTGGTGGTACTCAGCTTTTTGGCGATTAAGGTCGATGTTCACCGACTAGAAAACGGTCCGATATATTATAATTGGGCGTTACCATGAATTTTCATAGGAAAAAGTCATCGATTATAATTAATCTGACCGTTTTCTTGTGGGTGAACATCGACCCAAATGTGAAAACTTATATTTTATGAGCACACGTGTTACCATTATAAATATTGAAGATAGTACATACTGAAGACAATAAAATGTTTGATAAAACTTTATTCCACTGGGTGTGAAGGCAGGGTGCGGCGCGCATACTTTGTTCCCATTTCATTGTAGGTAGGTTTATTTTGTAAAAAAATAATTTACAGGTTTCTTCATTTGTCACGTTACCTACTGAATAAGAAGAAGTATCGTAAGTGTTATTTGAAAGAATAATACGGGTAGGAAGGACGTCGTTGTATCGATATTTTCCTCTCATAAAAAAACATACAACGTTTATTTACTTAACGTGTTTCACATATTATAATAATGCATTGACATAGAATTAATTTGAGCAGTTTGCTGGTATATCGTGCCGTACATATTCTAGACCTATTTATATTGCTCTGTCAGACGTTCCATTCGTCCGTTCCAGACGTCTTCTAATGACTTCTTGAAACGATTTTACAGGTGTTACGTCAATAATAAGTAAACATTGAATTTAGTGGCGTGTAAAATGAATTCTCGGTTCATTATGTGCGGATCGTTATCAAGGAGACGTTGTGTTTGAGACTCGAATAAGAGCCTAGTGGACAGCAGTGCAGTGGTTTCAGCGTGTGTGGAAGGGAATAATCGCCGGCGTGAAGCGGGCGGGGCCGATGCTCGCGGCTCGGGCGCGTCACGGCGGAGGGCTGTGCGGGCTCGGGCGCGGGGTGCGCGGGCGGCTCGCGTGCCTCGCCGCCGCCCGGCTTCGATCGCGAGCTCTTCCAGGAGTTGAGCTTCCTTCCCGACGAGGAACTGCGGGAGTGCCTCGGCGAGTATCCAGACTTCCTCTACCATCTCGCCCGGGACAGATTCGGACAACTTTACTTTCGTGTCATCCGGACCTTGCTCCTTGATCGAGGTACGGTTTAATTCAAACAGATGCAGCTATCACTACTGTTGCCTTTATAATGGCTAGCTATTGATAATTAATGATCTTCATGTCTTTGATCACTTCCTCAGGAGTTTCATGTTCATTTCATCGTTCCATTTTAATCTCATTAAAATAATTTATGTTTACTTTTATTTATTTTACCACCTTTGCTAAATTATGAACACAAGCGCTATCAAAAATTCAAATAAAATAACCTTCGACTATAGATATACTATATGTACCTATAAGTACCTTATTCTTAAATACATATTATGAACCGCCTTCAAAGGCACTAAAAGCGAAGCAAAAAAAGTAATATGTAGGAGTTCTAATCTGTGAGTTTGGAAGTATATAACGTTGTTAAAAGGTTTTATGTTTCAATTTTTAGTTTATATTGACCTAGTATAAGCATATTAGCAAACACATTAATATTTAAAGAATTATCCCCTAACTCCTAACCGAGTTGCACATCCCATCATCAGCTCAGCAACATAAGATGATGACTACCATTGGCAAATATCTGCATAACATGTGTATGGTGTTTTAGATGGATACAGTAGGATCCAAGAAATAGCTCATACGGGAAATGTACTTATAAAAACTGTGAAAGTCTATCAGCCTCTCGTGTGAGTGGGATCCAAATTGTGATACAATCGATATCCGTTGTGTCGTAGTGTTAGGTAAGAGTAGAAAAAAGTACATACCTGCACTTGATTATATTATTATTGCTGCTTTCCCATAGGCTTTTTATATCGGAAACTCAGACCAAGAAAGACGGAGCGCCGCAGCGATCATCTTTTTCTTTCTTTCAGTAAAATATTCAGCTGAATTAGATGAAAAGCCTAATAGATAACTACGTATACTATATCTTCGTAACATTTATATTAGCCTCACATTTAATTTAACATGTTACTCCATTGGAACATAATAAGTTAAACAACGTATGAAAATAAGTGTAATAAATTGGCCAAGTGCGGTTCGGATTCGCACACGGAGGGTTCCGTACCATCGTACGACAACAGAAATACTCATAACTAATCCGTCTACTTATTACAGTTATAGAATAGTAATGCTTAAATTGTAGAAATTTTAACTGCTTACTATTACGGTTATAAAGATACAGTCGTTATATTCGTCTTTATTGAACAAGTGTCAATGGGTATATTAAAATAAAATAAAAAAAATGCTTTGTATATGCCGTTGTCAGTTGTCACCCTTTGGGTACGGTACCCTAAAAAGTAATTATGAAACTATGTAACTACATATAAAAAATGCATTTGTTCTCTTGTAATAAAATTTTCCCATCATCGGTGAGTTTACAATAGAAGCTTGTTTTGTCCTCCGCAAAAGCGACATGAGCTGGGATCGAATTGCTTAGTGCGTATACGCTTTATTGCATTCACTCAGTCGTTCAGTTGATCGGTTACTTTGCGCTCGTGTTTTCTACTGTTTTTGACGTAACACCCAATCCAAGTTCGTCCAATCGTTGTGTTTACGCATAATGTTGCAATACTGTTGTAGCACAAATCAATAGGGGATGAATGATCGGGTTGCGGCCGAATGCGATTGACATTCGCTCGTGCTTCAACAATAATCATTTATCATCGTAATCAATAGGTGTTTTGTAAATAATTTAACACCATTACCGGCCGTATCTTATCAGCGTTTGAAGCCGGCAAGCCTGGAACTTAATTTACTCTATAGGTATTCAGACACAAGTGCCTCAGTTACACGCCGTTTTGCGATACTGATTTGTGCTCGTTCCAAGTATTTATCTGTCCATTGTGTCGTATTGTATTGTAAAGATTGTTTAGTACAGTTGTGAGAACTAAGTATAATGTGCCTATGTGAAATTGAAAAGTGAGTGTTGTTTTGTATACAAACTGTTGTGTAGCCAACGCAAGCATATCAGATAATATTTTCATAAGTAGATTGGTGACTACCATGCTATGAACTCGTCCGGCCAAGACCCCGAGTTAACTGGTCAGTACTATTTATTTTCAAATGTTTTATGCTCTGGTAGTCTTGGCTGTAGCTTCAATTATATTTGAAATGTTTTGTTTAATATATTTTTTACAAATATTGAACATTTACAATGTGAAATACTTTCGTACAACCTACTAGCAGAAAGAAATAATTTCACAAGAATTTCAGTTAGGATGGTTAATATTCAATACAATATTTTAATAAACTATAAAAATAATAAATTCTATAAATTATTTAGGTATTTACCGATAAGACAATCACATATAGGTACATTCCTATAAGCGACGTAGGTATACCAATAAAAGTTAGCAAAATTTAAATCTCGAATCGATAATATGATTATTACATTCACCTGATTAGTACGTGTCCTTAATGTACTGGTTTTATGCGAAAACACAACTTATATCCGGCTTCAATTCCATTCTGTCTTGTACCATTTGGAGAATAAAAATCTGAAGTTTTTATATTATTATATTAAAATATAGATAACATAGGAATTATTATTCACCAAAGAAATAAGTAAACAAAATAATTGTTTTTCATTGAATATTTATATAATTGATGAGCTCAATGCCAAGTGATTTTTAATTATAATGAAAATAATATAGTGTCAACTGTCGCTACTCACTTATAAACTGCGATAAATAAACAACATTTTTATTATGACTAATATATTGGACAGTAGAATAGCCTAAAAAGTAGTCCAGTGAGATAAAAACCGCAGATCATAATGCTTTGAAGTAGGTAATAAATTTTTAAACTTTTAATTAAATTGGTCCAATATAGGTTAAATATTGCAATAAAAAAATAAAAGAACCTTTAACAAAAAATTGAACTGTCTTCAAAGGCACTCAAAAGCATCTAATCGTAGGTATTTTTGAAGTCAGTGAAACTATAGATCATGTTCCATGGAAAATATCAAGGTACCGCAGATTTTTTTCGCTGACTTCAAAACTGACTGATTAGACATTCTACATAGTTATTTTTAGTGCCTTTGAAGGCGATTTTAAAGAATTATCCCCTAACTACTGGAAGGTACAACTTCTTAACGGTTATTCCGTTAAGAAGTTGTACATTCCATCATCAGCTCAGCAACATGAGGAGGTGACTACCAGATGCAAATATCTGAATAGCTTTAGATAGTACATGAAAGAAGTGCCTATAAAATTAGAAGTGTTCCCTTGATTTCTCCAGGATCCCAACATTAGTTCATAACCTGATGACTATGGGACCACCTGTGAAGTATTTCAATTAAAAAAAGATTTTTCCAAATCCGTCCAGGAGTCTTCGAGTAATCTAGGAACATAAAAAATAAAGATTCCGACGAATTGATAACCTACTCCTTTTTGTAGTCTGTTAAAAAGATATTATTTTAACATTTTACACTTACACATTTTAACCACTGTAGTTCTTATTCTTATCTATTATATAAAAGAGTAGCGGTTTTTTGGGTAAACATCCCCCTGCCCACACCGCTGAACCGATTAATGTGAAATTTGGCATGTGCATAGATTTTGTCACGTAGACCCCATTTAAGAAGCGATTTTTCGAAATTCCTTTCCGCAGTGGTGGAAACGGGCCCTTTGTGCGATTTTAAGAATCTTAATATCTCTGGAACCATAAGGTCTAGGAGTCTGAAATTTTTAATGTAGCTTTTTCAGTAAAAAATATTAGATATGGGTGCGTGCGTTTCTCAAACTTTTGTCTATGGGAGGAAAATTTAAAAAAATAAGGGATTTGCTTTGTTTCCGTTAAACCTTGATAACTTTGTGAGTTTGAATGTTACAAACTCAAAATTTATATTGTAGGTAGTTTAATAATACTGCTAAAATATATTTTCGGCGTTTCTCAAACTTTTTTTCTTCGAGGAAGATATTACCGATGGAAATTATGCATTTTTCAAACTCTTATATCTCTGCAACGGCTGAAGATAGGCAAATGAAATTTCGTATACGCGTTATGCTATACAAATACTACAAATTTCAACTTGGTGTTTGTCAAAGTTTTGCCCATAGACAAAGTAAAAATGTCGAAAATTTACTTTTAGCATCCTGTTTTTCTCAGTTAATATTTATAGCACAAGCTTGATTTTTGGAATATAAGCTTTCTACAGTATTTTTTTTGAAATGTAGTATCAAGTTTCTCAAAATTTTCATGCGGCATAAAGTTATAAAGGGTGAAATATCCAATTTTTGCACTTTAATATTTTTGTAATGGCTCAAGCTAGGGACCTTAAATTTGGAATATAAACTATTTAATACAATTGAAACAATATTCAAACCAGTGTTTCTCAAATTTTTCATAGATGTCAATTTTATGACACCTTAAATTATTTTCTATCAACCTGTATAACGGAAGTACTATACAACTGAGAAGCATGATTTTTTGGAAATAAGCTACTCTTAGCAAGCACTATAAGAATCCTAAAGCATTTTGCAATACTATTTAGCAATGAAATGTTATAGAGGTGGAAAATTTTATTTTTGACTTTTAGTATTTTTGCAATTACTTAAGCTAGGGTTCCAAAATTTTAAATGTAGACCATGTAACATAAATGTAACAACATGCAAATCAATAATTTAAAAAAAAATGATCATAGACAATTTTATGACATTTTTAATTTTTTTTCATCAACCTGTATAACGCTTTTCCTATTCATTTAACAACCACGAATTTCTGGTTATAAGCTACCCATAGCAAGCACTATAAGAATCCTAAAGCATTTTGTAATACTATTTAGCAATAAAATGTTATAGAGGGTGAAATATTTCATTTTTGCCCTTTAATATTTTTGCAATTACTTGAGCAAAAGATCCAAAATTTTGAATATAGACTAATTAACACAAATGTAACAACATAGAAATCAAAATTATTCTAAATTTTAGTCATAGATATTTATATGATTTTTTTTAAAAGTTTATCAGACTGTATAAAGCTACTCTATTCATATAAGTACCATATTTTATAAATTTAAACTATCATATAGCATGCATTGTTTATAGCACACTAAGAACCCTTCCACTCACAGTATTGTTCAACTTTCATGCCAAAATAAAGTAACAAAGCTTTAAATTTTCTTCAATATCTCAAACAAGTGATCTAAAATTATAATACTTAGCATTTAGTTTATATAAAATAACTAGCTGTTCCCCGCGGTTTCGTTCGCGGGTTTATAAGTAGCTTATAACCTTCGGGGATAATGTAGCTTCCCATTAGTGAAACAATTTTTCGAATCGGACCAATAACTCCGGAGATTAGTGCGTTCAAACAAACTCTTCAGCTTTATTATTATTACCTATATATAGATTAAGTTTTCACCTAAGAAATAAAAAAAAAACAAATTTAGTAAAAATAAACTCAAAACCAATTTTGAAATAATTAGGACCTTCTTAAGTAGTATTTGTTTCTATGAAATCCGTATATAACATCTACAACAATTCAACTTAAAAATATTCAACGTCAAAGCAATTATCATCAAACAAATTACGTATAGGACTTCATGTCGGTGAAGTCATGCATAGTTCGGTTCTTTTCGGTATTGCTCGGGTTACATCGGGCGCCGCGTCGCATCGCCCGTGCTATACAAAAATAAATAAATATCCTGGGACATTCTTCACATATTTTTTTTCAGGTTTTCAATTGCAAAAAGATTTTTCCAAATCCGACTGATAGATCCAGAGATTAGCGCGTTCATACAAACAAACAAAAACTCTTCAGTTTCATTATAGTTTAGATAGATAGATATATAGATTATTATTAGTATAGATAAATTATAGATAGGTTTATGTTGGCAGTTCTTGACAATTTTGCATTAATCTGTATTGTATCATTGAGACAATCATTTAAGAAGCTGTCCTTAGTTTCTCACAAGTTCTGGGATAAAAATACCTACCTTCTTATCTCACGGGTCTACCTCTCTGCCAATTTTCATTACACACTGTTTGAACGTTTAGAAAGAAAGAAGAAAGAAAAACTTTTATCTCCTGCATGGCATACCATTCGAAACTTATATAAAAAAAAAAAAACAAACATAAAATTTCAATATACCTACAAAAATAAAAAATAATAAGAAGGCTGTATGGCTCTGAACCTTTGACTGTTTTTTTTTAACGTAACAAAAACTTATGTATGACTAATAATGGATTGTAATTTTTGACAAGTATTTAAACGTGAAAACTGAACTCCACATGCATAATAGGTATATTTATATAGCATTCAATCGTTACAGAACTATACCTGTCCCTGGATATTAAATAGCCTAAAACCTTCATCTAGGAACCTGAACCTAAGAGGATACCTATCTTTGAAAAGCGCTTCATAATCTGTACTGTGGTTCTCAAGGTATGAGAATACTAACGGACAAATTGACATACATATTATTTGGTTGGTTAAATTGAGTACGGGGTGTTCATGAACTCTAATGCGGGTGAAACCGCTGGGCGAAAGCTAGTAAATTATATAATTATAATTATAAATTCTATTGATTGAAGATATGAAAATTATTTTATTGTTATGATTCTTAGGTTTAACAAAAATCAATAGGTATGTAGTTAACAAAACATCTCGATACTTGGATAAAGCTCTATAGCTAACTTCAAATTTTGTAAACATTATTGATAAACAATAGAAACCTAACTGAAAGCCTATCCATTTACCATCTGACTAACAAATTAAACTTTCAATTAGGCTGTCCATCACCTATTTGCAATTGAAATATGTACCTATGTAAGTATACTGTATACAGTATAGTAAGAGTAAAATTGAAAGTAGGTACCTAAACGGAAAACTTCTTGTGCATTTTTTCTCGCTAAGTAACGAATAATCGTCATTATCCTATTCAAATAAGAGTTACTAATGGTTGGCAATGTTGCGAAATATTCTATCACTATAACTGTTACTACATGTTATAAACTTATGTCTCCCGACTCCTGATGCATTTTTGTATGTTTTAAGATTTGAAATATACATTTTCGCGTGAGCTGCACAAATAGGTAGTAGGCGATAGGTAAAAACTGAAAAAATATTTCAGATAATATTGATACCCTTGTTGTGTAAAATAGTGGTCAGCGAGCATATCATCAAAGATCAACGCCGGGTGGGTCGCAAGTTAAATAAAAGCTTGTAATAAAAAATATGTCTACGATAGATATTTTTTGATTATTGATAGTTGTTTTGGATCATGGCTTTGTATTGTAACGTAACGGATTTTAACCCCCCCCCTTAGTAGTCCGATGCGTTAACCCCCAGCAATAAATGAAACAAAGGTTAATTACTGGCTTAGTTCTTTTACTGAAATATATTATATTATATTTTGTAAGGTTATAAAAATGGTAGTAGGATAATATAAAAATGGTAGTATGCCACAGCTTCTCAGAAGGAGACTAATGTGGGCAACCTGAGATGAATTGCATTACTTATTTTAAATTTTATTGAAATTGGAGGGCGCCAAAAGCAGGAACGGCTGCTTTCCCGTATTTAAAGGTTTGTATGATTGTAGAAGTTATTTATAGTAATTGTAGTCAAAATAAAAAAAAGTGATACAAGCCGATACGGCCCCACCGAACATCAACTCGAGGCAAAACTATGCCCCCACCGAACACCATCTCGAGGCAAAACTATGCCCCCACCGAACACCTACTCGAGGCCAATCTAGGCCCCCACCGAACACCAACTCGAGGCAAAGCTATGCCCCCACCGAACACCATCTCGAGGCTAAAATAAGCCCCCACCGAACAGCAACTCGAGGCAAAAATAGGCCCCCACCGAACAGCTCCTCAAGGCAAAAATAGGCCCCCACCGAACAGCATCTCTTAGGCCCCAACCAAACAGCTCCTCGAGGCAAAAATAGGCCCCCACCGAACACCTCCTGGAATGGACACCAATATTGTCGACATTAGGGTGGTGTGTCTACAAGGCCAGAGCATACAGAAGGATGGACACTGGTCACAGATGTCAACCATGTGCTCGGTTCTTGGGCATCCTATTCCCAGGGAAAATTAATAACAATAGGGACAGAAATAAATTGAAATACTCTGCCACAACTGAAGGTTGGGCAGAGCAAACCCTAGAAAGCATCCACGGTCAGTACAACATAAGTTGTCTGCCATGTGCCTGCCTACTTGTCCGGACCTACTCGGACAAAAGTTAATAAACCCTAACCAACTATAATAATTTAAAAAAACACCATAAATACCTTATGGAGGAAAAGAACCACGCTTAGTAAAGGTGGATCATGTCGACTCCGGAGGGAAAGGAGGTTTAAGATGACCCTGGCTGGCCACGCCACGCGGTTATCATCGGCCGCGTCAGCTAAGACTAATCAGCCGAAATTCTGTAGAAAACCGAATAATAAATGACGAGACACTGATTTAATGATAGAACTAAGCTTCCCAAAGAGAATACTCACAAAAAAGGTTAGGTCATTGACATTCGACCTTTAGATGCGTATACGCCGGGACGCCGGGAGTGAAAAGAAAGAATGTTCCATTGAACTAATGAACTTGACCTAATTACGAAAAGGGTGTACACAACTCGAAGAAGTCCCCTAATCGGTCGAAAAACTCCGAAATACCGGTCAAAAACACTAATCCAACAAACACTGAACTAATGAAATACGGACGGGAATACGTCAAAAACACACTGAACTCTAATTTGATAAATGAACATGAAATCTAGCACTTTCCAAAACAATAATTATTACCAAATTTAGATAATAAGCGAAGTAAACAATGTAGATTTATTAGGTAATGTGGGAAAAAAAACAAAGCAAATTTAATTAATAAGCTGACAGCCCCATCAGTGTTGCCTCAGTAAGAAAAAAAATGTTGCCACGGGAATAACTTTACTTTGTACCGCAAGCAAATCGATTAATCGATTTGATAAAATTTAAGTATTTATCGAATTACAAATAATGTTTAATTGAGTATTAATAAAGAAATGAAAAATTGATAATTGGCTACAACTCCATCTACTATAAAAAGGTATAGTCAATTAATAAATTCCAAATTAAACTACGTTCAGAAATATGACAACTAATCGACTGAAAAATCGATAAAACGTAATACATGTAATAAATAATTGAAGACCCGATTTTACTACGTGACACGACCCCCCCTGTCAGAAGAATTTTGCGTAAATAAGCGCAAAATTCAAGCTGGTCCTCCAGCTTGGAAACAACTCAGTACGTACAAGATAAATCGAGGACTGAAGAAAAGTCTAAATAAAATAATAAAGATGAAAACAATATACTTCAAACTCCCTAACGGACACAACGACAACCCAGTTGTGACCGGATAAGAAGAAAGCAAAAGCAAAACAAACCTACGCCAGTAAACACATGCCTCTAGATATCAACCATAAGATGTTGAACAAAAAAAAAAGAAAAAATAAACCTCCACCAACAAACCGAACCCACGAACAACTATAAAAAACAAATATGAAAAATCCGCTAGTTGGAGATTAAATTCTCCCACAACTCGTCGAAACAACAGTACCCACCTACCTAATAAGTAGTAAACCATCAAACCGATTAACCCTAAACTCAAAATATTAAACCCCCCTAAATATATAATGTACTACATACCACTATTACATAATATTAAACAAAATAATAAATAAAATGATTACAAGAGAGAGAGAATACTTAAATAAAAAAAGACTGTTATCATAATATAAATAAATATTATTCCTACCAAGTGGTCAGCCTTTGATGAAGAAAGGCTTTTGTAATAAAGAGGTCATCACCCGCCCCTAGTACAATGGCTTATTTATTTTTTATAGGAGTTACCGACCGCTCCTAACCCACAAGGTAGAGGAATAAGATACATATACACACAATATATGTTATAAAATAAGAATACAATAAATAGATATAATACAAGTCACTCTTCTTGTCACCTTGAGATACCTTGCGATAACACACATAAGATACTGTGGTTACGCGACAGTAATCCCACAATGAACAAGGATGAGTTTGGAATTTAAAATTTTGGTGATCATGGTTTAAGGCTTTGATTTTAAGAGGTAACCAACCGCCTCTAAGAAAGGCTTATTTTTTAAGAGGTTATCATCCGCCCCTAGTACAATGGCTTATTTATTTGGTAAAGGAGTTACTACCCGCTCCTGTGCGTAAGGCCAAAAAAGAAACTAAATTTCAATAATGATATAATACTTACACATAATAAGATAATCATACATAAATTAATAACATAAGAATTTAAATAGTTAACCCCCAAAACTACAATACTCTTCACCTATAGAAAACCATACCATAAATATACCAACGCCAGGACAAATGTTCTTCATTCCATAATAAAACCTACAGGTCCGGGCTATTCTATCTTTATGCAAAGCTTGGAAAGCTATACTACATTCCTCCATGTTTAGATAATGTAAGTCAAGTAATGGTAAGGTTAAGTAAGTAAATAAAGTAGGTAAACTTGGTACACACCAGAGCACTTCGCAGTAAGCACTACTAATCAAGCTACAGCTTTAAGGGGTATAAAGAATAAAGTATTATTGTCAAACAAAAGTAAGTGTTCAAAAATATTTTGGGAAAAAAAACTTATTCTTAATTATAATTCAAAAGATATTAACATTACATTGATTTTAAAAGGGCAGAAATAGTGGCTATAACGTGTAGTTGTGGGATGTTTTACTAAACTGCAAAAAGGTCACAGCATAAGAAAGTTGAAATAATTGTCAGAGTTGAAAAAAAACTCAAAAATAATTTTAATTAAAAAATGATAAAAGGAAATTATGCAAAAATAAGCTGTATTAGTAGTAAACGATGTGTGTGTACCAGAGATTTAGTTAAAGTAGTTGAATATGAAGTAATATGTAATAGAATTATTTTTATCACCGCACTGTTTTGCAAATCATCTCAAGTTTTAACAATATGTAGTAGTAAGACACAAATCCGCAAGACTTATATGCTAAAAACACAGATCCGCAGTAGATTTATAAAATAGTAAGATTAAAGTAGTAATTGTAATACAATTTTTGACACATTTAACAATATGACAATCATCTCAGGTTACTCGCCACCACGTACGGGCGTCACTGTAACGTAACGGATTTTAACCCCCCCCCTTAGTAGTCCGATGCGTTAACCCCCAGCAATAAATGAAACAAAGGTTAATTACTGGCTTAGTTCTTTTACTGAAATATATTATATTATATTTTGTAAGGTTATAAAAATGGTAGTAGGATAATATAAAAATGGTAGTATGCCACAGCTTCTCAGAAGGAGACTAATGTGGGCAACCTGAGATGAATTGCATTACTTATTTTAAATTTTATTGAAATTGGAGGGCGCCAAAAGCAGGAACGGCTGCTTTCCCGTATTTAAAGGTTTGTATGATTGTAGAAGTTATTTATAGTAATTGTAGTCAAAATAAAAAAAAGTGATACAAGCCGATACGGCCCCACCGAACATCAACTCGAGGCAAAACTATGCCCCCACCGAACACCATCTCGAGGCAAAACTATGCCCCCACCGAACACCTACTCGAGGCCAATCTAGGCCCCCACCGAACACCAACTCGAGGCAAAGCTATGCCCCCACCGAACACCATCTCGAGGCTAAAATAAGCCCCCACCGAACAGCAACTCGAGGCAAAAATAGGCCCCCACCGAACAGCTCCTCAAGGCAAAAATAGGCCCCCACCGAACAGCATCTCTTAGGCCCCAACCAAACAGCTCCTCGAGGCAAAAATAGGCCCCCACCGAACACCTCCTGGAATGGACACCAATATTGTCGACATTAGGGTGGTGTGTCTACAAGGCCAGAGCATACAGAAGGATGGACACTGGTCACAGATGTCAACCATGTGCTCGGTTCTTGGGCATCCTATTCCCAGGGAAAATTAATAACAATAGGGACAGAAATAAATTGAAATACTCTGCCACAACTGAAGGTTGGGCAGAGCAAACCCTAGAAAGCATCCACGGTCAGTACAACATAAGTTGTCTGCCATGTGCCTGCCTACTTGTCCGGACCTACTCGGACAAAAGTTAATAAACCCTAACCAACTATAATAATTTAAAAAAACACCATAAATACCTTATGGAGGAAAAGAACCACGCTTAGTAAAGGTGGATCATGTCGACTCCGGAGGGAAAGGAGGTTTAAGATGACCCTGGCTGGCCACGCCACGCGGTTATCATCGGCCGCGTCAGCTAAGACTAATCAGCCGAAATTCTGTAGAAAACCGAATAATAAATGACGAGACACTGATTTAATGATAGAACTAAGCTTCCCAAAGAGAATACTCACAAAAAAGGTTAGGTCATTGACATTCGACCTTTAGATGCGTATACGCCGGGACGCCGGGAGTGAAAAGAAAGAATGTTCCATTGAACTAATGAACTTGACCTAATTACGAAAAGGGTGTACACAACTCGAAGAAGTCCCCTAATCGGTCGAAAAACTCCGAAATACCGGTCAAAAACACTAATCCAACAAACACTGAACTAATGAAATACGGACGGGAATACGTCAAAAACACACTGAACTCTAATTTGATAAATGAACATGAAATCTAGCACTTTCCAAAACAATAATTATTACCAAATTTAGATAATAAGCGAAGTAAACAATGTAGATTTATTAGGTAATGTGGGAAAAAAAACAAAGCAAATTTAATTAATAAGCTGACAGCCCCATCAGTGTTGCCTCAGTAAGAAAAAAAATGTTGCCACGGGAATAACTTTACTTTGTACCGCAAGCAAATCGATTAATCGATTTGATAAAATTTAAGTATTTATCGAATTACAAATAATGTTTAATTGAGTATTAATAAAGAAATGAAAAATTGATAATTGGCTACAACTCCATCTACTATAAAAAGGTATAGTCAATTAATAAATTCCAAATTAAACTACGTTCAGAAATATGACAACTAATCGACTGAAAAATCGATAAAACGTAATACATGTAATAAATAATTGAAGACCCGATTTTACTACGTGACAGTATGAAAACAAATATTTGGTAATCCAGGCTTGCCGTAAAAACACATTGATTATATTGAGGTTTCAGTTTGACCTTCAATTCAATGAAGTTCAGTTTGACCTTTTATTCCGTGTACTCTTTAAACTAACAGTAATCGCCATAACCTAAATACAAGAAACAAAGATGCTACATCTAGATTCATGATAGCTGAAGTCAATAAGTATTCTCGGATACTTCATTCGTCTTCTTTAAAATAAAATCCCATATGAAGTAACTAAGATGTCTTATAATACATTCAGAGAGTATCTATGTTAAATAGAGTTTGATCGTAAAGGCCTACTTAAAGTGACAAGAATATATGGTTGTAGTAGCTTCTCTCTAGACTTGCATGAGTTTTGAGTTTGATCAATTAATCAATCTATATTTTTATCTTATTGATAATGCTTGTCAATATTGGCGAAATAAAAAATGTCTAATATTGATCTAGTAGGCAAACATGAAAACTATATATTTATTTATAGGTATAGTAAATTGTGATATCATAGTTTGCTATCAACTCTTAAGATTAAATCATTAATAGAACATGCACGTGCCTCTGCCTAATAGAAACTGTATATAAGTAGGTACATGATACCTACTATATGTATAATATTGTTTTCATTAGTTATATCATTACTTTCTTACATCTACTATTATGTATTGTTCTTTATATTTACAGTATTATTATATTGGTGAAAAACTTGTATACATATGTATCTTCGTTCACTGGCTTTAAGTTTTCCTAAAAAAATAAAATAAACGATCTAATATTTATGTACTTTAATGTTATCATTTAAATATTGAGTTTTATTTTATAGTATAAATACATAACGTGCGCTTACGTTTATGATGGGCCAAGTAAAATGCTATGTTTTAGATTCTGATAATGATCAGAAATGTAAATAAGCTATGTTTTTGTACGTACCAGCTCATACACATACACCTTATAGTATTTAGTTTCATATTTTATTTACTGTACATAATTTCCCTATATGTGCAATAGCGTATATCTACATTATATGATTAGTTTGAACTAGATTTTAAATCTATTTTTGGAATGATAGGTTAACAAACCACATCAAGCAAGTGACCACTTATGTAATCACATAACATAGGTACTTATCTAATATGTTCTATAATGTGCTTGAGCTGTTTGCTATATGTAGATGTTCTTTTTACAGTTCTATGCAGCAACAGGGTGAGCCAAATGACAAAAACCTACAATGACATCGAAGCGGTAACAAGGCTCTTAGAAGAAGTAAGTTCTGTTTAATTTGCTAATGATTTTTTGCCATCGTGGAAGAGATCACCGTCGATTAGTGTAGTCGAGGGTAACATAAGGAAGTCCTATTCTTTCTCATTATTTAGAAAAACTTTCGCATTTCCTTTGATATTATTTCTGCTAGAAATGTATGGCTGATTAGCTTTTTTGGTAGATTTAGTTAGTCGCATAGGTAAATTGTATATTCTTTTTTCGTCATAAAATATTCACATGCGAATAAATAAGTATGTGTATATCCATCGTGTCAGTGATGTGATGACTAAAATTGAAATGATGTTACTCAAAACTAACAATTAGTAGGTAAAGTAATGATTCTAATGAGACATTCTTATTTTTATGTAAGAAACGTATGGATGGCGTTGTATTTAAAAGAGAAATTTATTGATTGTTATTAGAAAGAGAAGGATCTGGAATTGACAGCACGTATCGGAAAAGAACTTCTGACGGCTAACGGGCGTCTGGAGGCGCGCGTTACTGCGCTAGAGGGGGACCTGCGCAGTGCTCGCGACCACATCACGCAACTGCGACACGATCTCAGTGTCAAGACAGATTTACTGCAGGTATAGAAACGGTTTGATTTTTCCGCTAGAATGGCTGTGAATGGACACGAGTCCATATATGTCTCTGTGTCTCTATTTTTGGGTTGAAAAGTCACTCAGGGAGAATGTGGATCATTAATTCCGGAGATCCCCCCAACTACATGCAAACTTGACTTGTTTATAATATTAGTGTAGATATGTATAAATTGTTGTAGATACTAACAAATGACACAGAGGAGACATTGTCCCCGACGGAGCAGGAGGCAGCGACGGCGGCTGCGCTGCGCAAGCGCACCGGCGCACTGGAGCGGGAGAACAGAGCCCTGCGCGAGGAGGCCTCGCGCCTCGCCGCCGGCGCCGACTGCGCCGAGCTGGCGGAGCGACAGCTGCTGCGTGATATCGCGCATCAACTTGGTAACATTACTATATTTACAATAATTTAGATTTGGACGTCTGCCCCGCAGGCACACCCTAGTTAGACTCTTCACGTAATTAATTTCATTACCTACTCGTATTATATGCCAGGAAAGACTTCTACTAGAGTTAAACAAAGCTACTAAACCCTTAAGGTAGCCACCCTTACCGTCTCAAATTTCCATCCTGTATACGCAACGAACGGTGAGGCCATTAGTCGATAGGCGGGGCAATACTAAGAGTTATGTTAATTGTTAGTAGCGCACGTGAGGATTTTCGCATCTATGATTGGTTTTTTGATATATCAGTCAATTTACACAAAAATACTGTACAATATGGTGAATATTTCAAGTTATGCTTTCTGATGCTCGTCATGTCGAATGACATTTTCTATTGTCCTTATAATATTATGATATAAGTTTAGTAGATTCAGCGTTCAGAATATTTAACTTGCCTAGCAGATGTTTGCTTGGTCAATGGCTTCTAGGGGTCGTCTTGTTTATTAGTGCTACGAAGTCAAAGTTATGTAATTCTTGATATTCGATTATTGTCATAATCCGTTTCCAAGAATCAAAAATTATCAACAAGATTTGTATACTTACTTGTAGATATTTTTTGCACATGGCATAGGTATGTGGTTACAATGGAGAACGGAGGAGCAAGGTAATGCCCATGTACAAACAGTGTTGCCAGTATTACAAAAGTAGTAAGTGACAAACAAGAACCGAAAACAGTAATGACTAATAATTGGTCGTAACCTTGTTATTTTAAATACATACGAATAATGTATGACATTATTCCACCGACTAGACAGGTTTTAGATGCCACAATAACTAAGTTTTGCATGAAAATATAATCGTAAAATGTTTGGGAGGAGGGGCAAGTGCAAACGGCGTGTTTTATTGGTCAGCAGGATGGACGGCGAGTTACGGTTAAAGTCTGTCTGGTCTGTGCATTACGCTCTTAAGAAATAGTTATTGAAAAAAGTATTTTTCCACTATGAAAACTTTCGAGTTATAGTTTGACCGCAACCCCTGTACCGCGCTTTAGGTACGCGAGCGCCGAGACGCGGGGGCGATAGGTACGCGAGCGACGAGACGGGGGCGAAGCAGTTGCTAATCTGCCGTAATTGTTCACGGCAGCAACTAGTCTTCCCACTCCCAACCTCCCCGCGCATAACTAAGGCGCGGTACAGCGGTTGCGATTAGACTATTTCTGTAGAAAGTTATGAAAAACGGAAGTAATAATTTGCAAACTATTTAATTTTCTGATATTTTCCGCCCGTTTGTTTTCTTGCTACCCCTACCTCAAAAGTTTTGACTTTTTATTCATTACAAATTGTATACTTTATTATTATTATTGTTAGCAGACTTTACATGCATAAAACCACGAAAATGACCGAGTTGTCTTATCAAGTGTATGGCAATCTGTGAATGTGCTATTTTTGATGTTTATCTTGTACAATGTTCTACATTATTCGTTTAGTTTGTATATCTCCTGAAATATCAACATGAAATAAGGTGCCATTTATCAGATAATGTTTTAAATAATGATGCATATAAGACTGATAGGTTTTGATAACAATAAAGAACATTATAGTACTTAAAATATGCATTAATGTACAGACTTATGTGTGGATAAATTTAGTTTATGTAGGTACTATTTACCAACTGTAGCTTAGATTTACCTTAGTCCAGGTAAATTCCGACATAACCAACTATTGTTAACATAATTGTACTCGAGTATGAATTTTCATTTTTAATTAGTACTTATTCTTAATGTTCGCATAACACACCATAGTATAAATTGTACCAATTTTATGTGTATAGGAGACACAGGAAACAGGAATCCTCCACTCTTGGGCTCTGTAATGTGTGTAATTATGAGTTGTATGCCGGACACGTGAAAGCTAAGACGTAAGATATAATATTATTTCCTGTAATTTTGACAAATTAGCAGCAGTAGCCTTGAACTCAGAAGGACCGGGAAGACTATTGTATTTTTTTAATGTTTATCAAATTCATAACAATATACATACCTAACACAAAATTATTTACTTATCGTGATATTATCATTATAATCTGAGGTATGAAAACTAGCCATTGACGCGGCGCTTGACGATAGACAATTAAGTAGGTAATTGTTTTATGTTTGTTTTTACCTGTCATCAACTAGCAATTATTACGGATGATTCAAGACGCTTCGGAATAGTTTAAAGAAGAACAATGGTTTGGTGGGGCAAGGTGGCCTAGCAGCGTGTTTTCTCTTAAGGTTTGCACCCTGTCAGACCATACTTGTTTCAACTTTCCTATTATCATCGCGTGCAACAGTACGAAGAAAGAAGATGTTCACATATAACTCAATATATTCTCATGTTTTGTGTTGGTTAGTTAATGTCTTTGTAGTTTCAATAAAAATGCCTTCTTGTATGTATCAGTAAATTCTATGTTATTTTAATAATTGTTAACAAACATATGAATAGGGTGTTGACATGAAACTCTCAATCTATACTAATAAAGAGGTTTGTTTGGTTGGATGAAGAAAGTAGTCTTCAGAGTAGTTACTCTCATATTAGTGAAAGAATTATCAGAAAAATTACACCTACGCAAATTCCTTTATTTTCAATGAGGACTGACAAAATTATTGTAACATTACTGACAAAGTATTATACGCGTATTCTGCGAATCAAATCAAATAGTTACGTAATGCGATTAAAAAGATCAGCTTTATGACAGACGGACAGGCGGCGTAGCACAATTTTAATAGTCTCGTCGGGCACTCTTTGGACAAGGAATCCTAAAAACCATACATTGCATTCATTATATTTGGATGTATAGAGAGAGAGGAGGTATAACTCTTGGGGATTCATATGTTTAGACCTGCATGTTTTTATTAATGAGGTATATAAGTAACAATCTTGCATTCAACTGAACAGCAAGTGCGAACTCCGAAGCCGGTGTGCTGGGCTCAGAACTTTCGGAGGAGAGGCAACGCGCAGCGGACCTTCAACATCAGCTCGACACCACAAACGCAAGACTCGCAACCACTGAACGTAGTTTGCAACAGGTAAATAGTTGTCATTTATATAGGAGAATTATTTAAGTGGGCGTGGTAGACCAAATCCTAAAGTATAGGTAATAGTGAAAAATGATCGAGACTCTCTGAAAAAATTACCCTGATGATAATACATGTATAATTAGTTCATTATTGTTACATGATTTAATCTGTTACCAAGTTTATAGGATAGTAACATGGAAATTTATGGGATAATGACCTCGACTCTGTTGTTTACAAATTAAACAAATATAATCAAAATCGCACTACATAATTCTCTTTCTAAATAAAATCATATGAAAGGCATAGGGTAATTTGACAGCTTAAAATTTATCTCCTATCCTTTTTCAATAACGTATGTAAGACGACGTGCCATGACTATTATAAGTTTAGTCGTAAAAAACAGAATCGTCACCAAAAGATAAAATAAAAGTAAATTACCCCTTTGGCTTAATATTTTAAGGATACTAACCAAAACGAACCAACCAGTAGGAATTATGTGAAAAATATCATGATAAAATGTCGTAAACTTACAGACAAAATTTATTATTAATAGGTGATAGCCTTGAGATTGTTTAAAGTGGATAAAGCCATAAAACCTAGAGCTTAGCACGACTCAATTATATTAGAATGTCTAGACTCTAGAACAACTTGGCTTCTTGAAAGCGTTTAATGATGTCTTATGGTAGTTGTATTGCTCAGTCAATAATTTAATAATACATACAATACAATTAGATAATCGCAATTGTCTGCATCAATCATTGTTTTAATTAGGATGTTTTCTTTTTTTTCACAGCTAACTGCAGACCACGAGCATACATTACGAATATTAGAAATAACGAAAGACAACCAAAATGCTCTCGCGTCGGAATTGGCTGATGCAAAGGTATGTGATATAATCTAACATTCGGACATATGTGTTATCTTCGTACTTTTCCTCCTATTTTGTAATAGATTCTCCTACATTCAATTAACATTTATTATATCGAAATGTATAACTATATTTATAGAATTTTATTAGATGAGTACATTATTGTTGCAATTACCCACTTACCTATACAAGTGGGCTGAAAGTACAAGGTACAATCTATTGTACCAACCATGCTTTGGGAAAGTCCCTTGTTTAGCAACGACGTATACATAATATTTGTAGATACTAATGATGACAATGACCTTGGCCGCGTCTACATTATTCTTTTATTACAAAGTCAGAATGAAATAAAGATACCTAACTAGTTTTCTTGACTCGGTACATTAAATACTTACTAAATACGGAGCTATTTATTTATTCAGTTTGGACGCATATGAAAGTCTATTCAGGTCGCGTTTTTATAAGCGATTATATAAGTAGGTTAACGATCTACATACGTGTACAGTCACGCGGTAGCTAGGTACATACGCATTTTTACACAAAAAAATCTTCTATGTCATTCGTTATTTTGCCGAATCATACTTTGAACATTATTGGTTTGGTATACAAAAACAAAAAATATGCATTTGAATGGTATTGGGATTTAAAACCAGTTTTACCAAAGCTTACAAAGTTCGGAAACCTGTACAAAGTCACATTGTCAAGCCTGTTAGCATTGCTAATCTCCGTGGGCAACCAATGGGTAGCCAATTTTTGTCAGATGGACCGTCTGCCTGCTGTCCAACTGTTTGATATAATTTAAATGAATTTAGTACCTTGAATTTATTTTGCGATTGAAACGTCTGTCGATAATACAGAATTTGCAAGGTTGTAATTCTGGTTCTTTTCAGTAATCGTTTCTCTGTCGCCAAATATATAAAGGTGTACTCTTGTGTGCTATATGTATGCTCTTCACCTTTAGCCTTGCACGTGGTAAAAACAATATAATTTAGCCATATTCAAGACGCAGCGTCGGCAGGTTCCCGACCAGGTGGACCGACGATCTTGTGAGGGTCGCGGAAAGCGCTGGATGCGGGTAGCGCAAGATAGGCCATCGTGGAGATCCTTTGTCCAGCATTGGACGGCTTTTGGCTGATATGATGATGGTATTGAATAGATGTGAATAAACATGTTGTTAATAGGAGCGATACGCAGAAGTGGCAGCTCACCTGGCGGAAGCTCAGGAACAGTTGCGACAGGTGCGCAAGCGCGGCGAGCCGGTGCGCGGGCTCATGCCGAGCGTGGCCGCCGCCGCCGGCCTGCTGCCCGCCAGCCTGCACAGGGAGATGCACTCCTCTGTCTACTCGGAGCTCAGTCTCGACTCGGGCATCGGCGATCCTCTTGCACAGTTAGTTACATTTCATATTATTTATTAGGATTTAATTAAGATTTGATACTGTAAGTTAAAGAAATTAGTCTTTCGTTTAAAGACCAGCTCAACTGGAGATGTACCTCCACCTTATAGAATACCACTACCACTTGATGTTGTGTTCTTGTGCGTCGCCGAAGCTCATCGGGGAATGGGGAAGGAGCCCCTCCTTCCCCATTGCAACGCACGAGTGATATCCCCAATGTTGCAAGCGTCAATAGTCTCATGCTCTATTGCCGACTTAGTTGTACAAAAAAAAGTTTTAAGTATACCTATTTGAAAACTGGAATAAAGAGGAAACTGAACTATGTCTTGTCTTGACTTCAGCTCTAGAAAAATAAATTATACTTAAGAGGAGAGGATATACCTACTTAACTAGAAAATTGTACATTACATTGCAAAAAGAAAACGTGTCAATGACATAATCGATGATGTAATCGTCTAACGTATAACAGCTCAAGCATGCAGAAGGTGTTTGAGACGGTGCAGTGTGCATCGCGGTGGTCGGGCGGGTCTGGCGCATCGGGCTCGCTGGCCGGCTCGGACGTGGCGGATGCACCCGCAGCCGCCTTCCCCAAGCCGCCGCCGCCAAAACACGGCAGCGACTCCTTCTTAGACTACTCCTCAGATGCCGAGTCTGATGATCTCTATCCGTGAGTATCTCCAATCAGTATTCAAATGGATACTATATTACACTTTTGGATTCCAAAACATATTTGATTCAACATAGATGGCGAGCGGATCTTTACCAGTTTTTGACATCATTAAATATGATTTTCATGTCCCATACGGAGATGATATATTTTGAAACCTATTGTATTTTGGGTTGGTCATGCTGAACAAATATTACTATGGGAAACTCAGAACCGTCACATAATTCTTAATGTTACACCTATTTGCGAATAGTATACACGTACGCTCGTCGGCGATAGTGTAAGAGTGTGAGTGTAGTGCCATGAATTGTTCAGAATAAGTCAAAAGCCAAAGATTGCAAATATCTTTTACAATAGTTCCTGAAAATAAACAATTAGGTACTAGGGTTAATAAAAAATAATTTGCGGTGTCTGAGGTTTTGAGATATTTCAATTACTCATAGTTTGCTCATAGTATAATATATAAGGATATTTTTAAACTTAAAGGCACTCATGTATTTGTAATTTGCTATATCAGTGGTGGAACGGGCGTCGGTGTGCCGGGGGCTCCGGGTGCGGCTGAACTGGCGGCGGCGCTGAAACGCCTCACGCCGCAGGAGATCGACTCGCGACGAGCTTCTCTCACCGCCTCGCATGTCTTAAGGCATAGAAGATATACAGGTAAATATACACACGGATAAGCTCACGAGTATCATGATATCACATATTCGTAACTGTACAGGTTCGTGTTTCACTGTTATACGCGAGTTCCTGGGAAAACAATCTTTTGGCAATCGTTTTTATCCATTCAGGCCACAAAAAGGCTTATTGAAACCAATAAAATACTTATGATAGATGCAAAAAGGCCTAAAGGTTGGTTTTGAAGAATTTAATCTTTATGATATTGTAGTGACATAGATATCAACACTATTCTATTATTTATTTATTTATGCAATTCAAATATATAATTGAGGAGGAATTGTGGGTCAATCTTTGTTGAAACTTATTTATTTTAATACAGATAGGGACTTGAGTGAGGAGAGTGCAGTGTGGGGCGCAGGCGCCGCCGGCGGCTTAGCGCGGTTTCGACCGCCACACAAGCTGCAAATCGTCAAACCTATGGAAGGCTCACTTACACTACATACGTGGGCGCAACTAGCGAAGCCTACTATGTCAGGTATGTACAATATCAGTGTAATACACAGGTTGATTTTGGGAGGGGGGTATAGTAGACCGAAAGGGCATTGAAGTATACCTTATACAGGTAATGAAAAATATTTGTTAAAATCGGTCCAGGCGTTCTTGAGTTATAAATAGTGTAAATAACCCGACTTTGTTTTTTTTTATACATAATATATATAGAGATTACTAAGGTTTAAAAATGAATTTTCTTATTTTTTAACAGGTCTGTTAGAAGATCAAGAAGGTGTGGGAGTTCGCGGCACAAGGTCTGCGGCCGCCCTCGGTCTCCGAGTGTATAGGTTATCGGACGTCGAGGAGGACGACGACATGCCACGGTTACCTCACTCGAGCCACGTCTACACAATCACAAACAGGTACTTATCGTATGTATATTAACGTCTTCACAAAAAAGCCGATTGCAGATTGGGAATTAGTCAGTTAAACAGGAGGGCTTTGTTCATCGCTTAAAAGAAATATTGTTCTGCAGTACGGTGCTACATCCAAACGACGGCAGCTTAGTGGGCAGCAGCGTGAGCAGCGTGTGCAGCAGCGGCATGTCGAGCCTCTCGAGCAGCGTGCTCGGCAGCGCGTGGAGCTCGCGGCTCACGTCGCGCCGGTCCTCGTGCGCCGTGTCGCCGGTGCACTCGCGCCGCGAGTCCGTGTGCCTGCCGCCGCCGGCCGCCACGCGGCCTCACTTCACGCCCACCGCGACGCCCGCCAACAGCCCGCTGCTCGGCTCCCCGGACGCGTCGCCCCCCGCCACGCCGCGCCCCGGCGACGCGCCGCCCTCGCTGCACGCGCTCATCGCGAGCGGCACCTCCATCCTGCGGCGGCGGTACCTCACCTCGCCCAACGGGGACGGCTCGCCGGCACCGCTCGCGCTGCAGACTCCCGGCTCACTGTACATGGGCCTCGTGCACCGCAGCCCGATGGAGCAGCTCACGTGCCTCAAGCGCACGCTGCGGTCGCCGGCCGCGCCGCCGGAGGGCTGCCAGCCGACGGAGCCGGCGGCGGTGTCGGCGCTCGGGGTGCCCGGCAACCCGGGGTCGGGCGCGCTGGAGGCGTCGGCGCGGGGCGCAGGGGCAAGGCGGGCACCGAGAGCGCGGGCGCCGCGGCCGCGCGCGGACCTGGGCACGGTGGGCGCGCCGGCCGCGGCGCCGCTCCCCGCGCCGGTCCTCGCCGCACCACACTCCTCGCCGCTGGGCACGCTAAGCATGTTTTTCGGCCGCAAGGGCGGTCTCCTGTAGGATCTCCCGTATCGATATGAATTCGATAGTTTCAGTCTTTTGTGAATGTTCGCCGAAATTTTTACTATATTTATTTTCTGTAGTACCTTATCGTCGACGCCGTGCTTGTCAGTTCATAGTTGTTAGTTTTACCTCGAGCCTTTAACAATGTTCAATGTAAAAATACGACCGAGTACTTGAAAGCAGGTGATGTCAACAGAACGGATCGAACGAAAAATGGCTAATATTAGAAGTAAAATAACTGTGAACGGACTACAGTCCTGTTTGCGCAGCGTCCGTGTATTTTCTTTTATATTATGATTTAATTTGAGATTGCGTTTTATTACGTTTTGACGTGTATTTTTCGTAGTTATTTTTTATCTTGAGATTTGCTCATTTGCATTTATACAACGACTTTGGGATCGTTGGTATCTAGCGGTGTCAGTTTTCTCCGCTTCGCGGGGGCTCATCCGCTTGACGGAGTATTTTTTTTTTTAATGTATTAATTAATTCAAACATTCCCTTGAGGAGTTAGATGATTTTAATAGCCGATCACCCCCGTGATCGCGTATCGTTTATCGCGAAGACCAAAGTACCGATTGAGCGTGCAGTTATATTAAAATAGCAAAAACAAAAACAAATAAAAATTGAAGACATGTTGATAATTCGATCGAACCGAAATTAAAAGATCGCGCGAGGAGATGATCGTTTTGTTTAGTTACTTAAATGACGAATGTCGATTTTATTACTATTGATTGTATGAACCAAATCTATCCCGTCATTAAAAAGTCTGTAGTATTATAATGTAAGGTTGTAATATTTATTATATAGGTAAATAGTGAGACTTAACACTTAGTTTTGTAGGTGCTTCTTATTAAAGTAATGATCATTTTAGATTACCAAATCTCATCATTGCTTTAGTATTGTTATTTGTTTAGTGATATTTTGTTTCGTTACTTGTCATTTGTAAATAATAGAATTTCCATTAATTTAGAAGAGTACAAATTATTTATGTTAATAAATCAGAATTTGAGTAATTCATAATGAATGGAAAGTGTCAATCGTTATATAATTTTTTGAAATTATTCAAGTTTGCCAGACGATCACTTCGTATTCTTTCACCGTCTATGTACATGAGAACTTTAGGTTTGAATAAGAGAATGTTAAATTAATTGGAAATTAATGTAAAATAGTTGTTACTAACTTAGGGTCTGAATAAAATAATGGTGCATGCCATAGGAT
This sequence comes from Tethea ocularis, assembly GCA_963555595.1. Taxonomy (NCBI): domain Eukaryota; kingdom Metazoa; phylum Arthropoda; class Insecta; order Lepidoptera; family Drepanidae; genus Tethea; species Tethea ocularis. The sequence continues at coordinate 8,511,033 of OY741959.1, read as the reverse complement.
AAGTAGTATTGAATTGAGTTATACAATTGTATAACGAGACTAAAATTGAAGTTGTTCACAGAACTCTTAATCACAACTGTCTTCTTTAATAGCAACCAGTTAAATAGTTTAATTTATTCAACTAATGTTAGGTTATTAAAATTGGTGCTAGATAGATATTATGCCAGTGATTTTCTTTTTGTTAACAATAAATGCTGTGCGAATAATTGTTGACTGCACACATTACACTTATAATTTGCGTATATTTCAGTGATATTGTTCCTTGGGCCAGGTGTTTTCTTTTGTTTTTGGTAAATAAAGAATGAAGCGTGAGGTCATAACATTGTACGGGCTGTGAGGTGAATGAATGCTAGGGTATGTTTGCGACATACTTAATGTATTGCAGTGATGTAGGCACAAACTGTATTGTCTAAGGGCGACTTGAGACTTTGACGATTACAGACAATTGATTGTATTATTACAAAAAATATAATTTAATCAATCGAGAACTATTGTTTCATTTACTTGCCTACTAAAACATACATTTTAGCTTTATAACAGAAACCTAGGAGAACCTTGATACCATTTATGTTATGTATTTAAAACTTGTTTTATTGCACACCACACCTATAAATCTAAAATAAAATATCCATTATTTACGTGCGATATAATAATGATCTTTGGTGAAGAATTAACAATACCTGTATTTTATTTTAGCTTAGAATAAATAATATACTACGTACACTTTTAGTATAACTCTGTACTAAAACATAGATACAGCAGCATCACAAAGTTATACAGTATGTTTCTCAAAAAGAAAATATGCACGTTAGAAAGGGCATAAACTAGAGATGTTTTGATAGAATCAAACAGAAATATGCGATCAATTTCAGTTATTTTTACGATTCCGGTACTCTTAAGAAAAAAGACGGAACCCTCATAGGATCGTAAATAAATGAATTTCAAACATGGGGGCCACTTTTGGGGGGTAAATTAGAAAATTAAAAAAAAGTTTTGCCCACTAATACTTTGTGTGACATATGAGTAGAGGATTCGATCCCGGGATCCCGGTATTATTTTAGTCCCGAAATTTTCGGGATCAAATTTAATGAATGTCGGAATTAAATAAATCAATAAAAATGTGCGTGGAACGAAACGCACTTACCTTGATTTGACTTTTTGACGCGTTGGTTGGATGGGTTGTTATTCCTTAGATCTTAATTTCGTGGTTCAAGTGAATAATTTATAAAGGTTCTGGTCAATTTAATTTAAAATATGACTACATATAAACATTGATCACTTTAGCATAATGGTCTTTTTTATAGTTTATCTAAATAAGTCTAAAGAAGTTAATTTTTTGAAGTTAATTGTTAGTTTCTTAAACTATTTACAGAATTGCCTAGTATTCTTATTTTATAAGAAGAAGTATAATATTTTTTAACCGCCTTTTTGAAGGTTAAAAACTTAAATATTTTATGTCGTCACAAAACTAAAAGATAAATAAAAAATGATTTTGATATGTTTTACTTTCATTTTGTTAGCTCTTTCCATTATCAATACAATCCCGGGATCCAGGGATTAACTGTACATAATCCCGAAATCCCGGGATTAGAAAAATCGACCGGGATCGAATCCTCTACATATGAAACTCGTTGTGCGGATCTCAAATAGGTATATATTTTTATAATTCATACCTATATACAATTTGTATTTTTTTTGAGTTTATCGGGTTGAAGCGATATATCGATTTTTTATGAAATGTCGATTTGCACCCCTATTGCTATGGCAACGCTTATAGTCAACGTTTACCTCTTTGACTTTTACATCAATAGTAACAAAGAGAATTTAATAATCTCGAATTCTCGACATTATTTTGTGCTTTTGTCGTCTGAAAGTAATAGAAACTCGTAAAACTAAAATGACGGATCAAATGAAGTACATAGTAAAAGGGCTAAATGCAACCTTAGGAAGGACCTACGATTTGATCAAATTCGACGCATTGAACGAGAAACAACTGCTACAATTGCTTGTGGATTTGCTTGCCAATTTTGATGCTGGTGAAAAGGTACCTAAGTTCTTTTTTACCTGAAGTATGTAAATATAGGTATAAAGTTAAAAGTATAAGTTGTGTATAAGTATACACAGACGTAGAAAAATCTATCTAAAGCGTTATCCACACATTTCCGGGTACCCGGCCCTGCCTGTCGTGTCCCGTCAGGGACGGGGAAAAAATCGGTTACGTACAACTAGTACGAACTTGTTCACACAGCTCCGTGTCAGGGGCGTCCAAGTACATCATAGTATAACCAAATAGACCCGGAAATGTGTGGATAGCGCTTTAAGCGTGTGTGCGTGGTATTCACTGTCGTATTTTATGTAATTTATGGTGAGATCCGAATTGCGAATTCACGTCTCTCGATTCCGCCGAAAGAATGCGTTTCTGACACCTGTTTTTAGATTTAACTGCTGATCCGATTTAAATGAGTATTTCACTAAACTATAGGTAGGTAAGTATATCTAAGTAGATAAATACTGAATCATCCTGTGAAAGTTCTATCGAAAATGGATTTGCTATTTCTATTATAATGCTATTGTTTAGGTAGCTATTGGCGTCAGAACAGCCTCTCCCGGCCGCGGTGTTGTCCAGCAGTTGTATTCGCTTCCAACTCTTTCTACGTTAGCCATGTTGACAAACGTCCGATTGTAGCACAAACACCACAGCGAATAGCGCTTCAGGCCGCCCGCCACTAATGTGACCGCGGTGGTAGGTACCTACCTATGTTGTTGCAGCGCAGTAGGCACTTATGTTAGCATGCATGAAGTTTGCTTAACCAAAGTAAGTAATGAATATAATTTTTCACAGTTGGATATAAACGAAGATGATTCGGAGATGTTGTCGATGAGTCTCTTGGAGATGCTGGGTAGCGTCAAGTATCAACCGCCGAATAACGTGGAGCCAACCAGGTTCAGGGCCCAACTGCTTGCAGGTGATGCCAGAACCGTCCATCACGTGTTACATTGGCTCCTCGCCAACAAGGATCAGGTGAAGAACACTGCTTATCTTGCTAAGTATGTAAATTACATTAATATCATTTATAAGTAATCATTCAGCTTCCCCCTTCTGCACAAAGGGTTTAAATTTCTTCGAGTAATTAGATCGTGATTGTAAAAAAGATCATCTCGTAAATACCTACAAGATTTCCAATACCTGATCGATTCTCCCGCTTTGAAGCTACGAAACAACAAACGAAAAAATAATAATTTATATTTTAAATGTTACATACCTAATATCACATTAAAAATATACACTAATAATGTGTGTAGTGAACAGTTAAACTCTCTAACCCTTGGTTAAAATATAATTAAACTATGTTTCCACCGCGTGGTTTTCCACCCGCGTTCCCGAGTGATCTTATGTTTTCCCGGGATAAAAAGTTCATTTTATGTCAGAAGGTAAGTGGTTACCATCGCCTATCGCCATTTTCAATACCAGAGGTATTTCCAATGTGTTGCCAAGGCAAGGCAACTGACTCTCAAGTGCAATTGCCGGAATACACCGGTAGGTGCTTGGCAACAGATTTTCCGATTTTCAATTTGAGGGCGGTAGCCAGCCAAGACGAGTAGGTACTCCAAAGTAGGTACCCTACCACCGCGCTATGGTTTCATCACGATTTTTTTCCTTCACTGAAAGCTCAAGCTCATTGTGGGATTCGAACCCACGACCTTCGTCGCGGCATCTGACGTCACTACCACTGAGCTATCATCACCTTGTGTGCCAAGTTTCATCCAAATCCATTCAGTAGTTTTTACGTGAATGTAGGATATACCTAGATTATAAGCCTCTTTCACAAGACAATAACTAGGCTTCTCCGGAAGGTAGATATATAGGATACACAAACATAAAAATTAAATTTAGTTATTGTCGTAGGTACGTAAGAGGCTTCGTTAATTTTAGAGTCGAAAACAAGAAAAGTGAATTAAACTACTTACGTAAGATAGGTACCTAGTTGTACGATGGAAATCATTTATTTATATTAAGTTTTCGTTTCTATGAAGTAAAGTCTAATATCCAGTAAATATATAGAAGGCCATTCATTGGTCACGCTTCCCCTAAAATTAGGGAGTCCGTATCAACATTCGTACGTGCCAAGAACTTTTTCGTGTTGCCTGGATTTTTCTCAATATATTATACGATTCCGATAATAACCTCTTTTATAGAGCTTCGTAGTTCGTAGAGGCTCTACGCAGCCTGCCCTTCGTTCTTGCTACGAAGATATTTGAAAGTTGAGCTTCTATTTCGAAGTAGGTATAGTTATACGTTATGCTTTCGCCCTGCGATTTCACTCACACCAGTATAACTTTGTTTTAGGCTTAGAATATGTGAAATGAGTTTGGAAATATTTTTGTGTTGTTTTCGATTCTACAATATTTTTTTTAAATAATTTTATTTGTTTATGGTATACTTAATATACCTTTCAGTCTATAATACCCAATAAGTATGCTTCGAATAAAAAATACGTATTCTGAATCCGCGCTTGGTTTAAGTAAAGCTTAGTGCCTACTTAAAAAAATATCACATTGCTTCAGGTATTTGAAGATCCCTGATATCCCAACGGATGTAGCTCGAAACAATAACGTACAGGATTTGCTTGATTTATATCAAAATCTAATAGATGAATTTAAAGACGTTCATAAAAGGACTAGGCTTCTCCAGAAGGAGAATGCGACGGAAATTATTAACGATATAAAAGAGATGGCAGTCGAGAGGGATATCGGTATGTATCTACGCAGGGTGGCTGCAGTCTAAAAAAGGAATCAAAAAAGACAACGCTCAGTAACAAGATAGTATAATACATACTTCTCAACTTCAGCATTAACTTTTGTCGGATTTTACTGAACATTCCGCGTGATGCAATTTAGGTACATGTTAGTTGTTCAATAAAAATAATGTAATTATTCCATTCGCGTTTCAGTGATCAAACGATTGGAGAATGTTCAGATAAATCTTGTCGATGTCAGTAATAAGGAAGAACTATTGAATGTCAGCAAGGCATTGAGACTGCAACAGGAAAAAGCTAAGGAGTTCGAAAATCAGGTCAGTTATAATTGAATGGTTTTTGTTAATTTTCCCGTTGGCTTCTGATTGGGATGCGTGTCCTAACATAGGTACATGTAAAAAAAAAACCAGGAATTTATATTGAACTTACATGAGTACCAAATCATTTGATAACGGTTTATAAATAATTCTACTTACAAAAATTAATGTTTGCGGTAGTAACCTAAACAGTCGTTAAGGACCTTAATGAATAGTTATAGCTGTCGATAAAACATTAAGGGACACACATGTGTATAGAATGTATATGTATAGAATATGGTTTATAAATTTAAGTCTTGTGATATATTTTTAATTTCAAATTAAATAGAAAATTAAGAGAAATGGCTTCAAAAGTGAATCAAGCGTTATGTTTAAAGTTTTTTTTATCGATCTATGTATACCTTTCCAAACATGTTTTGAGTTTCGTCAAAAGCTGCAGACAATGTCATACATATATTTTTTCATTGAAAATAAGTATCTATTTAGTTGATATGATGATTAAAAAACCCCTATTTAACAGACTTCGTGAGGTGGCACCTTAAATAATAATCATACTATACAATGCATACTTCAAGCGCGTAGCGCGGCTAGCATGAGAGTGTAGTTACCAACATCATCAGTAATCCTACAAAATTTCAGGAGCCTTACCATTACGAAGTTTTGAAGTTTAGCATAAATCTCTGGTAAAAGTCTTTACTCGCACTTTGAAACGTAGTGTTGGGCCGAGTTAGCTATTTTAGAACTAGTAATTAAGGTACTTACTTAACTCATAGGTAATCAGGTAGACTTATTTTGAAGCGTATCGTAATACAAAATTTATTTGTTGATATTTGTTTGAAATTAACTAAGATATATACGATTTTTATACTACTTACTAGTACTACTATTTATTACATTAGGTATTTTTAAACCCCGGTTTTGCACTTTGTTACAGCTAATAATTAATTTTCTTAGATATGTTCGCCAACTATTCCATCTTTATGTTTTTAGTATGATACACAGCAGTCTCAATTAAAAATGGCATCTGATCAATTGAAGAGATATTTGAATGTTATACATGGTCAAAGTTCCACTCCAAAAACAGTGAATGACGTCATTAAACATTTACAAGAAGAAATTCAGGTTAGCTAAGAATAGTCAACCAAACGAAACCTATGTTGATTCGTGGTAAGTAAATGTATGAATTCTCAAAACTATTTACTTTCAGTTAAACAACTATCTGGTTAAAGAAAAAATGCCCCAAGAAAGTGCACATCTTCAGAAAGAGTTAAATATAATGCAGACGATAGCATCTGAGCAGCATCCATCGCGTTCTGACTTGGTGATGGTACAGGACAAGGTAAGATATAAGTCCTAATAAAGGTCTAACAAATTATGTAACTTGACACTGCCAATCGTGAGGAAACCATAGCACGGTGGTAGGGTACTTTGTACCCGTCTGGCTGGCAACCACCCTCAAGTTGAAAATCTGTCACCAAGTACCCACCGGTGTGTTCCGGAAATTGCACTTGTGAGCCAGTTGCCTTCTGACCATTGTACCTATGATATTGCAAATTGTGATAGACCACCTGCCAGCTTGTCAACCGTCTGACATAAAAAAATATATATTGAAAACAAAGAACATAATAATGTATAATCGATTATATTATATTTGCACTATTTATTTTATTAATCTGTGAGTATTATTTATTAGGTAATCTGTAAACTTTCCTGTGAGATAAATATAAAATAAACAAATTGGTGCCATGGCATGCGGGTGCCAATATGAAAGAAGTGAATTGTTTTTTCTAAATATTGTATTATATTATTTTATTTTATCGCAATCATTGTGAAATGAAGTGTAATGGGTTTCCCTCGGTAAAACTCGGGAGTAAAACTACCTCGTATGAAGTGGATCATTTTAGCCCCTTGTATAACAAAGTGCTACTTGATACTAACTCAAATTAATCATAATATGAAAACCTTATGTCATATAACCAATGCCTTGTTAAAATGACTAAATAAAATTCTGTAAATTATAGATTGCGGTAGTTAATGGTGAAATGGAACAATTAGTTCAACGGAAGCTTGCAAATGCGGGTCCTCAAGAGGATAAACTGGCACCTTTTCGCCAGCAGGCAGCCGTCATTCGGCGTAACAAGGAAGGAAGTGCAACACGCGTTAATGAGTTAGCAGCTACACTCAAAGACCATGAAGCTACATTAGCTGACCTGCTGTCACAGGTTACCTATTATATTTCTTACTAATTCCTACTTAGGTACTTTGATAATTGACTAGGTACTTAATATTTATTTGAGTTAATCGGAGAGGGGCGAAGGGTCCGTAACAAATGATACCCCTGGTGTTGCAATGGTTACGATATGACGACAACTGACAAACTATTCCCACCAGGTAAATTGGTTCTTACTTAGGTACATAGTCGTGACATTTTTAATAAAGTTAAAAAGCGTAGGTATTCAACGAAGATAAATCAAACATCTCTTGAGAAAATTATATAGCCTGCCTAATTAATTACGTAAAAGTAATAGTTAAATAATTAAAGTAAATAGTTTATTTCTCTAAACATATACCTACCTATCTATTTTAGTGGGAATGGTACTGACGGTCAGGATTTAATTGAAATCGATAGCCTGTTGTCATCGAATAATCTAGAGTGCGTCATGAAGATCGGATAAAGCATTTTTCTCGTTTCGATAATCGGTCATTATGTCGAAAAGCGGGAGATTCCACTGAGATAATGCGTTATTTTCTACCCGAGATTGATGACGGAAATGTTTTGGTGATTTATTGTAAATAGGACAGTTAGTATACAGATGCTATCATCTTATTTATTGTTTTTCTACTTAGCATTTGATGTTTTTTTTAATTCCATTATATTGGAAGACTCTTGATTGGAATAGTCAAATATTTGTTTAGTAAATTCCAATATTTTACAGCTCCCATGCGTAAGAAATAAATTGTTGGGGTGCGGTCGTTTAACAAAAAATACTCATACCTACCTATATATTTTCATCTATTTGTAGGCCACATAAAATCTCACAAAAAAAATACCTATATATATAAAAATGTTACGCAAGAAATATCGTATCAATTTTATTACTACTACAATATCTTAAGAAGTCATGCCCTCGCTTTTTTCTCTCCGTACTAGCAAGTAGGTTTTATTATTTTTATTATTTATCTGTAGTACTACTTATTACCTACTTACTAGGCCTATTGCACCCGAAGTCCGCACAGCAGTTGAGGTAACACTATGTATGTTCAGATGCGTTATTTTTGTTAACCATGTAACCCAATGTCGTAAACTAATCTGGGGGCACGGTCGTGCCCCCACCAAACGAGCCAAGCGAAGCGCAAGGGCACTACCTACCTTTTCTCGAAACACTTCGTCGTTTTTTTGAACCTTCATAACTTGGGTTTTGATTATACTAGATCAACAAAATTCTCGGGATATGATGTCAATAGTGAACTTATTAAACATAAAAAGTTTAGTTGTATAGCTCTTATACTTTAGATTTTATTGATATCTAAAAAACCCCAATTTCGTCACTGACTGACCACTCATTCACTCACTCACTGATGATCATCAAAATTCTAGGGTACTTCCTGAAGTCCTAGAAAGCTGAAATTTAGTATGTAAGCTAGTATTAGTACACAAACAACAAAAAAAATCTAAAACTTGGAACTTTCACCCCCCAACTTCTTAAACTAGGGGATGGAAGTTTGTATGAGACTTCCGCAAATGTTGGTGCTAGAGGTCTGGAAATTGATATAGAGACTTCTTGTTATAAATAATAAGATAACTATTTCAGGATTTTTAGTAAATCATCCCCACCCTTTAAATTTGGTGATGGAAGTTTGTATGAAACGTCCGCAAAAATTTTGATGCTAGAGATCTGAAAATTTATATAGGGACTCCTTGTTATAAATAATAAAATACCTATATCAGGATTTTTAGTAAATCACCCCCCACCCTTTAAATTAGGGGATGGAAGTTTGTTTGGGACTTCCCATACAACTTAATTTCATGCTAGAGATCTGAAAATTATACAAGTACCTACACATAATTTTTATTATAAATTAAAAAATACGGGTTTAAAAAAAAACTCATCCCTCAACCCTTTAAATTAGGGGAAACGTGTAGGTATATGGGCTTTTCGTCAGGTTTCAAAATATTACTACATTAGATATTGTATACAGAACTAGTAAAAGTAGGGTATTTCCCGATGTCGTAGAAAGCTGAAATTTGTTATGGAGCCCAGGATTTATATACAAAGAACAGAAATATTAAAAAATCTTAAACTTTTTCCCTCCCACCTCCATAAAGGAGTGGGGGAGGAGGCGAATCTATCTATAAAAATAGTAAAACTAGGTTCCTTCCTTCCAGAGAATTCCTAGTATTATAATGTAGTATAGTATATCTATACATGCATAATAGAGGGCACCTTACAAAAATAAATGAGATCCTACCAAAAACATTTCATGTAAAATTGGCTGCCAAACAAGCTCTTAACGCTTTCGCTGTAAAAAAGTTATCAGATCACAGGAAAAGCCAAGCTGCTAAGCGCTGACTTTACTAACCCTAGAGTATGGCTTGGCGAATAATTCTGCTAGAAATTTCTGGACAAATATTTTTCTTTTATGTTTATACTAAAATGAACGGAATGTTAAAAAAACTAAAACAGTTTGTATTGAACTTAAAAGAAGTTACTTAATGGAAGTTCTATCCTAATTATACAAAAACCTTTTATAAATTAATATCAGTTGTTTACATAGTAGATTATTCTTTTTCACTTTTTAATCAAATTACAATCTATAATATAATATTTTGAATTTTATACTTTTTATTCCTAGTAATTTTGGTTTTTAGGTAAGGCAACTCCTTGGTGACACTGTTCTTAGAGGTGAAGAATTGAAAAAATACGTTAATTCTTTGCGTACAAAAAGTACGGTTTATAAAAGGCAAAGAGCAAATCTCTCTTCCTTCAAGGTAGGTGAGATTTTATTTCTAGTATTTTAATTCGATCTAGTTCTCGCTGTATATAAATTTTGTTACTTTATGTAGGTTGAAGCAGGAATCTTAGCCAGAACAATTCACATCATTGGCACTGCCGATCCTACCATTGAAATGGCACTAGTCAATCACAAGAAAACAAAAATCGAAGATGACGAAGCTATGGAAAAGGATCAATACAAAGCAACGGATCTAGCTCGAAAATCTTTGCATGAATTGTCTCAGGTGATTGATGTATTTATATTTTTTTTTTTTAGATGTAGAAACATAAATATGCAACCATTGTAGGTATATCATGTGTGTTGTGTTGAAACAAATAAATAACACACTTAAATTCCAATATTCTTGTAACTAGCAGATAATTCATAATTATTAGGTAATATTATGCTTTTGTTTAGTTAATCTAGTTCATTCGTTCATTCGTTTTTTGTGTAATTCATAAATAATATTATTTATAGTTGGTAGCACAAATGGCACAAAAGCTTTCACAAGTCCGTCAAGAAATCCAACCTTTGGCGGACAAGATTAAACCCGTAAAGGAGGAGTTCCAAACAGTTCAACAACAATACGAACAAAAAAAGAGGGTATATGAAGCCACATCCATCAACATAACATCACAAATGGAACCTCTGAAAAATCAAGTGAAAGAGTTGACTGACCAGTTGAATAGTAAGGAGGATGAATGGAAAAACTTGAGGCAAAAAATCACAAAGGCGGAAAGTTTGCAAGAAGTCGTAATGCTTGAAATGAAAAATTCAATGCAATCCCCAAGGAAGCCCTCCAAAATGGAGACTTTAAAGGAAAAAGTTGCTGACGTGGAACAAATTGTTAAGCATTTAGAAGAGGTGAGAAAAATTATATACCCTCTAGTCAATGCCTCCATTCCACGTTTTGTTACGAAACTTTTCAAATTAGCATCCATTGTGGCATTTTTTTCTCTAGATTAGATTAATAAAAACATTAAAAATACTTGTGTGAATAGATAAGTAACTAGTATGAATACTTTAAACAATCTAATACAGGTATTTTTATTATGAGTTTCGGCTTCGTGGTTTCACCCGCTTTCCTAATGAAACAATATTTTTCCCGGGTTTTAAATCTAAAGTTAACTGTTATTTTAGGGTATGCTCTATTTGTGCCAGCCAAGTGTCATTCAAATCGACGTTCAGCTATTACGATGAGATTAAGTAGCAAATTTTGTCAATTACAATAATTTTGTTACTAGTATGAAATATAATTACAGGAGCAGCGTGCTATCAGCTCTCGTCAAGGAGCAGTCGAAGAACAGACACGGTATTGGGATAATACTCTTCAACTGTTGCGGTGTAAGATGCGCACACGCAACGAGCCTGCGGTGCGCCAAGGACGTATGCACATTACTCAACATTCACAAATGCTTACATTGACATAAAGCTATGTATGATCGTGATTCTGATTAAAATAAAGCAAATAAAAATATGTATACCTAAAAATAAATATATTTTATCGTTGTTGATTCTTTTCTTTCGTTTAGTTCGAGCTTTTGCTGCTGCTTTGCAATTCCAATTTAAAACATAATTGCGATAACTTTGAAAAGTCCTTTAGCCTCTGCCATGTTATCTCATAAGATTAAAGGAACAGCGCAAAATGAAACGGACAATAGAATCAAGAAATCTGTGAATAAAGAAATTTAAACATGCTATGACAGTGTCGCGTCTAAATATTTTTCATATTTTTAGGCGTGATATCCTACGTTGATCTTGAAATTTCGGTGAAGGAAAACATCGTGAGGAAACCACTAGCTACTTAAAGCTTCATGCTAAAAATCTAGGCTTTGACCACCTTCGGCCTCATTATCATCGACCACCATGATACAATATCATCAATCAAACCTTAAAGTAAAGTCAAACACAGACATAGGTCTGTGTTACCTATATGAAATTACCTTTTTTGATTTTGTGTACTACTATACCTACCTAGGTCAGGCGTGGGGTGACGTAGAACGATTTACTTAATGATAAGTGTTACCCTGATATATTCAGTAATTCTACAGACCAGTGGCGTAACGCGGGTTTCAGCCGCCCGGGCCGCAGGCTAGTTTTCCGGCCCCATATTTAAATTCAAAAGACTCTAAAATATGACTACTGTAATCCTAATTTAATGATTTTTTTGTTTTAAACTTAAATGTTTATAGCACAGGTTATAAATTATTAAACTTTTCAGTACCTGATCATGTGTATTGGAAAGTATCTACTCATGAGAACAAAATAAACGAGACCAAATTCGATTATCTTTGCAGATTCCATCAAGGAGTTTCATAGGTTCGGCTCTACCTTCATATCAGTTCGATGGTAGGTACCATGTAATGTTACCAAACTTGGTTACAAACAATCAAACTGCTACAGACACATACTTTAAAATAGTATCATTAACAAACATAAATTCTATTCAATTTTCAAATTAAACGTTGTTGAAACTGTTGATTATAGTTAATGAACTTCACCTTCCGACGCGCGACGTGCCAATATTTGATATAATGTGAGGGTTCAAAACATAAATACGTTCGTGTCGCGTCGTAGATGACACGAATTTGAATAAGTTGGTCAAAAAGCAATTTTCAAACCAAATATTATATCGATACGAGTACAAACCCAAAACGTTTCAAAGAATTGTACCTACTTTTGAAAAAATTACATAACACTTGGAAAATCAACAAGACGTTTATAATTTATGTTTGAATATATAAGATAATATTTTTGTCTTCTCGTGTTGATAACGAGTGATGTATGTGAGTACCTACTTTTGTCGCGATATTCGATGCACCGACCACTACGTTATAGTCGTCGCATTAAAAAAATTCAACATGAGAAACTCTACATTTCCCCGGAGCCGTATCGCATCGGTGTCAAACTATAGATAATTTGCATTGCAGATGAATCTCGAGTAAAATTCACAGCGACGCGATAGAGATCGTATAGCCGGAGAGCTAGCTACGGAAATGCGATTACAATTTAAAGAACATAAAAAATTACTCTAGTTAGTGTGCCATACAATCATTAATAATTGATCCGGGCACCTAGCAGCTGTTCAGCGGTGGAGGTGAAAGTGGTTGGGCAAAAAAGAGGCTGTAAAAGCAATTGAAGGTGTGCAATTTATATCTATTCATAATGATAGTATGGCACACTATTAATAGGTTTCTAGCTCTTAGACTAATATTTAAATATATACTACGTACTATTATGAAAATTATAGTAGGTGCAACATTTGTTGCTTACGAACAAGATATTGGCTTTGACATGTTGTATTTTTTATGAATCATTAATTATGACAGGGGTAATCTATAGTAATACATATTTGATGAAAATTTAAACTCTATTATGTTTCAAAAATACATCAATAATAAATACATAATAAATAAATAATAAATAAATAAATATCCTGGGACATTCTTCACATTCGGTTATCTGATCCCAAACTAAGCAGAGCTTGTAATATGGAAACCAGATAACTGATATACTACATATACTACTTTTTTTTGTAAATACATACTTAAATAGATAAAAGTCACCTAGACACAGGACAAACTGACATGTTCATGTACATAAATGTTTGTCCTGGATGGGAATCAAACCCATGACCAGCGGCGCGATAGGTGGTGTCTTAACCAACTGCACCTACTGGCTTGTCAATATAAAATATAAATACTGTGATGGAAAAACGGCTTCGCATCGGCATAGGCATCGCCGTAGTAGGTAGGTAGTTTCCCTTTGGGTAGAGAACCCTAAAAAAGAGAATCAAAATAGTTATATAACGTAATAATGGTACTGAAAAATAAACGTTGTAATAAGTTTTTTGTAGCAAGCAAAAGATGAAAATGCTTCTTGATATTTTTAACGACTTCAGTTGGCTGGCTAAAAATAATGACAAAGTTTTTGTGTGTAGGTACTTATCAAGTACAATGGAAAGCTTTATAATTATATTGTTTTGAAGATATAAGGAAAATTCGTGAGAAAATTAATGGTATGAACAAAGTTATATTTAGCATAAAAGTACGTGTCTTATAGCGATATTTCCTACTAGTTACAGAGTGTGTATGCCTTGTTAATTAAAAACCAAGACCGAAACATTATTCTTTGGCACGCAGCACATAATTTGTTTTGTCATTACCTAACTAACGCCATGCTTTACTTAATTGGGCATACACGTAGTTTCAGCTTTGAATCCGAAGTCATTACCTTGGAGATTTTATTAAGATTCATTAACACAGGCAAGATATATACTAATAATAATGTTGAAAAGTTTGCTTGTTTGAAAGCACTAATCTCCGATCGAAAAATTCTTGAACTAATTAGAAGCTACATTCAATAGACAAGTAAGTAATTCTTTTGTATGACATTTCAGGCTAAAATTTACCGGTAGGTACTTTTTGTATAATCGTGGTACTATGAACTTCCGGATTCGTTCTCCGTAATAATTATTGACTCTTGTTTGTATTAAATTCTCCTTCTTTACTGATCTTACAGTTTATTTATTTATTCTGTTTTTCATTCTTAAATTCTTCTATAATACTTGATTGATACATAACTATTAGGTAGGTATGGCTTTATATTTTGAGCGCTGCCATTATTACCAGGTTTTTTCTCTTTTGTTGTTCCGTGCGCCGGATACTTAACTTAAGTTCAAGACAAAGACTAAGATATAATTATGAATTAGCCATTAAATTATAATCATTGTTTTATTGTCAAGGTACATATTTTAACTGCGCTGGTTTTCGGACCAAAAGTGAAAACGTCGACTATCTTTTATTTTAGATATAAATGTTTATTTGTTAGTTATGAACAAAGTTTTTTTTGTTTTAGCTAGCAAACTCATTACTGAACTGTCAGCTGTCTAAAGTATAGTTCAACTTTGGTCCAACTTTGGTATAATGACTGACAGTCGGGCTAAAGTTCGCCCCGTTTGATGGCTCAGCGCCGCCGCGCAGCGCTGCCACCGCACCCGTCGCTAGCCGCGCCGCCGCGTTGGCTCGCTACGCTCGTAGCGCTACGAGATGTCGTGGCTCCTTCCTTTACAATACTCGTTTATTTCCTAACGCAATAAATCTGCACGCCTGTCGTAACATTACACTTACTTTAACGTCATATTTTGTATAACCTTGATTTATTATATCAATGGTTAACTCGCCTGGGGGTGTCTCTCGAACGTGTCTCGAGCTTCGAGGCTCAGGGTGGTTGTCGGTTTTGAGCAGAGTGGTTTGGAGTGCCATACATAAAAATCTTCGGACTTGTAATAATATTATCAGTATGTTAAGTATGTACACATGTAATCTCTTTTTAAACCTAAGCCGCCAATAAAAAAATATTGGCATCATTCGAGCGGTCCCGAAAATATAAATAGGTATACCCATATAATGCATACCACATATGAATTTCGCTATAAGTTTCACTTACAAATTTGAATGGTAGCTTTTGTTGAATTTTTTATTATGCTACTTGACAAATAATGAGTATATAACCGCAACTCGCTCCGGCATTGTTCCCAGACATAACAATAAGACATAATTACAACAGCAATTCAGACAAAGACATTGTGCTCAACACCGTTCAATATTAATATACAAAGTTTTTGCCTTTTGACTGTGACCGCGGTAGTTCAGTTGTTTATGTAAACCTCAGTAATGTTTTGAGAAAGTAAATTTACGATTAGTACATATTTATAGTACTATTTTGAATAAAGGGAACCAAGTTTATTGCAAATGTACTTACTCAACTATTTTCGTATCTAAATTATATCAGTCTAAGTCTCTGACTAACCACTGATTGAGACATCAACGCACTGCCTAAACCACAGGTCCATTCACTTGAAAATGAATAATGGTTTTTCTAAATTTCACACCTAAGGGGTTCGAACGGATTGCAGGTGAAACTGCGGGGCGAAAAGTTAGTAGGTATATTATATGTACCTGTATTATAAATGGTTACACAACATCTTTTACCGTGCTATGAATACGTGTACAGTAGGTAAGAGGCGCCGACAAACCTCAGTTCGTAATTAAAGCAATCCCTTGTTTAGCACGTAGCACAGCGCGCAGTTTGCAACAAGAGTCAACGTCTCCCAAATGTTAATGAAATGCCTCCATGTATGCGACTTCACAATCTCTAATTAGCAACGTTATTTATTACGTATATACCTACGCGAATTTAGTCTGTCTTTAGCAAGTTATAAAATTGCCGGTTTTGATACATGACTTAAGAAAGTGACATATATATTGAAAACTTGGCATTTTTGACAAGTTTTAAACAATCTTACGTAATAAAGGGGGGGGGGGAGAATTTTTTCGAAGAAGTTATATTTGTGCTCCTGGATTCAGATCCTAAAGTGAGCTTGAGATTTCGTTAAAGGAAAATTTATGAAGAATCCGTAGCTCTGTAGGTACTTTTCAATCCGTCTGGGCTTGTTGCCACCCTCAAGTAGTTAAGTAGAAAATCTATCGCCGAGAATCTATAAACATACGTATATATTAGGAATCAATTAGAATAAATTACTATGTATCGAAAATGTTGTGCGCACATAATCGCTTTATAAGTTTCATAACGATGTTGCTATTGTTAGTTATAAGCTGATGTTATCATAAATTCTCCACGCCGCAATTCCTGATTTTAGAGATACAAGAAAAAATTACCAACCCAAATGTAGGGGTTGCGTGTGTGTTGCTATTATTTCCGCTTGGAGCCTCACCTACCTTACTTGATACGGGAAGGTCAATAGAAACTTACAAGAAAATTTGAGGCCACGACCTTGCCTTTCATTTGATATCGACTTACTCGTAGACGTTATTTACTATAGACTCTACTAAATTCATTTTATGAGCTTATCAACAATAACAACGATTAACAATTTGCTTATTAAAAATAAGTGAGAATATTAAAATATTTGGTTTTATATATTACAATTTAAAGTGCAGTCATGACTAAAACCATTGCTAGAACCATTGTAATTTCAGATTTTCTTTTTTGGGTTTAGCTACAATTTTTTTGCTGATTGATTTAGGTAATAGAGGTTATTGGTCACAACGTTTCTTTTGGTGGTCATTATATTTATCCCCAATTGAAATGTATTTCAGATTTAAAGTTCACTCACATTCGCGATCCGATACGACAAACTGATACCTATATTATGGAAACCATAACTGATATACTTCTACTACAGTAGGTACTAATTGTAACGATATACAATATATTATACGATGGCACTAAGATATAGGTACGTGATAAATAATGCAGTACCTACGTGAAACATGATAAATGAAAGATCATTCATTTTCAGTGTTTCTAAACCACTGCTGTAAACAAACGAAAATTAGCATAAATTAAGTATATTTTTATCTAAATATAGCCAGTGAAATTTTGCCTTTGTTGGCTTCAGCGCTATTGTGTTGTCGGTGGTAAGGGTTCCGCGTCATTAGTTTACCTTCATTTGTTATTTTTAATAGTGATTAAACAAGAAAATTTACAGAAATATAAATAGTCCACAGTTAATTTGGTCTGGCTTAGCAATGAAAATGCTAAATGGAACCCATATAAATAAATATGGGTAGAACTCTGGCAGTCTTCTTCCAGACAATCTTAGAGTAATGGAGTAATTTAAAAAAAAATCAAGCAATGTTCGTATACCTAAGTCGATACCTAACACAATATATGGCACTGAACAAGGTGCTCATAAAACCAGTATTTTTATTAAGTAACTTTATTAGCAGCCATCCTAAAGTATGATAATTACTATAAATGCAGTACACCCACCCTACAGAGAGCAATAATAAAGTTTAGTTGATTTAAACACCAGTTTGGGTTTGGTGCGAAAATAAAATACACATCCATAACATTTTGCATTCGATAACATGGCACATTGGAGGCCCAAATCTCGCCGATTTACTCGTATTTTATCGCTTCAGGAGATCGGCGGGAGGGGACTTTTTCCTCCCAACACATTATCTTGGCCATCCAAAGAGGAAACGCCGTTAGCCTGCTGGGAAACTTGCCGATCCGCTGCAGCGACTGCCTTGAGGATTTTTTCTATAAATAGATTGTATTTTTAGAATTTCTTTCCGTGAAAGCCTACTTGTCTAAATTTTCAGAAAATACTATAGCATAATCTATATACAAAAAAAAGCTGAAGAGATTGTTTGAACGCGCTAATCTCCGGAGTTACTGATCCGATTTGAAAAATTCTTTATAATAGGAAGCTACATTATCCCCGAAGGTTATATCACATCACATAGGCTACTTTTTATCCCGGGAACGCGAGTGAAGCCGTGGGGAACAGCTAGTACAGTATAATACTACATATCCAAAGGATAAATAAGTAGGGATAGGTAATTGTACCAAAGAAGTACTACAACAGAACGTGACGCCCAAAAGCCTTAATGGATCAACCGAGTTGAACAAATGAGAAATTGTAAGATTAGTCTTAATCCGTACAGTGTAATAGGGTAGGCATCGAAAAATCGATGGTTCGGTCTCTTTTAATTTCGTAGGAAACTGTTTGCATTCAGTCAATGTTTTTTCCTTTCTACAGTGGATATTTCTTTTCGCTAACGTTTGCGTATCACAATAATGAATTGGTTTCTTTTTATAACCATAGTTTTGCAAATTATATGTATATCACTGATGGTTTCGTGCGCTCGCTACGTTACGTTACGCTAGTGTACACTAGTACTACTCTTTAGGGTAGTAACCACAGAGTACTTTTTATATATGGAAAATAGTAACGCAGATTTTTTTCGCTCACATCAAAAGAGAGTCAGATTAGAGTTCCTTCCTACATACTTATTTTATTATTTACAGGAAATGTGATTGGTGGGATATCATTATTTCATTTATATTCTCGCAAATAATAAATTTTCAGTAAAATAAAATAACTATACTATTACTACATTTAAATAGTTATACCTACACCTTATGTTTTTTTGTTGTTTTAATTTTTTTTTTAATCTTACCGTAATTATTGTCATATTTATAGCACATTATTTGTTATTGACTATCATTACTCATTACGAGTAAAATTATACTTTTTACTGAAACTGAATTAAGTACAAACATATAGATAGGTATTTCCTACTCATTTCATATATGTTTAAATTAAAAATTACGTGGCCTGTGGGACGATCATGTAACTTGTTGCAATCAGTTTCAATCAATCTAAACCTTTAAATCATTACAATGTCGAAAATGTTTTCATGGCCTATGAAGCACTATTTGATTATGGAGTTACCATAACGTAAAAAGTTATCAAAAAACCGCTATTAACAGGTTTCAATCAATTATACATTGAAACTGATTGCAACAAAGTTACGTGATTGACTGATCATAGAGGTCATGTTTGCAGTTTCGTTGCTAGTATTTAAGGGAGCGGCGCGTTGATTTCGTCGTCAAAGCTGTGCTTGACGAACGTCAAGTATCTAACCTACAGTACCTAATATTTATCTAGCTACCAAAACCGTCTGTAGTTTACTTAGCAACGTTTGTCCTGATTGCCTTCAAAGCGTTTTGATATCGCAACTGATTGTATATATCTATACTAATATCTATAGTAATATTATAAAGAGGAAAGATTTGATTGTTTGTATGTTTGTTTGCATTGAATAGGCTCCGAAACTACTGAACCGAATTAAAAAATTCTTTCACTAATAGGAAGCTACATTATTCCCGAAGGTTATAGGCCACTTTTTATCCCGGGAATGCGAGTGAAACCGCGCGGAACAACTAGTATATTATAAAAAAGTTGTTGCAATATTTCACTTCCGTTTAACGTATCTCAATGTGGCAGAATTCGCGACATTCATAAATTGGGCGGTGGTCTACATACATTTGTCAAAGTCAGCGAAAGATAAGAAAGACAATGGAATAGGAGAAAGATATAGAATTATGTTAAATGACAACTAGATTATGAGATTGAGACGAGACGACTGAGTGATTGGCCAATTTACCGTGGTGACAGACGGCATGGTGACGCACTCGGCCTACGCTGTACACCATCCATCACGCAGCTAACGAGGACTGGTTACATGACACGCCCTTCCAAAGCTTTCTTGTATCCGGCATCGGTTTTCACTTAACATTTACATGATAGTAGATCTTTGAACGGAGAGGACACTTCAAGGATTTCTATATTAGTCGCTGTGTATCTAGACGTTAACAAATGAAAATGGAGAATGCAAATTGTAAGTAATAATATAGACGTCTGCGAATTTAAAAATCGATCGTCGATAATTTGGCTAACGGCCAGTGATGTATTTCATGCACGCCTAGAAATTCGTTTAGCAAATTATGTATTAAAGTATTAAATAAAAGTAGGTAATTTAAATAAACTAGTAATTACATAGGTTAGGTAACTAGGTACATACTGAGATTAGGTATGTAACTTCCTACAATATCTTATGAAGGATTTAATGATTAAGCTTATAGAGAATACACGCATACACACTAAATACCAATATAAGAAGTGTTTGATTAGTTAATCAATAATCGAAAACAGTTAAATCACTACGCCTAAGTTTACTTATATCAGGTAGGTATTTATTGAGTGGCATGGCAAAGTTAGACACACCACGGTCGAATATATAGTACGGTATATTTATGTAGAAAGCATTCAGTGCGCTATTAGGATTCCGTCTACGTTTCCCTCCGTCGTAAAAGAGATTGTCGACGTGAACAGAATGTCATCCCCGGAATACAATCACAAATCTACAGTCATCATACGAATGCGCGTGGCACTTCACTGTTACAAAGATTCAACAGAGATTGAAATCCCAAACACTAATGAGTACCTATAATTATAACTAAAATATACTTACCGCTGACTAACTCTTGAGGTTAAAAATCATATATAGGCACGCTTTGATGACGGCTTTTTTGCCTTGCGTGGTGGACGTAATAAGGCTTGCATTAGGTAAATAACTTAAAATTGTCAGTATAATTTTATAAAACTAAATACAGAACGGTACCCGAATATTAGTTGTCAAAGACCGAAACGAACGAAGCATAGCTTGTCCTGGCAATCCACGACTTAATTAGCAGATTTGTAATTGTAACTAGAGGAGGTGTTTCCTTAGAAGAGCGCCGCCGTTCTAATTGCGTAGTAGAGTTAAGTCTTTGAAGCTATTCACTTAGCTGAGGCGATTTGTGTCTATACAATCTATATGAATGAAATTAGAGTTCCAGTATAGTTAGGAGTTTGCCCATTGTAAATAATATCAGAAACATAACATATACTTCCCTATAACGTAGTGTAATTTATGAGTAAATTTTGCATCATAATCCCAAACTGATGGAGCGATAAATTGCGAGATCAGTGTGCAATAAATCAAGATTAGGTCGATTATCTCACCGTATCAGTAATATATTGGTAAAAACTATAGCACCTGGTGCCCGCTATGAACTCTCATGTCCTATTACGTATTCTTACACGAGACGTAATAAAATTCAGTGTAATAAACATTTATATATTTTAACTACGACACCATTTGCTTCGAAGGTCATAACGATTTTGTTTCTTAACTGTTTCGGGTGTTTATTGAGGGAAACTTTAGTACCTACTTATTTTTTCCATTTATGTTATATTTTGATCTTTGACATTGCCACCACGAAGAGATTATAATATTCATAACTATAAAGGTTGCAAGTTAGCACTCACAAATCTCACAAGAGAGTTGAAAAAGTAAAATCTTCCACAAAGCGAGGACCGCAATTTAACTTTACATGTTAAAATCTTGGGAAGTGAAAGGAAATAAATATTTCTATTACCTATACTTCTTCTTATTCTTATTAGAAATGCGCGCCCCTCCAAGCTTCAAAACGATTGAAAGTATTTACAGACTCACGACGCATTATTAGTATGGAATGGCCGTGCACTGACGCACTCTATGAAAATGACACGTGCGTTGTCTTGCGCGATCGGCTAGTTAAGATTAGTTGACCAACAAATCTGGTAACAATTGACATACTGAAGACCATCATCCATCATTCATAGCTGGACCACAACACACATGCACTCATAGTCAAGAAGTGAAGTGAATAAGGACAAAAAATTAAGAGAATTTTTTTGAATAATTTACTTAGTAAATAAAAGAGCATGCAAACATTTTTAAAAAGTAGCTTTTCTCAATCGGAAATCGACATCCCAAATAATGTTGCACTCCACTATGAGAACAACTTGATAACAAAGTTAAAACAATTTCATAAGCCCTTGTTTACTTTTCTGAGCGTTATACCTATATCGTAGAGTAGCGTTGTAACTGAATTGCAGATGTCGCGCTCAACGCGAATTTACATAAAATGTTCGGGCCGTTTAGGGTAGGGCGGCCCTTATTTAATTACATACGTCCATCTAAATAAATGTGGGTGACGTAAGGACGCTAATTCTGCTGAAACTTGAGTTTACGCAGATGCCTCGCCGCGCCGGCTATATGTGATTAGGACTTACCACGTTTATTGAGTAATATCTGCTAAATGTACAAGCCCTTCATTTTTATTCACAAGCATAGTCGCGATGGCGTGCATCGTTAGATTTTTGTTTTGCTATTCGGCGTCTGTACCGATCGATCAATGTAAAAAAGAAATCCGAACTATTTTTATAAAATTTTTCATTCCGTTGTAGAATTTGCATCTTGATGGAATTTTCATGTTTCCGTGCATATATAGTTACGTAGGTAGGATGCATGTGTCATATAATACAAACATACACTAAGTGTTCGGTAACAAATGTGATATTCAATGTGTGATATTTCCCATTAGTACATTAAGATTGCCAAATAAAGTCTCTACAGGTTTATGGAAGGTAATGGTTTCCTGGAAAATCAATTTTCTCCTCATGTTTATCGAGAATTTTACTTTCGTTATATTTGAAAATCTTATCAACCGCTATTTTTTGAACCAAATCCCCGGATTTAAGAGCACCTGCCGGGAATAAAATACAAAGCACAATATTTCCAAACTTTTGTAGTAGATCCTAAAAGCTTTAGTATGATACGCTTTTAGCAATAGATACTTTATAAAACATTATACAAAGTAGCTGCTTTATCTAAATGTGCGCTCGGAATCAATTCAGGTCAGTAAGAAATTAATAATCTTTATCCTGTAGGGAACGACTTCTTTGGTTTGCCCACAATTCAGAAATTGACTACTATATATTATAATACTAACTTTGATTGGAGCTTCTCGAAGTCTTTGAAAGTTGCAGAGAATATGCGATAAATTCTGTCTAGTCAGACAATATCAGCTAATGCACCGTGAAATCCCATTGCCGTAGTCGAAAGTTTTCATAGTCAAAATATTACGGTTCCGTACGCAGCAGCCTTCTTGCATTTAACCATGTTTGACTCCATATCGACATAACTGATTTAAGTTTAAAATAAGTAGGTCCACCCTCACCCGATCCGGGAGCAAAGCAGGGGAATGCTAGTCGCACCAAGTCAGTGCCGCTATCTGGAAATTTATGGCTACAGCCGCCTTGTTTTATGGCCAATCCAATCGTAACTTGTCCACGTTATTTTTATTACCGCTACCTCAAATTAAATTGTACGAAAATTAAAAGCGTTCGCAATAGGTAGAATTATGTAGGCTACTCGTGTGGACTGATGGAATTATTTGCCATTGAATTTTGACCTTTAAATACTCATTATCTTCTACCAGCACGAATGATTTCATGATAGATACTCACAGATGTACAGACATGGTACCCAGGGGTGGCAAGGGGGTAGCTGCCTCCCCTGTATTTAGCATGCTACTAATATTAAATAGGTACAACAAGCCGTTTACCAACATCAGTCCACTGTATAAATTGGTCTTCGTTACTGACCAAATCTTGAAGGGAAAATGGCGCGACGCTATTTTTTACAATAAAACAATCCAATGGAGAGAACTATATCAACAAATGCAGCTTTAGAAACAACAATAAATACAATCATGCGAGATATTAAAGGGTCGTTCAGCTTCACCGCGACGAGCGAGCGTTTAATATTGTTTACGGGTGGAGTGGAAAGTAGAAATTGATCGTCTTTTGTTACACTCGGTCCCAGTAGGTGTGCGATGCGAGGCAGCAGCGCACTACAAAGTGCCGCCCTTTGCTACCATTAACCCGCCGCGCCGTGGCGTCCATTAACTAATGGCTGCCCGTAATAGCTCGCTCAGCAAATACTGCCTTGCTTGACTTGCTTCGGCTTAAACTTAGCATGTGTTTAGTTTTCTCTACTAAAACTAATTCACATAGGGTTAGCGTTTATTTTATTTGTGACCTACTAGTAACGGCTGATGTGAACTCGTGATTACACAAAATACAGGATAATACGAGGCTTTTATTCATTAGTCCGTCAATTTTATGAATTAACATCGTGACATTTCATAAGCTTGATAATATAAAATATTTCTACGTACATAATTTCTGACTGCTACGTCGCATTTGCCTCAATATAAAATGGTATTTATTATGTAAAACAAAGACGAGAGAAGTACCTAACATCATTTAAAAAGCTTATATAGGTATATTGTACGGAACATTTAAAAGTGTCGGTCTCACTCGCATTCGACCACGTTTTATTTTTTACTAAAATGCATTTTTTACTGGGTACGAACAGATGTGGCATGCTCTGCAGAATTATTAAAGCGTATAATGTGAGCTTTTACTTTACTTTAAAAGGGAATTTAACTTTAAAATATTACTTTAAGTGTTATTGCGAGTTTACACGATGTGTAGAAAGTGGATCCATCTTTTATGAAAAAGCTTTTTTCTTGTTTAATCATGTAGACTGTCATGTACTCGAGTACTGGATGCAGCAACTTCAGATATATGTAGTATAGAGACTGCTATTCCGAGTGGTTGCACCTTTGTTAGTAATTTTATTATTGTATTTTATTTCTAAAGTAATTTCGACTAATGTAAGCGAAGAATGTAAGGTATTTATTTATTTGGGAAATCAACAGCTTATTACAAAAATAATCATCTTAAGTATTGATTCGACATATTGCAAAGCCAATTAAAGATTTCCACAATTATATATTATAATTATATTAAATATATAAAATTTAAGTTCCAATGAAGCTTTAGCAACAATATTTCCTACTAATATTAAAAAGTTTGAGAGTGAGTATGTTTATTACTTCTTCACACTCAAACGGCTGTACCAATTTTGATCCTCATCCCTCTTAAAAATAAGCTAGAAACAGACTGAACCAACGAGTTTGGATTTTATCCTAAAATTGTTTGCGACGCAGTCAGTCAGTCGGGTACAAAAGCCTAGCGATTACTGTTTGACGATATACTGTGCACCCAGCTTATGACGCCTACATACTCATACCTTTATTGCCGCCCCCTGGCTTCGTTTCATGTTAAGGACTACTTGAAATGCCGTAGTTGTTAGGAAAAAAGGGAATTTTACTCTTGTGATGTATGCCACGATTACAATTAGGCCTTGGCTACGCCCATTATACTTAAGGATTAGATATAATCAAATTCGTTGATTTATTATTAAAACATGGAGAGCAGTGTTCTTAAATTGGCGTCAAAGTAGCAGATTATAACATTAATAATCATACTGCGTAGCTAACATAAAGTCCAACTGGGCAAAATAATGACGGGTACACAAACGAAAACGATATTGTGTTGAACTTACCCACGTGAAGATTGCAGGTGGTACGAAGTTCTTACTTTTCAAAGGATTAATCTAGTACAACCTTTAATCAAAATCAGTTGATGAAGATTTGACCCTGTAGTGAGATTACTAATAATAAACATAATAAATTGAATTATTTTATCTTTAGACAGAAATTTCCGCAACATCCTGTGGTGTTGCGGAAATTACTTAATCCTTTGGATGCACCTGTAGATATAAAGATGGAACTTTTGGTCAGCAACACGCGAGTGATACCCCTGGTGTTGCAAGCATCCATAGGCTGCATTTTTTTGCATTTGCATTTTTTAATACCATGGCTGGTATTTTTTTAAAGGTGATATCTAAGGTATTTATTGTCAATATCCGGCACGTGTCCGGTGTCTAGCCGAGAGACGGCCGCGACCGGTCGGTTGCCGGGCGGACGGTGCGTGATTAACACTTTGAGCGGAGCAACGTTATAATACGATAAATTTGATAAACGCGTACTGACACAACGTTTAATCACGTCAAAAAATAAAATTAGATTCTTTTAACTACGTGTATAAACGGCTGCCGCTTATGCCAATTCCTTCAAGCTATGTTACCGCGCCGTATCACTTTAAATTCTCAGTAAGCTAGCGCCACACTACGTAAGTTTTATGATACATTCTATAAGAGGCACTCACACACATACATTCTAGTTAGGAACACATACACAACGTTTTAATACGTCGATCGTTACACCCGCTCCCATACTTCAGTCGTCCTGTGTGCCGCGCGCGGGAAGAATGTGTTCAATTGCGAAAATACGTTTATGAATTCTTGTCACCGTAAGTATTTTATTGAATATATTGTGTTGATTTAAATCTTTGAGTTATTTATAGTTATTGTTTGTCTGTGTAAATTAATACAATACATGTTATGTAGGTATATATGTCGTAAGTTGTCATTTTATTGATATATATTGATTGTTATAGATGAATAGAAAACCAAGTAATCAGAGGTCAATGAGGGTTTTTGAAGAGGCGTCGGCGTCGCGGGAATCTACCCCAGACCCTTTCAGTGACGATGGTGAATATGGATCAGATCAAGATTATGACCCCGAGCCTGGGTTGGGTGGAAGCGATAGTTCAGTAAGTAATGACGTAGTATTTCACTCAAGACCACGGGGAAGGGCTAAGAATGTGCGAATAGATTCCGATCAGTCCAGTTCTGAGAACTCACATCACAGCGCAAGTTCGGAAAGTATTTTTGACTCACGAAGAACAAAACGGGTAAGAACTATGTTGAACCATTCTAATTCTGCAGACAGTGATACGGAGACAATGAACACCCCTGACCCACCATCGCCTCGAGACTTAGAAGACAATCTCGAAATTCCCGACCCCCTACCACTTCTAGACATAGAGGGCAATCTCGAAATTCCCGACCCCCTACCACTTCTAGACATAGAGGGCAATCTCGAAATGCCCGACCATCTAGAGATGGAGAGAAGCCCCGAAAGTCCCGAGCTGCTGCCAGGTCCTAACATAGAAGGTAACCCGGGAAATCCTGAGCCACCACAACTTCTAGACATAGAGGGCAACCCCGGAATGTCCGAATCGCCGCCACCTCTAGACATAGGCGGCAACCCAGCAATTCCCCAGCCCTCACAGCCTTTAGATATAGAGAGCCAGCCCGCAATTCATATAGAGGGTAACTCCACGCCACTTATAGAGGGTAATTCTGTATCTCTTATACCGCTACCTGCTACAATGGAGGACAGCCCAACACCTGGCCCATCTCACAGTCGTGTTCAAGATATTTCGACATCTAGGCGACGGCAACCAAGATACCGAACACCATCTCCAGTAGCAGATTGGACAGACTCTATAGCAGATATCCCAGAATTTGAGTTTGACAATAGTTCTGTCGGTGTGCAATTTGAAATCGATCCAAATACATCAGTTATCGATGTTTTCAATAAAATATTTCCTCCTTATATTGTGGACTATATAGTTACAAGCACAAATAATTATGGAAGAGCACTTTGCTCCACAAATAGACCGTCCACTAGACATTCACGACGCTACCGTTATAAAGATACAGACCGCGACGAAATCCTAAAATTTTTAGGACTATGCCTTCTGATAGGGCAAGTAAGCGTACCTAAAAAAAGCAAACTTTTTACATACAATGATCCTTTATACTTTCATCCGATCTTTCAATATACGCTGTCTGCGCGTAGGTTTGAACAAATTTTGAGGTGTTTATATGTGTCCCAATTAGGTGCTACAGGAAAAGAAAAAATCATTAAATTTATAGATGCAGTCTCGAAGAATTTCCGTGAATGCTACAAGCCAACAAAAGAATTGTCTTTGGACGAATCAATGTTACTGTTTAGGGGGCGCTTGTCTTTTCGACAATACATTAAGTCTAAAAAGGCTCGCTATGGAATAAAATTTTACGAATTAACAACATCTGATGGGTACGTTCTCGATTTGATAATGTATGCTGGAAAAGACGATCATGACAAAAATGAAACAGGGAAGAAGACCGAAAAAATTGTAATGAAACTAATGAGACCTTATTTATTAAAAGGGCATTGCCTTTTTATGGATAACTACTATAACTCTGTAACGCTATCTCAAAAATTATTAGAATTAAAAACTCATTCTACAGGTACCCTGCGGACTAATAGAAAAGACAACCCAAAAGACTTAATAAACAGGAAATTGAAGAAAAATGAACATTTTTGGGTACGTAAAAATAAAGTATATGTGTCCAAATGGCAGGACAAAAGAACTGTGCTTATGGTGACTACGTTGAATCATCCCAAACTCATAGAAATAACTAATAGACGTGGACAAAAACGAATGAAGCCAGAGGAAGTGACAATATACAACCAATTTATGTCGGGAATCGATAGAGCAGACCAAATGATTTCTTATTATTCCACACCCCGTAAGACTCTGAGGTGGTACAAAAAGGTATTTTTCCATTTACTGGATCTTGCAGTGTGGAACAGTTTCTTTATATACAAAAAATATTGCAAGAATAATAGCAACAAATATAATTTTTTGACTTTTAGAGAAGATTTAATAAAAACATTAATACAACTGCCTCTGAATCTAAAACCGGACAAGTTAATAAAAAGAAACAAATTCGATAACCGGCTGAAAGAAAGGGCTGAGTTTCAGCCATCAAGAGGCATTGAAAATCGTGAAAATTTGGGTCACTGGCCAGAAAAGATTCCAGTACGAGTTAATTCGAACAAGACATCATATTATATGAAGTGCAAAATGTGCTCAAAAAAGAAAATAAGAAGAGAAACTAGTATAAGATGCAAAGGATGTGAAGAGAAGCCAGCACTATGTGCTATTTGTTTTGAAGAATGGCATAGCCAATAATAAATTTTAATAATTTTGTTAAACATTACGTTAATAACTATTGATAAGAAATGACAATGTTGATTAAGATACCAAATGTGATTATAATTTTGAGACTGATACATTAGTAGTCTAAGAATAGTTTTAGTAAATACCTATTGATTAGATAAATGATGACCATCAAGGCTGATTATAAATAAAACTTTAAATGTGATAAATTATGTTCCTTTAGCGAAACCCAACTATCGTCTATATTGTTGGAACTGTTTTTTTCTTTATAATTATGAGACTAATTGTTTTTTATTTTATAAGTAGATTATCTCGTGCATAATTAAGGTTGGAAGTCAGAAGTTTATGTTTAAAAATACTAATTGTAAAATAAATAAATACTTGGTGATTCACAAAACTATTTTATTGCCTATAACTAAAACTAAATTGAAAGATAAACTATTTTGATGTCAACGTTATTAGACGTTGCTTTTTATTCTACATACACTAGACCCAATAGCATCTGACACAACTTTCATGAACGTTGTCTTGGTTAGACGTTCTACCGTAATTTATATAACATAAACTAAGAGTATTCGAAACAACGTTTATAAACGCTGACGTCGTATGACGTTGAACCTTAATTTTTTGAAATATACTTCATGATATACGGCACAACGGTTATAAACGCTGACGTGGTTAAGCGTTGGCCTTTAATTTATAGAAACATGACGTTTACTATACGACACAACGTTGAAGAACGTCGACGTGTTTAGACGTTGTTCCCCAATTCATTTATAATTATTTCACGATATGTGACACATCGTGTAAGGACGTCAACGTGGTAAGACGCTGTTCTTTAATTATGAACTATACGTGGATAGGATATGGCACAACATTGATAGACGTCGACGTGTATTGACGGTTGTGTCACATTTTATATTATGTTTGCTTCTATTAAAAGCAGAACGTCACTACTCGGCATTTATTTTGTATGGGAAATTAGTGCGCCGGACAACCAATATTTGAATATCTGGATGCTCAGCTCAAAGTGTTAATGAACGCTGTATTATTCACACGACACCGATCAATCAATCACATCTAACCTGTTGCCATTTTTCGAAGGCGTTACTCCGCAAGTCCACAGGGCTTCTTGCCAATGTTATTAGTGACTTTGTGATTTTTGTGTGGGGCTCTACCTACGTCAAATTGTAGAAAAAATAAGGTATTTAAAAAGAAAAATAACATTTCTTTACTTGACATTTCCGAATTGAAGTCAGGCCAGAATGTATACCTACAGACAGTTAAAATTATAGATAGGTAAGTAGTATGTGAAAAACCCATGGTACATACGCGGCTTGTTCAGACGACACGCACTGACCACGCACACGCCTCGTGCACGCCTCACGCACGCCTCGCGCACGCAAATACAACTAGTGGTTGCACTAGTTCGGTCAGTGGACTAGCTGAAGCGCGGACGCATGGCGTATGGGGGGTGGGTGCAGGCAGGGCGAGTGCGAGGCGGGCACGTGGTGTATGCGAGGCGTGTGCAGTTTAGATTTATTGATGAGTTATGTGACTCAAATTATAGGCAACAAATTTTAAAGCGAGTTAGACGCGGGTGCTGACACGCGTGGCGTGCGCGAGACAGTCGCGTGTCGTCTGTACACCCCTTACGAATAATGTTAATGCGAAGTAATAAGAACGTATTATGTATATTAAGGTATGCTCTATTTTTTTTGATGTTAAGAATATTATGTACCTAATGAAGCTCTAATAATAAATAAAAATATAAACGCGGTTTTAAGGTTTCTACTGTTGCCAGCTGATTTTCTGAATTGAGTATGTATGTGGGTAGATACTTAGAACTTCGTCTTTATCTAAATTAATTAAATCTCCATATAATGCATGTATGTGTAAATACATAACAACTGAATTAATTTCAAGTAAAGACAGTATACGAGTGTATAATAGACCGAAAGGACTATGAAGTATACCCTATGGGTCATTATCATATTAATTAAACTTCAAACAACATTGATTTTTTCCATAAAAAATTCAAAGATAGATATCATGCATTAAAATACGCGTTAATTTAAGTTTAAACTGAGTAACTATTAGATTACTCGAGTAGGTACTAAAATAGCTATCTCACCATTCTCGCCCTATCGCAGCGTTTAAACGGCGAGTAAAGGCTTTTACAGTACGACACAACTTAGATGTAGCATCGGCAAATAGTTTTCGTACACTTCACTTCCGTTTTACACAACTAATAAAACTCATTCATTATCGCGCCATTCAAAGTTCAACAAGATCATTTTCGCCGATCATTTTTTAACATGATTAGTAATGTTGTAGGCGCACTCTTTTCGGGAACGATCGATTTTACGAATTTTAGAACGAGGATATCGCGTTCAAACAAAAAAGCAAACAATCAAACTCTTCTACTTTAGGAAATACCAATTTCTCTTTAATGACTTTACGTTAGAAACGAAACACAGTCGTGCACAGAGTTCAAGAGTCTTTACAAATACCTATTAATATTTTTAGAAACTACAGAAACTCTTGAAAGAATACGGTGCTGACTTATACTTCGATTGTTCTATTTTAAAAAGAACTTTAGTTCAGAAAAAAGAGGTCAAACGCTTGAATGTTGTGGTTACATAGATTTCAGCTACATAAAGCACGAAAAGTGAAAAAGACCTCTATAATTTGAAATATGTCTACAAATTTATATTAATGTGGTTATAAACAGAATATACATGCTATATTTATTTCCTTTTGATCATTTAATAGTAGCTAATACTTAGCTCCTGTAGCCTAGAAACTCGTTTAGAGAAAATAAAAATAAATTGGGCTGTGTATCTCGATAATTTAAACCTAAAGTAACCTAGGCATGTTTTATGCTCAGTTTATATGTATCCCAAAATAAAAAAATATCGCTCACTGTGAATTATTATTTTCATTGATAGTTTTACTAAAGGAATATAAACTGATGACCGAGAAATATCTTCTAACAAAGATAGAAGACAGACAATGCTTTTTAGGCTAAAAAAGATGTAGGTAGGTAGGTACCTACCTATGTTACTTTAGTAGTGTTTATTATATAACTTTAAGCTAGGTATTACTTTAAAGAAATAAATGTATGACTTCAATACATCCGTATTTATTTCACTCAAACATGCTTCGATTTTGTGAAGTGAAATTTTATCCTAGCTTTGGTATTCAATCATACTTCATTTCAGCACCTTTGCGAACAAAATCCCACCTCTGACATAGGAACGCTATTATATTACGACGTTCCCCAAACTAATATTCATTGAATCATGACAAGCGGTAAAGTTTTATCTGTATGACAATGATAATTTTCATAGGGGAGCGCTTAGGGTGTCGTAGGTATACCTTTATTTATATCCTAACCATGATCCAAGACTTTGTAGAGTTGAGCTCAAGTAAACAATTATTTAAGTACTTACGACATGTTTAGCATTTGAAATGGTACCCGATTGCAACACCTTTTAGGTATAACACACCGCTGGTAGAATCTATTGTAATGATTGTAACTGTCGACGTTCATAATTGAATTACCAGGGCCTAAACTGAATAAACGAGTTTAATAAAAAATCACCTAAATTTTTTAAACCAGTTAAAAAAGAAGTCCTGAAATATATGCCAACGTAGCATTACCTACTTAGTGGTATTTTTGATATGGATACGCTTATTTTAGATTTCTATGGTGTCATCTTCTTCTATGGAGAGAGCACAAAGAGCTGTTTTAAAGGTCATGTATTTTCGACCATTCCGTTTCCCTACTAATGAGTTGTACAGAGCTGCAGAAGTACTAACGGTACGAAAAATGTATGTTCAGTAAATAGTTTTACTAATGCAGTCTTCTCTTAAGTATGATGCTGAACTTGAAAACTCTAGAGTATTTACTTATTGCTCGTATAACACCTCATTTGCTTTCAATTTTTTCCGATTCATTGGGAGTTTCTTGTATAATAAAATTAATCGCATTCTATCACTATATAAACTTACTAAGTCTTCTTGCAAGAAAATGGTATATAAGTGGCTTCTCAACCAAACCTACGATGATGTAGAGACACTAATCCAAATCGTTAAATAGCTTAATCATATCAATTACAATTATATTTCTGCAACTATTATTATTTATTTTATTTTTGTTTAAAATGTAATCAAGTCATATCAATCTTAAATGTAACATTATATAGTATCTCTAAACAGTAAACGTCCAATAGTATTGCTAGAGAGGACCACTGGTTCCCAAGATATAAGTTGTTTCTTAGTTTGGGAGCCAGGACTTCACAAGGGAGTGTCACTAGACCGTTATGAATGTCTTAACTATTTGTATTTTAATATAAGATTATGTACACCACCTATAAGGCTTGTATTTGATAAATAAAAATTTTCATTTCATTTTCATGTGGCCGATTATGGTAAGTATAAAAAGTTTGACTTTCAATGTAACCGGCGAAATATACTGGTAGGTGCTTAGTGACAGTTTTACTTGTGGGTGGTAGGCAGCCAAGCCAATGGTTTTTTTACGTTGGTTTTCTTCACCAAAATCTCAAGCTGACTGAGCTAGGTTCGTCATTAATTATTACTATTGGGTAGTTGTTTCGAGCCTTTACATAAACGCCAAAAATATCCGGGCAATTCTCCGTATTATCCCTACTATTAATGCCTGTTAGTTTTTTTTGTAAAGTTACGGGTCCAAGTCAAGTGCTACGAATAGGTAAATATTATACGAAAACTTTACAATAACTTCAGAATAGTTTCACGAAAACAAATTAAAGTGTAAATCCAACATCGTTAAAGTTTCAAACTATTATTTTCTATTTAGATTAATAAAGGTAAGTACTTACCTACCTAATACGTTTCAAGATTATACTAATTGGTCTACTTCTGTCTTGTGTACCTAGGTCTTTGAGAGTTGTTATCGTCGCCAACATGTTACCCTGCCTGACTAGAAATGGAGCGATTTTATAACATCCACAATATTTGTGACTCATATGTAAAGGAAGACTTACAATGATGGTTGGAAATAATTGTTTTGCCATCTTAACTTTTTACGGAATAAAAGTAAGTAGTATTCTAATTTTGACACAAATTAATAATGTTAATAGTCATAATTTATTCATAATTTATATATTAGTCATAATTTAGTCTTTATCAAATATTTATTTATTTATTTCAAATTCAAAGTTCATATTATTAATATTATTGACTTCATAGATATAAAAAACACCCTAGGGCATGACAGATAAACATCGTAATGTACAAAGGCTTAAATAATAGCAGAGAAGTGATGTAATAATAGTTTTAAAGTCATACGAAACTTGAATCAACGATTTATTGTCTTCACCCTCCACTAAAACTATAAGTTAGTTTGGGATTGGTTCGCCGCAATTCAGCCGCTGTAACTCCTAAAGCCAGAATCCTCAGCGGCAGGCGCCCCAAAGTTGACGTTACACTACGTTGTTTTGGAACCCGCACGCAACCAAAGTATAAAAAATGACCACTAAATTACGGCTTTAATTCGTGAGTTAACATACCGTGTAATTCCGTTATAAATTTTCTGGCTGTATCAAAAAAGTTAAATAATGCCATATATCTAAACTGAAAAGATTTCCATGGGTTTTACAGCTGTTCCCCATGCATCCTAATATTATAAATGCGGAAGTTTGTGAGTTATGTTTGTTACTTCTTAATGCTCAAATGGCCGGACCAATTTCGATTGAATTTGGTATGGAGGTAGCTGACACCCTTATGGACAAATAGGCTTACTTTTTATCCATCAGTAACAGAAGATCCCTCGGGGATGCGGTGGTTGGACTATAGTTGTATTCTATGGTTGAACTTAGAGAATGCTGCTCTAACTCGTTTTACTATGCTATCCCTTATTTATTTATTTATGTACACACACAGACAAGTAAAGAGAAAAGACAAAATAGATACAAAGGCACAAAGGTACTGCTTATTTCTAATAGACATTTCTTCCGGCAGCCCTGCTACCCTTTATGCTTTTTTGAGACAAAATGAGTTTAAAACAATATACAAAATTACTTTTATTATTTTAAGACAAAAGGAGTAGTTAACATTATTAATCTTAGCCGTATTTTCTTTTTATCGATACAATATAATATATTCTAATAAACTTAATAGTTTTAAAAGCATGCATTTATCATGCTTTACTACTGCATACCTCGAGAAACTGTGCTTGATCTTTTTAATGGATAAAGTTAGCAAGTTTAAGTTTTGTAGTAGATTTATTGCGATCAGTCATTATGGATAAATCGATAATCCTAGGTTCTGTTGCCGACTTGAATCATCCACTATAGGCAGTAATTTAAAGGAAACCCTTTGGATTACATGAGGACTCGCTTTAATATTCAACCCGGCTTTAGGAATTAATGAACTCTAAATATAGGTATAATTAAATTTTAAAATTAATTCAATATTGCTTTTGCTACCACAAATTGGATTAAATATTTAACCAGTAAGGGTTGATTATTTACTCAATATAATATAATGTGTGTAAAGTTTATATTACTTTTTGTTTGTTTAGATGTGTCGTAAATCAGAACTGTTAGAAGTTCATCGTTATAAATATATAGGATATTTCAGGAGTTCGGGCTTTAGCTCCGGTAAGGTTGCTGCAGCCATCAGAGGCTACCAACTGTAGTCCTTCCATAAAAAATCGGGCTCTACCGCGCATCTTTGTTGGTAATCGTTACGAACATCATGATTGAAAATCATCCAATGAAGGGCTCACCACGCCCACTAAATGGTCTTTGTCGTAACCCGCCAAAAGATAAGCGATAGCCCGGCCGGTGTGGTACTCGTATATAAAGTACTTTGCCCCCCTAATTTTGCCATAGTCATCTATCTTTAATAAGGGTCGATGAAATGTCCATATTACGAATTCACCTCAGATGAAACATATTATGAAGCTTCAAATGTGGCGAAATTAACCCCCAGTCAGTTTACACTTTTAGTAAAGACCCAAGTATTTCAAATGGGTAGATATAGAGGTTATGGTCCAAATAAAATTAAATATTTCTTAATCCAGGTTGTTGAGTAACAGGCCTTAAGAGGAGAGCATCCGCGAATGATTCCGTTCCTTACAAACTTTATTACAAAGTCCAAACATTATTTAGGTACTAAGGTTTCTTTATTTTAAATTATGTACATTTATTTATATTTATAAGTAGTTTAGTTTTATTTTAGGTGTAGGGTTACTATATCATGTGTTTTATATATATAATTAGGTATACATAGTTATGTTATTGAATAAAAATTTTAGTATCCACTTATCTAGTCAAGCTTAATTTTTTTTTTATGGTTACACTTTTATTCATTGGAATTGATAAATGATTTTATTTTCACACCACAGCTACCTAGAGTTTTGTCTTATTTATTTAGTAATGATAAATTTATATCTTGGGTAATAATAATAAAACACATTACGACCCACAGAAATATAAAGGACAAGTAAGAAGTCTAATGGCTCATTAAAATATGAACATTTCATCATTGAATGACGCTGAAGGTCTTTATGAAGGTGAACTTTTAACGGGATACCATATAAAAAGGAAAGATGAATATAATAGGTTTTTAAAAACCGGCTTTTATCTTCGCTTTATTTATGTAGCGAAGTTGCTGAACTTTGGTTTCATTCAGCTTAGTAAAGCATAAAGTTATTATATAAACTTACCAAGCTTTTACATTTAAATTTAATTTGGGTTATAATACTTTTTTCGAAGATTAATTTATCATCGCACATGCTATAGATAATATTACGATTAACTATAATATATATAATGTAGACAATAAATTGAATAAAATAAGATATTACTTAAATTTATTGCCTACATTCAATTTGAAGGCGTTAGTTATCTCATGTATTGTTCAAGTAACTGATATTGGTAAAACAAATGTGTATTTTGGGAGGTTTTTATTTACTTGTTTGCCAATTTCTCAACAGTTAAATTAAAAGCTATACTGCCCTATCTCGAAAAACATTTTCGCAACATCTTTTGCTTTTTTAGCAATAGGTATAGTTAGAGATGGATGGATTGTGTGAATGATGATATGAGTTAGAAAGGAGTGAATGTTGATATGACGGATAGAAAGACTGAATGGAAGAGGAGTACCGTATTGCGCCGACCCCAAATGATTGGGGTTAGGGCAGGTAGATGATGATTGCTAAAACACAAAATGTTTCTTTTCGTAGAGCTCTCGTAGCAAACCACTACGGGCCGTCCGCGTCGTAGTAAAACTGTTACTCACGTTTGTTTAATATTCCCGTACCATCTTGAATATACTTCAAGTATATATATTATAATATTAAACAATAATGGATATTTTATCAAAATATAATATTACAATAACTTTTTGCCTCTGATTCGTCGTACTATTAGCTCAATGTACTCGATAAAAGCGAATAAAATTATTTATACTTACATATACCTACTTAGTCCAATGTAAAATTTTAATATAAAATGTAGGGTATGTATACTGCAGTATAATCAACTTATAGCACTTTTCTTCAATTACTCAGTTCAGTACACTAATATGGCTCATTTTATCTTAGGAACTTTTTCGTACTCGTATTCCTACTATTTCTCATTTTTAAAGCGAGCGGAGCTAAAAGCACTCAACAAATCGTGTTAAAATGAAATCAAAATAACGCAAATTTTAGATGATATATGTAATTACTTTTCAAAGTAGGAAAAAAAATTCAAAGATATCTTCTTACTTACCTATTTCCGCGGTATTTTCACCAAAACTCTAAAGGACATAGAAGATTAAGCATTTACTGAACCTTTTCGACGGTTTGGCTATTTTTATTAGAAGCTTTATTATTTGTATGTTTAAAATATACAAAATGTTTGATTATTGGGTTAAAAATAGTATTTTAGTATCAGGTAACCACGCCTGAGGGCACCCCCGAGTGGGGTACGAACCTCGGCTCAGGACGTTACCGGGGGAAGGGGAGGACTTTGTACGAGTTACGACTAATTGGGGGCGGTCGGATTACTAATGGCAGCTCGGGCCACTTGAACGGGACGAGACTGAGTGGGACGTCGCGGCGGTCCTCGCCGTCGAGGACGGTAGCGTAATCGGTTTTGTGTAGTGTGTTGTGTACTTTTACGGGCTTCGTCAGCTTCGATCTGAGCTAATGTTATGGGGTCATCCGGCTCGTTGAGGGCTTGCCTTGGTCTAAGGATACGGAGTATACGGGAGGGCGTGTAGGTTGCGGCTTTCACTATAAGAGGGTTGCGGTGAATAACGGCGGTATTGAAAAATCTGCGTGAGGCGCGTTTTATAAATTGTTTTAACGTGGGGAGACCTAAATCAATGTGGAGATTTTCATTACGCATGTACCACGGGGCGCCCGTGGCTTTGCGCATGAAACGGTTTTGAATCACCTGAAGGCTATGGATCCGAGCAGGAGCTGCATGTGCGAACACAGTACTAGCATAAGTCATAATGGGGCGGATACACGTGGTATATAGTCTAACCTTGCTTTTGAGGGCAAGTTTAGACTTATGATTCAATAAAAAGTGGAGGCGCCCTAACACAAAGGCGGCGCGCGCGCGGACCGCTTTAATGTGGGCATCAAAGGTCAAACGATCATCGAGAATTACACCGAGATATTTGGCTTAAGATTTGATTGTTTGTTTGTTTGCATTGAATAGGCTCCGAAACTACTGAACCGATTTGAAAAATTCATTTACTATTAGGAAACTACATTATCCCCAAAGGCTACTTTTTATCCTGGGAACGCGAGTGAAACCGCGGGGAACAGCTACTTATATAAAACTAGCTGACCCGGCAGACGCTGTCCTGCCCTGAGAACAATAATAAAACTGGGACCTACAAACCTATCCCTACCTACTCCTATCTACCTCTACCTGCCACTACCTACCCCTACCTACCTTACCTACCTACCCTACCTACCTACCCTACCTACCTACCCTACCTACCTACCCTACCTACCTACCCTACCTACCTACCCTACCTACCTACCCTACCTACCTACCCTACCTACCTACCCTACCTACCCTACCTACCCTACCTACCCTACCTACCCTACCTACCCTACCTACCTACCCTACCTACCCCTACCTATCTACCTACCTCTACCTGCCACTACCTACCCCTACCTACCTTACCTACCTACCCTACCTACCTACCCTACCTACCTACCCTACCTACCCCTACCTATCCTATGTCCTTCTCCTGGCTCTAAACTACCTCCCTGCCAATTTTCAGCTAAATCGGTTCAGCCGTTCTTGAGTTATAAGTGGAGTAACTAACACGACTTTCTTTTATATATATAAGATTACATTGACTCCCCCCCCGTACCCCAGTGACGCTTACATGGAGCCTACATCGCATGCTGGCTAGCTGAGCGCGGTGAGCGACAACCACGCGACTTTTTTCTAATACTTGCATTTTTAAACTCGTGATATCTTCCGAATGAAATGTCCGAATTGAATAATTCAAAAAGTTATAAAAAGGTATTAAAGCCGTCTTGAATATAAAGTAATTTATTTTGATGAGGATTAATACCAAGGTACAAATGAAGAGCCTTTTCAAGAGGCGGCATATATAAATTAATATTTTAGAATAAAAAACTGCTTACTGTGACATAACTATAATATTTAGACATATGCTGTCGCGACACTTTTTGTAGATAATGATGAGTTCTGCAAAGTCGTAGTAAATGATTTTGTTCTATCATCAATAGTTTTCGCAGCGCACGCGACGTAAGGAATTTTTCAGGTCATTTTTTTACACCTTATGTTACATTATTGGAGTTTTAGTAAGGATCCCTAATTTTTTTTAAATATAATATAGCCTATGTTACTCGGGGATAATGTAGCTTTCCAAAGGTGAAAGAATTTTTGAAATCGGTCCAGTAGTTTCGGAGCCTATTCATTACAAACAAACAAACAAACAAACAAACAAATCTTTCCTCTTTATAATATTAGTATAGATAACATTAAAACTGAAATAAGTATAGGCCTACCTTATTCGAATGTAAAAATCCTTAGTCCGATGTATTTGGCGTGTTAGCCACAAACATAATGATAAAAACACTATTTAAAAAAACATGGAATTCGCGTGCATAGGGTGCAAAATGTGGTGCCAATTCCAGAACCCCTCGGAAGGTGCCTTTACCTTAGTTGTTATTCGTGAAATAGCGCCGCAATTTGATTACATTGCTTATTTACTTCGGGTAAGGTATTATTGAAGTTATCTTTGTGATGTAAATTAACCAAATGAAACAATATTATAAAGAGAATTTGTGATTTATTTACTAGACAGGTTTTCGTATTCACATTCATCACGTACAAAAAATAAAGGGGTGTAAATATATCTCTGAAAATGTAACAAGATAACATAAGTATGTTTCAAACTAGACGAGGTCAGTCGGGTAAGGGCTAAGGAGCGGGGTAGCTACGGCGGGGCACGGCGGCGGCGCGCACGTCTCCCACATAGAAGTCGCTGGAACGCGTGCCGGA
This sequence comes from Tethea ocularis, assembly GCA_963555595.1. Taxonomy (NCBI): domain Eukaryota; kingdom Metazoa; phylum Arthropoda; class Insecta; order Lepidoptera; family Drepanidae; genus Tethea; species Tethea ocularis. The sequence continues at coordinate 8,470,409 of OY741959.1, read as the reverse complement.
ACTCCGGGCTGAACACCGTGTAGATCACTGGGTTCAGCGTAGAATTAAAGTAGCCCAGCCACAATGACAGCGAAGTCAACACGGGGCTCACTTCACAATCGCAAGTCGGCACTAGAATTGCCAATACGAAAAAAGGAAGCCAACACGCTACAAATGCACCGGTAATTATTGCCAACGTCTTCGCTGCCTTCCTCTCACGTTTAGAGTCAGCGGCCTCTTTAGGCTTGCGTCGTACTAGGGTCGGGTAGTATGCGGCGGCAACGGCTCCGTAGCCCGTCGTCGGTGGGTCAGCCTCGAGGCCGTTGGCGCACGATTGCTTTTCGGGGCTCGTATTATTAGACGACACATTCGTGAAGCCCGTCGTAGTCGTCTCGGATATTGTAGGCAAGGGTCGGCCGATAACAGCCACAACCGCGGCTGCGATACCCCCGCTGCCGCCGGCCGCGACCAGCGCGCCCCCTGCTGGCACAGGTGGAGGTCCACCACGAGCAGTGGCCCCTCGCCGCCGTCGTATTCTTTTTCTGGCTGTTTGATATATTCGCCAGTACAGTATTAATATTACAAGAACTGGCACGTAAAACGATGACGCTGTCGCGAATATTTGATAGCCGACATCTTGACTCACAACGCATCGTTGATCTTCAGACACACGTCGATTCCAGTCGGGATCCTTCCACCCCAGCAAAGGTGCGATGCACACGAGGAAGCTCCCGATCCACACGCAAACGATCATGAAGCCCACTCGCTTCGCAGTTCGTGCGTGGATGTAGTCAATATTTGTCACAGCCCAATACCTATAAAGAACAATATAATACTTTTATTTATTTTCTACTCGGTTTACAAATAATACCTAATTATGACACTTTATTTACAATTATTTACAACAAATATACAATTACATATTATTAAAAAAATCCTCGAGGCCAAAATCATATAATTAAGGTGCGTAAGATTTATGGCTGGCAGCAATTAATAAGTATAGGTTATAAATATTACTTGTGATTGTCACCGGATCATAATTAAATAAATAGCGTGCTTTAGTGAATTGTAATCGGATCATAATTAAATAAATAGCATGGTTTATCGCTGACATGTTCATTAGGATAGAACGTTTTGTCATATACACGATTGTTTCCGGAAGTGAAACAGAAATACATCAAATTTAGTTATAAAAGAGGTAATCTACATATTATAGAAAGACGAAAGAATAAGATAAAAAAGTTACCTATCAAGAGCAATAGCGACTAAATGAAGAATAGAGGCGGTGCAGCAAAGCACGTCGCCTGAGGTCCACATGTCACAGAGCTCCGGGCCCAGCGTCCAACGCTGCGCGACCTCGTACACCGCTCCGAACGGCATCACCAAGCAAGCCACCAACAGATCCGCTACCGCCAGCGACAGGATTAATTGGTTCGCCGCGCTACGTAGGTGTCTTTCCAATAGTATGGCCGCTATCACGAACACGTTACCTATAAAACAATACGTAGATATCATAAAAACCCAATTTATGTACCTAATAAAATTGTCTATTGATTTTAAGATCATCAATTAGCGTTTGTATAGTAGGTATATAAAACATGATTGTAAAGCTTAGTTGGTATGCATGGTAGTGAACATCGGCTGAAGCTTTTATTATATTTTATTGGTATTACCTACATAAATTCTAATAAACACATAAAACACCTCACAAAAAATATATTATCCCATAAAGTCATAATACTTATCCATACTGAAACAGGGAGTGCGTTACTTGCCGCGGTTACAGCTTTTTTCTCAATAATGAGTAGGCTATCTATCGGGGCTTTATTGTGCTAAAATATTTCTTTAAAAGTCATATTTTTTCAATTTTTAGAATTGTAATATTTTACTGACGGACGGACGGATTAGAACTGTTGTAAAAATAAAATAAATGCAATATATTGTAATATTACCGACAATAGTGGCGAGAATCAGTAAACCAAGAACTATCGCCTTGGCGGCGCGTATAAGCGCGGCAGAGGAATCGAAGGGCGCGGATGCCTCCCACCATGTCGTATTGGGCACCACTGAGACGTTCCAACTGCTGGGTTCCCACTCGGTAGTATTCCACGTATAGTTATGTTCTGCTAGACGTAGGTACAGCGCCTCCCAATCCAGCAAGTCGTCTCGGCTGTCCGCGCCCTCCATGCCCTCTCACCGTGTCCCCACGTCACCTACTGTGAACAATGTAATAAAATATTTTGATCTATACAACCTATATATCAAGTAACATAGTAACGAAAACCTGAAACAAGACTCCACCAAAGCGGAGAGGAGAGGCGAGGAGATGTGTTTTCATGCTAAGACAACCCAATCGAGCGGAGTCCGCTCATTCCATACGTTATTTTATTAGCAATTTTATAACTAAAAAACGTTTCCCAAACCGAAAACACTCATTACGATGTCACTCACACCCAGAGTTTTATTGTAGATTTAGTTTGTGTATTATTATGATAATATTTATTGTTTATAAAACTAAGTCACTTGATTGATTTAGGAAGCTAGTTTTGAAAAGGATGTGATGCTAAAATAATAATTTCTATATTAAATACTGCTGAATGAAACGATCATCTCTCAGAAAAATCTACTTTTTCAAATATCTCGACTCTACCTGATATTTAATATCCTAGTAAACAAGGAACAAACGAGTTGATGGCGCCAGCTAAATGGGTAGTTCATTAGCAGCTATTGTGGTAGATAGGTACTCACTGTTCGTGTTGTATTTTCGGAAGAGATAGCTCAGAGCTCGGTCCACCATCATTAGTTTTAATTTATTGCTTACGTTCCAATCTGTAAACAAAAAATATCGGTTTAATTTTGTTTTTAGAATAAACAGCGTGTTAGTTTTTGGGTTTATCTCGAGCACGTGTTTCATTAGGTAATATAGGTGAGTTTGACATTGAACCAGAAAGCCGAATAGCTTAATATCGGATGAAATACTGTATCGATAAGGTTTTATGGTATGAAAATGCGTTGGGTGTTCATATAATTTTATTTTACTATCAGATGTGATATAAAGTATGAGATGTGGTAGTGATCACGGAGCGATGTTGGCAGTTATTGCCCTGTAGTACCTAATGACTACCGACTTGAAATTTTATCTTTCAAACTTGATCTTGTTTCTTAATATTCTTGTCATGTTAAATGTACGTATTTTATGGAAATAAAAATACATTTTAGTATCATTCATTATATAGAAAAAACTAAATTTACAGAAGGGCGATTTGGTCGCAAGAAATGGCCATCGTACCGTCATTACAATAGCCATAGTGATGTCGTGAATTATATTACCAATTAACGTCCAAATGTTGATTCATAATAATTGAGCAATATTGTATTACTAAGCTCATTGCCTTCTTTGGCCAATCTGGAGGATTAGTCGAACACAGCGTAGACCTATTTACTCCTTCCTTCGCTAAGTATGGTAACTACTTCAGTATTGACCTACTAAGTGATAAGCAGCTTATAATAAGGCATATTTACTGTACCTAAAAGGAGCTGTAATTGAACCAGGATTGGACTCAAATGAGATGATAAATCAGGGAGTTAACCGTATTTGTTTACTGTGCCAAACTACCTACTGTTCATGTTCTGTGTTTTGTTTGTTGAAGATTTCGTGCTGATTACATTGCAAACGCGCCGGACAAAATTATTGTTTACAAAAGCTGATTTCGTATATTTTTTTATATAATTGTTTTAACCCTTTTTTTAGTAGTTAATTCGAAGTTAACAAGCAACCGTTATAGTTTTGCGAGTCAATCCGTTCGATCTTCTAACCGCGTCTAATTGGTTCTGAGAATCTTTAGTACTAGAAAGCTGTAATTAGGCATGAGTTATACATGTTAATTACACAGACTAAATTGTAACATAATATTTTTTAGGGTACAATATGGGGACAATTTTTTCTCTTGTGGGGTGTTGTTGAATAGGTGGTTTCTAAAATATTGCGAGTATGTGTGTTTGAAAACATTTTTCAATAAATTCAGGGATCCGTTTCCGAAAGGATAAACTTTAAAGTACAAATTCTTAGAGAAGTGTCCCAACTGCCAGCTAATTGTTTTTTCTTGGATAATGTGAAAAAATGCACAGCGGTAGGTATATACATATAACGAAGTTACGAGGAAAACTATCACAGCTAAGCAGGCTTTACAAGTTGACCAGTAATAGTCGATCGTACGACAAATATTTTTTACGTTTATTAAATAAATGATTGCGTTGAAAGTAAAATTCTCTTACTAAAATAATAACCATAGAAATAAGGAAAGCGTGCGCGGTTTTCAACGAAAAGTCACTTCAGGAGAAGGCAAAAGAAATGTTAGACCCAATAACTTTAAGAGCTCATGTTTTTAATTATAAAAAATGTTATCGCATTCTCGCAAATCTTGGTGATTCTTGTGTACGACAGGCTGACAAGGGCAGGCGCTATACACCTTCGTTAAATACGTAATAAACCAAAAGCCATTCCGTTATCTTATTTGTACGACAGACTAAGGGATGACAATAGAATTAACAGGGAGACAGCTATGAGGACGAACGTCTAATAGGCTATCCATATGATGTATTTACTTTTAACCTAATGTGTAATTTATTTTCTAATAGCGGTAAATTCATTTGGGAGATGTCTGACTAGGGTAATATACCTACAGTTGAGCATTAACTCCATCAAAAGCATTTTATGGATTCATCACTGAATTATAGGTAATATTATAAAAAGGGTAGATCCATAATGAGACGTAGGGACACATCCAGAATATATTTAAACGATCACCCTTTTAGGCTTCGTGTACCTAATCACCACCTTCAACTACAACATCACATACTTAGGGTGAGATGGTGGCCATCCACAATAGTATAGTATCATGGGTATTCGATGGAGATATCGCGCACAATAATACCTATATAATAGGTACCTATGTGCGTACAAAATAACATGGGCCCGTTCGAAATTTGTAGCTAGGTATATGTGCGTAACAAACATTTATTGCATCGTCAGTTTACGCAATAATATTAGTTTAATTAATAACATAATCAATAGTGTATTTTGTATGAAAATGATTTATTTTATACAATTCGCCGTGTGTTATTCGCAGTTACAACGTTATTTTAAAAAATCTGCTGCGATGTAAAAGTGATTCTTCTTATCTGTTTATTTAACTAAGGTAAACTACGGATATATTGAAGTGATTACAAAATCCTTATTTTATTTTTAAAATTACGAATCTTATTATTAGTTTATATAAATAAACATACGTCACGTAGGTATGTAGATGTATTCGAATATTGAACAAGATCGTAATTTATTATACAAGAATAAAATATTTGATTAATTTGTAAGTAGATAGGTAATAGAACACGATATATATGCTAATGAAATACAGATATTAATTTCATTACTGTTACATTAACTGCATCTAAATAATCTAGTTTGCACCGGTCTGAAGTTAACGTTGCTCACTTTGGCAGATAATTTGCATATATGGGGTGCACATTTTCATCTATTAATAGAACGCCCGGTGCCGGTGTTGGCATATGACAACTCCCATTTGTGAGCAGTAGGTAGGGACATACTGATTAATAACCTATTCGGTCGCTATTGCCATCGTTACGAACGATTTTATTTCATTATTCTGTCTGTATTGTCTAACCAATGAAAGGTAGTCACTACTACTTGAAATATTTATATTTCAATGGTACTACTACTTATTATTCTTATGCTATGTTAGATGCAGTGATCGTGTTCCAATCGTCTGCCGCATTCCAAATGGATGTTTGAAATTTAAAAATATAAACCATTCGATCTAGGAAACTATACAGTATGTAAGTACACAGTCAGTTCAGCATTCGAATCGGTACCGGAATCGAGCGAATGAATAGGTATTTAACTCCGAATAGTGAGTCCAATTGATTAGATATTTTAAAAACTTTCTCAATAGATATGATGTATAATTGTACATTTATTATAAATAATTGTATGTAAAAACTATAAATACCTACTAGTTCCCACCCAGTGTTTTCATTTTTAATATTAGCAGGATTATTATACAAGCTTTGCTTGATATTATATCAGGTGGTCGTGCAATTGTGATGAAATGTAGGTACATGATACTATAATTTAAATCAACTATTTCTAAGTTATATAAGCATAACGTGTAAGATACATTTGTATGAGAAGGATATAATTCAAAAAACTTAAATTTAGTTTCCATCGCATCAGGAATTTTCGTATGAGGTGAAGGTGGCGCAAGAAACTCATGGGCCTATGGCCTAGTTACGTTTATAAATGTAATTTCATACTTGTGATAATGTATTTTTTTTATTAAAACTGGACCTTAAAAACGAACAAATATTTTTGTACAGAATTTTAAGAAAGCAGGATAAAATCAAGCTATAAGGAAATACCTGTTACCTTCAATATGGGACCAATATGGAAATTCCATTTTCGTTGAATTCACCTCGGCTCACAAAACCGACAGTTATTTGGGATAAACTTTGAGATTCGGTGAACGGCTACAACGCAAAGGGATTTCTTTATGGCGTATACATATGAAGTATAAACGTTCACCGACAATTGGAGCAACATAAATTTTCCGTTATTTGTGTTTATGGACACCGTTCATAGGATATTGGTTTATTTCAAAGTGTAAGCTTTGAACACCTGTCGACGCTCGACAAATACTGCTCGTTAACTTATAACATAACTGACAATGAACGTAAACTTTCATCTAAAAATCAAATCATAACACTGCGTGTTAAAGGTATTATTTATTTATTGTAATCAATGGAATCGGAACGTTATTTCTAATAGTTTATTACCCAAGGCTGTCTATTTGTAAAGATATAATAATACAGATAAAATAACAATGTAATTTATATCAGCGCAATTGCTAAGGGGTAGAAATGAGCCCCGAATTAGTCAGGGTATTTTGATGAATTCGCTTCGATAAATTTTGTTCCGAATTTAGGAATATAATAATGCTGTGCTCATCTCAGGTACGTACCTATATTAAATAGGCTGTCACATTTTGTTTCAGTTGTAAATAATTGTTTTGTAGCTTTGAAATCAAAATATATTTAATAATACTCATTTTTTAGGGTTCCGCAGTTCACGTCTGGAGCCCTTATAGTTTAGTCATGTCTGTCCGTCTGTCCGTCCGTACGTCATTGGCTTACCTTCCAAACGGTTAGTGCTAGAAAGGTGAAACTTTGTATGGATATGTGTATTTACCACGTCGACAAAGTGCTAAAATAAATTCACGAAAAATATTTTTTGAACTGTAAACTATGTCTTGTTTGCCTTTAATTTGTTCTGTTTTTTCGTGTAAACAATAGTGTATTCTAAGTTGTAGGTACTGCTGTATGTTGAAAGGTTGATTCATCAATTCAATCATTCGATGGCGTAAGTATGCCTGTTGGTTTTTACATTTGTTGGACATAGAAACCCCTCTGATCTTCATTTATTCCCAACGGGGAGGCTGATAGATTGTTACCAATCAGTTGAAGTATTGTTATTGATGTAATATTTTATTGCCCAAAACACACAATAAATAAACTAAAATAACCTTTGCGGAGACCACCTGCGGTTTAGCTGGCAGTTTTGTCTATCCAACGAAAGGTTATCAGTACCTACTAGACAATAAACCTTGGCCATTATTGTTAATATTAGATTTTTCAAATCGTATATGTTTATCGCCCAATGGTTTCTTTCAACCTTCTCGTTGAAAGATATTAAAAAAATACTACCGTCAACCTATGTTGACCATGAGGACGAAATTCGAAAAAATATTCGTTCACCCCTATGCTACTTAGAAGAAAAAACACACAACCGACATGTGTGTTTTTTATAAAGTGTTTTAAAAGTTACACGAACAATTTGTTAGCCTTTTGCCTGTGTAGTAAGAATTTGGTTAAAATTCGATACACATTTTGTTAAATGTTAATAATATTTGTCAAAATGTGTAAGTTTAACAATCTGGTATTTGTTTAACTATAACCCCCCCCCCCTTGAGTTATGATTAAACCGCGTAAATACATGTATAACATTCGGTAAAAGTCTGATCTATAACAAAATCTAGAGCCTGTTCAATACATTGATTTATAATCTATTCTAGACCGAAGTTAATCCCATCTGATTGACCCCTTAGTTTACGGACTATTTCTGTAGACTCTATTATTGAGATATACTAATTCAATGTCTAAATTTTCCATTCAACTCTCGGAGTAGGTAACCCTCAATGTTACTTGATTCAAAGGGCAAAATAATTATGAAATTGTGGAAACTTTTATCATTTTTCATGACAAGGAATTGCTAAGTTCATTCCATTGCTTTCTATTTTATTTATTTTGTTTGTTTGTTTTTTTTGGAGATTCTTTGGGGAGGCCTTTTTCGACAGTGGACTTCTTTCGGCTGATATAATGATGATGATGAGACAATTTTCTGAAATGGATTTTGATAAAAATTGGCTCATAGATACTTAGATCATACCCACATAGAATAACATATAGGACACTTTTTATCCCGGGAAAATATAAAGACCGACACTAATTTTAAATATAGATAGACTTTTATTATAGACAGCTATTAATAATACTCCCATTCCATGAAGGCAGGTTAGTTAAATATTCTCAGAAATTTGTGAATAGAATCGAGATTATCATTACACATTTGCCGCAAGCAAAGTCGTTAATATTACGAATAAAGCTTAGGCAATCTTTGTCTTGGAGAGATAATTGTGGATTATGTGCCAAACATAATATTATCATAGTCGACGATTTAAGTTGCGAAAGCTCTATGACGCCTTAGCAGTAGGTACCTACTCCTTATTATGTTATGTATGATGCATTAGTATCTAAGTAATGAAACATAAAAATAACAACTTAAAGCACAAAACGAGTGTAAAATTATCTCTTACTAGCTGTCCCCCGCGGTTTCACCCGCGTTCCCGAGGTTCATGATTTCCCGGGATAAAAAGTAGCCTATGTTCTTCTCCATAACATATACTATCTGAGTGCCAAATTTCATCGCGATCGGTTGCGAGGTTTAAGCGGGAAAGCGTAACAGACAGACAGACAAAGTTCTTTCGCATTTATAATATTAGTAGGGATTATAAATTTAAAGAAACCCCCAAAACTCACAAATTGGTGTTAATTTTAAAACGGCTGAGCGGATTTTATTGAAACATTACATTGACTCCCCCCCCGTACCCCAGTGACGCTTACATGGAGCCTACATCGCATGCTGGCTAGCTGAGCGCGGTGAGCGACAACCACGCGACTTTTTTCTAATACTTGCATTTTGAAACTCGTGATATCTTCCGAATGAAATGTCCGAATTGAATAATTCAAAAAGTTATAAAAAGGTATTAAAGCCGTCTTGAATATAAAGTAATTTATTTTGATGAGGATTAATACCAAGGTACAAATGAAGAGCCTTTTCAAGAGGCGGCATATTTAAATTAATATTTTAGAATAAAAAACTGCTTACTGTGACATAACTATAATATTTAGACATATGCTGTCGCGACACTTTTTGTAGATAATGATGAGTTCTGCAAAGTCGTAGTAAATGATTTTGTTCTATCATCAATAGTTTTCGCAGCGCACGCGACGTAAGGAATTTTTCAGGTCATTTTTTTACACCTTATGTTACATTATTGGAGTTTTAGTAAGGATCCCTAATTTTTTTTTAAATATAATATAGCCTATGTTACTCGGGGATAATGTAGCTTTCCAAAGGTGAAAGAATTTTTGAAATCGGTCCAGTAGTTTCGGAGCCTATTCATTACAAACAAACAAACAAACAAATCTTTCCTCTTTATAATATTATAGTATAGATATAGATTATTTTTATAGAAATTAGTGCATACATTAATTTACTATTGTGACACGAACTACAAGAAGCATCTAAGCATGTCTACTGATTGGATTGATTAGTTCAGCATTTCACCGTAAATTAGGCCGATTCAAATGATCTGGAATTAATAGATGTGTTTCAGTGAAGCGTTTGCAAGTGCAATTAGTGAGCATGTACTTGGTGGTCGGACAAGCTTGTACAATCAGCAATATAAGTGCCTAACTGAACTGATCAAAATTTTTAAAACTATACCTGTACCTTCATATACTACACTATCCATGTTGTAGCAGTAAGGTTTTTATAGAAACTCATTTACAAAGTAGAGTCTGTTTACTTTTTCATTCTATGTTATGATATATCAAGTACAGATTATTTGTAAATTTGGCTCTGTCGAGCTACGTAAATTATTGAACATACTACGGGCAATGGACGGCTTCCAAACTCGATTGGATTATTATTATAATGCAAAAAAAATAAGCACACAATTTGCCTACAAAATAAACAAAATAAATAAATACTAAATAAATAAATGTATCTCCTACAAAACTAATAATATTCTATTAATAGATACTCAAATTGAATTGTTGATGAAATAATTAACGTTGCGTGTTATTATAAATTACATAATCTACCTATGCAAATATAGATATGAATAAATGTCCCAATGTTATTCCTCAATATCGAAACTATTCTAAGCGCTCACTCCTGTACTATTAGATCATAAAGGTATTAAGAAAAACATAAGTCAATGTAGGTAAACATAAATCATTGAACAGTACATACAACATATTTTACGAGGTAAAAAATAGAAGGGAAAAGTTATTTACTTTATTTCTCGAGTGGGCACTTACCCACAAACATAAATACTTGTTACTTACACGGTAGCTGGTACAGATAACATAGGTAACCATAAAAGTAACTATCTACTTAAAGTTTAGTTACGCAGAGCATTTCAGGTAATAACATCTAAGTAATACGCGGTAATACGTTGCGGCAGGCCTACCTATAGGTATAATAATAATGTTATTTATTTGCACAAAATATTAGAGTTCCAAAAATAACTACCTATAGGTTAAACAAAACCTACCTATATACTTAGTATATAGAGAGATTGAAAATACCAAAATCATATTATGCCTATAATTTTCCGCATGTTGAAAATCTGTCGACAAACACTAACCTTTCGCTGTGTTACGACAGTTGCACTTGAGTGCCAGTGCCTAGTATATTTAAACTTATTATCATCTTTACACTCAATAAGTATGAGTTTTAAAACATGTAAGCTAAAATCGAAAAGAAAATTACTACCACAACTTTTCATAATCAAATTGATCTCGAAAGAAGGTAGACAATGAGTAAGGTTGTTTGATCCAGTGAGCCGTGATACTCGTTCATGAGCCAATAGTTCACGTGCAAAGTCATTCTATCGCGAGCTAATGAGCACATCTTCTCTCATAGTAACTGAACTTAAATTCATTACTAATTTACCCCTAGGTACCTACCTATATTTTATGTAAATCTGCATATTGTTTTATAGAATTATTTTGGCAGTAATCAAGCCAAAGTAAGCAAAGCCAATCGATCACAGATTTAGGTCAAGTCCCTTAAGAGCTTTTAAAAGAAAGCCGGCACATCTGATTTGTTTTAAAACTTTCTCAGAATACGCGCTAGCATTTTCAAATGGATATAATAATGGCTTTTTTATATGGTATAAAATACGCCTATATAGCAGCTAAATAAAAAATCAAGTCTAATTTAAATTTTCTAGAAAATATCATGGAACGACTTATCACACTCGCGACATGGCTCGCGAGGCTCCGCGAGCAGCGATTTGCGCGCAAACGCATCGTTGGGGTAGTCCTGCCTATTTTGTTCTGCCCTGTAGCTGGGGTTTAGAATAAAGTAAAAGGCGACTAAATGGGGACCTTTGGGGTCGTGGGCAATCGGGTCAAGGACCTTGAGCGTCCAGAAGCGATCCCAAGGACGACGATAAGCCGTTGTGGTCACGATCTATCGTGCGATAGTACAGCGAGGGTGCTATGAGGGCAAGGATGAAACTTCCCCCGGGACGGGTTATCTAGTGCCCTTCACGAAGGGTGAATGAGTACGCGATCTGCACGAGAACCCACCCCCCATCTACAGCGCAGATGACGACCATCAGTAGGATGCACTATTTTAATAAATAGGACATTCAAATTAGTATATAATATACGTACCTTGATACGTACCTATACGAATGCTATTTAGCATAATATCATTAACGTTTAGGGCTATAAACGTAGTGTTGATCCGTTCCCGCAGTCTGCTATCGCGTAGATGCGAAATATAGGGATAGTCACGTTTGATAAACGAATTTTAAACAGGCTATCTATAGTATATCCTAGTGCCCCATAAACGAAGACTAGGTATTATCTATTGCCAGCGTTAGACTGCGGGTTCGCTCGAGCGATAGCAGTATTAAAAAAATTAAGACTATGTTTTAGTAGGTACATTATCTCTGTGCTTTAAGTAGTATTTTACTTATATTGTACGTAGTATATTATTTATTCTATGCTTATACTTTGAATGTATTGAACCAAGACTGTGACTGTAAAAGCTGTACCTAAGCGCAATGAAAAGCAATGTCATTTGACAGGGAATTAAATAAATAATAAATAAATATCTTCGGACATTCTTCACACACGGTTATCTGATCTCAAACTAAGCAGAGCTTGTACTATGGAAACAGAATAACTGATATACTACATATACTACTTTTTTTTTTTGTAAATACATACTTATTTAGATAATTACACCCAGACACAGGACAAACAGACATGTTCATGCACACAAAAGTTTGTCCTGGATGGGAATCGAATCCATGACCAGCGGCGTGATAGGTGGTGTCTTAACCAACTGCGCCAACTGGCTTGTCAAATTGATTTATTTATGTCCTTAAAATAGATAGGTATACTATAACGTGTTGCAATAGGTTTCTACCATACTTGTAGTACTTACAATGTATTTTGTATTATTTGATTTTTGTTATTTGTCCCATGATAATACAATAATCATGGAGTCATTGAGCGGGCTCATGATGGAGCCGAATAATTACCTACAAGAATTTATTTAACTTCAATTGTTACATGTTTATGTCGAAACTTGTATACTATAACTTTTGAGTCACTTCCCGGTGTTCAATTTATCTGAAAATTGGTACTTACATATAATGTATGTACCTACGTCCGATGAAAATACAATAACAAGGGTCGTTGGTCCAGCCGTTTGAGCGTGAAGAAGTAACAAACATACTTTCTCACAAACTTAATAAATAAAACTAATAAGTAGGATTAGTCAATTATAACAATTCACAAGAATCAAATTATGAAACAAAGAACCTTTCATCCATATAGGTACAAACTCGTCTATGATATATACTCGTTACATATTAATCCTATAGTCCTGAACAAACTATATTAAACCCACCTCATCATCACGTTACAACCGTAAAATCAATTTCAAGAACAAAGCATAATGTTATTTCAGCATTTGGATACCTACCTATTTACCTAAACGCCCACATAACACAAGATAGGTCACGTAAACCTAATATAAATAAATAGGCATATATTGAGATCTACCGTCTCGACTGTTTCTTGTTGTTCTACGTCTTAGCATAGTTTGCTATACCTTATCCAATGTGTACTTAAAATTCTATGAATATGCTTGCGGAAAATCTTATTAAGCTACGTTGTCTAAGTTTGTGCTTGCATGCACTGTACAGTGCTTGTACGTAATTAGGTATTCGGTGAGGCTGTGGTATGCCAAATAAATAGGGTAAAGTATAATTAGCTTGCAAGTTTATTTACCGATTATGCTGAAAGCACAGTTTATACTTACCTTTTAATGCCGTCAAAGTCATTGTATGAATCTTGATAATTACCTACCTTATTTTGTTACGGTGGTCTTGAGTGGTGTATTATTATGTACCTATATATTACGATTGCGAACATCTATTTTAGTATTTTGAATTCCGTAAATGATAAATTGCATATATTTGAAAGTATATTCTTTATATTTAGTGGAAAATGCAGTTGTATCAATTTACTTTGTAGCGCTCGCTATATATTAAAGAAAAAGCACACTAATATTATATATAAATTATGGGTATCCAAGGTATACCTTTCTAAATATCAAACATATCGATAACTTATTTAATAAGCCTTGTAATATATTTTATGACGATGACTTTAATTAACTTTGCATAAAGGTTGATCGTAAAAAGATATTTGCTAGACAGATACGCTTTCTAGTTATTTTTATTAGGGTGCCTATATTGCCAGCTTACGTAACAAAAGGAAACTTCATAACTTAAATTAGCTCTTGTTGTGGATTTCGTGATATTTGTGTGCAATTATGCATTCCAAGCGAAGGGTAAGTCGGTGGTGCCTGCGAGACGACACACAGCAATATTCGCATACAATTTGTATTGGCGAAACGATGAATACGAGACAAACAAGCCATTGTACCGAGTAAACAATAAACATAAATCTCAGTCTGATAGTGTGAATGTCCGAAATTCAGCCACTTGGCATTGAGATTCGTTTTGAATATCAAGACACCAAACGTAACCTAAGTAAAGCTATAATTTGTAAGCGTCATCGATTGTAATATATTTTCACCCAAAAAAGTACAGGTTCTATGTCATGAACGTAGAAATGTTCTATCTGTAGGTATGTGACGAGTATGTTTTTTTAATATACGTATGTTCATTGGTTTTTCGGAAATAGGTTACGCTGTGTTTAAAAGATGGATATACTTTAATCAGTCATTCAATTCTATTTAACGTCTCTGAGTATGACAGTTACATTGTAGTTAGGTTTAATGTAGGCAAGGAGACAGTGCTTACTCCAGAAACGTGGTACAGTACGAGCATCAATATATTAGCATGATCAGATCTGCAATAATATCTGATATTTCATGATTCATTCATTAACTTCATTCAGTCGACATCACATAATTTATGCTGCTACTTATATATGCCTTCCATAAATGATCTCATATTGTTCCTGTCGTCTTGAGAGCAGAACTGACTCGTGACTGTACGAGCTCAGTACGCCTAACTAGCCGTAGCAAAAAAACGTACCAATATTTTATTACGAACCGATGCTAAAATAGAGCAAGTGAAATAAGCAGAGCGCGGAAGCCCGGACCTTGTCAAGCACATGTTTTATAACTTCCACACGAGCGAAGCAGCGTTTTTATTAAAGTTTTAATGTAAATCCAATACTTAGTTATTTATCGCACGTCCGAAATAATAAAACATTCAATTTGTCAAACGGCATACTTTTTAAATTACCAGCGCTTCGGAAAAGGTCCCTGCGGAAGAAGCGGCACTGAGGCGCAGTTAACTCTGCTGGATTTTATTTTTCTCTCGAATATATTTAATTACATACATAATTGGACGCAATGGTACGTTATATTTTGGGTTGTTTATTCCCACTGATAAAAAATGCACTTACAGTTGTTGAATACTTTTGAGTTGGTGTCATTGGGACTACCGTTATGCAAGTTATATAAGTGATAACTTATATAGCTCTACACTACTGCTCGGTTGGTGAAGTAAGTACCAAATTTCATCGGACAGATAGATAGAGTTAGTATCGGATATTAGTATGGACGCAGTGCGGTACGACTAACAGTATGTTGTGTCTGGCTTTTAGATTGACGCGTGCATTTAGCTCAGCCCTTGTCAGGTTTGCGATAAAATGTGTAATATATTTATTTATCTAATTTTAACTTTTACTCATATAACTTTCGTTTTAGCATAAAGAGAGATAATTTCATACAGGTGAGGTTGCGGGCGAACTATAACTATAAGTAACTATAATTTATATATCATTTAAGCACATAATTCATAGAACTTAATTTTCATAGAGTTTGAATTATAAAATAGGTACTAGCGACCCGCCTCGGCTTCGCACGGTATCAAAATCCGTTGTAAGGTTTAGAAGAAACGGGGCAGATAGCGATTCTGTGTTATTTAATGTTGTATTATATTTAGTGATTATTATTCTGTCCTTTCGTATGGCAGTACTTTTATAGTATCAAAAGTACTGCCATACGAAAGGACAGAATAATAATCACTAAATATAATACAACTAAATAACACAGAATCGCTGTCTGCCCTGTTTCATAATCACTTTAATGCAAGCACCCGTTTCATTTCTGCCGCTGATAATATTCCAAATATAGTAAACACGATACGATTGTATTGTACTTATCTGAAGTTTTTTTTATATTAGATATATCCATCAATTTAAGTGCACAGTTTGGGTTAGGATTAGATAAAAGGAAAAATACCGTGGGTATGTATTGACTACGGTACAAACCACTTTTGATCAATAGTGAAAAGACATACGATTGTATACCTACAAATTGAATTGAATATACTCGTACCTATTGATTTTATAAAGACGAATTACAAAGAAAGTAATAGAGTAAGCGAATGAAACTGACTCCATTTTCCTTTATAGGGTTCCGTAGACCATACCCGATAGGTCTAAAACGGATGCCTATTGCTGTCACGTGTCCGTCCGTCGTCTGTCATACAGGTTTTACAGCTAAACGGTTGAAGCTACAGTCAAATTTTATATAAATCTGATTCTTTTTACCGAGAGACAGAGACCAACATTAGGTATATTCTACATTTCGTTCCGTACCAAATGTATTGTTATTGTTAATTATTGTTATTTAGGGAAATATGCGAAGTCCAACCCGCACTTGGCCAGTTTTGTTAAGCAGTTTTACCTTAATCAGTCGTGAAAAATTCAGGAACCTGAGTATTACTATATAGGTCTGGCATATACTTAAAATCTGTGGTGAATACCCTAATAGTCGCACAGTATAAATAACGAAACTATGTTATATTTACAGATCAGCAAATACTGGCGTAAATAAATAAATGTATCAAGGTAAATAGCGTGATTATTTGTTGAGTAAGTATAAATGAATCGTAGAGGAGCGACAACGCGGGCGCGTCCGGTTTCGCCGCGACAGCGGAACCCGCTCGGTTTCCGTAAATGCAAACACCTTCCTGCCGACAGACACAAACGAAGCTTTATTCTATTAACTAAATGTTTAGAATTTATTTCCGTAGGTCGTTTACGATTTAATGACGGACGAGTTAAAATAAGAGGAGGAAATACGTCAGGAAATAAAATAATGAAAAACAGATTTCCTTTCTATTGCTTTTAATTAGTGAAGAGTAGCAGGTGTTTACAAAAAGTAATATACTATTTTTTTATTCCATCGAGAGAAAAAACATTTTAAAATTACTACCTGTTTCACACGGTTTCACCCGTTTCCATGGAGTAAAATTAGCCTATAGTAAGGGTAAGGTTGCTCAAGTCGTACCCCCTAAGGAAATAATACTGTAATATTCAGTGCAATTAAAATTAAACAAAATCTTTTACTTTTACTGAATCTTTATTTAGTTTCCTTTCAATAAACAATCATAGAATGTTGAACATCTTTCATTAAAATAGGTTTTTAAAAATACTCCTTCCGTAGGTACGATTTCACATCACAGAACTATATACTTAGAACAATACATAATAAAAAATCTACAGTTCCTATATTAAGTTATTTTAATTATTGTTTCTTCCTCGAATAAATAGACTTTTCGCGACTTTTGTTTATGCTGGATTGTCCTAGAACTTATCCAAAATCTAGTATTCTCATTTTTAATATTTTTTTTTTATTTTCACCGTTGGAAGTTATCTGCGAAAGTATTTTTTGTCAGGTTGAAATTGTTTTTCCTGGAAGATCTACGAGACGCAATCTGGCCGTAATGGCAGATATGTTCAAGGTTCTTCAAGGTTCCATACTTAGATATATCGTACCATTTTCCAGGTAGTGGTGTCATTATATTATGTACTTTATTATATTTATCATGCAATTAATGTTGATTTTAAAATATTTTATGGTAACATAATCGTAGATTTTTCAACCACTTTTTCCTTACGTATTTCCAATCTAAGTAATGAAATATTTGTGTTTCTCAGAATAGAAAATTCACTAATGATTTTTCTCATTTCCAAAGACACCGCAACTAATTATAATCTAAGCTTATTTCTGTAAACAATAATAGTTTGGGGAACATAGCTTGTCTCAACCACATCGACGTAATATTACCTTTTTTTTTTTTTCTTGGGTAAATCCTCATAGGATACCCAGCCGCCCCGGGGGGAGCAACCAGGTATTACATACCGCAACTCGACACCAGCTTGTGTGATTTGAGGCATAGAATCGTTAATTGAGTTTATAATTCGTTATGACGTGCGTTGGTTTGATACTGGTGTCACGGAATAATTTAATTGCCGTAGTTATACGTAACCAGTAACCAACAACAAATATGGTATAACATCATAGTCGCGTTCATAGAGTAACTTATATATTGGGAGAGTCGCGTTGCTCCGTGGAATAGATTTTAAGTAATTACGGGGTGTGATTTATCTTTACGAGGCTATTTAGGGTTTGTTTGTGGAATCTGAGAAAGGAGAAGCCTTAGGAGAGGTTTTAATTAACAATATGTTGGGTAAATAATGAATATTCCTTTGGGGTTTGAGGTTGAGCTCGTTAATATTAAATTTAACAGTTAATAAAATTATTCTTTGTAAGTATGTCATGATTTTAGTAAAATTACATTTTACAAGATGATGAGAAAATTTTATGGGAAATTATAGACGATTAAAAAATAAATGGACTGAATTGTTTTGCTAATATAGTTTTAACCCAGTATAACGGCGGCGGCTGTTCCCAATAATCTGCGGTCGACCCTGAGAGAATCAGTTTTTCTTCAAATCGCAACCCAAAACCCTTGAGTATTGAAAATTTGCACAATAATATTAAAATTAATCATTTAACAATTCAATAATAATAGATTAAATATTAGGTACGTAGTAGGTACAATGTCTAATTTAAAATTAATTAATTTTCGGAACCATGCCTTTAGGGGCCAAATTTTTTAAATTTATTCCATTTAAATCTTCTGTTATAGTTTAGTTTACCTTATTTTATTACTCAGGTTATATGTTTAAATGTTACTTAATAAAACTTTAAAATTCAGATTCTGATATAATGTCAAATTGATTGAATTTAAAATAATAATGTACATTTTCCGTACGGATCTTATTGGATCTAACCCCGTATACTTTCCAGGTTTCGAGACGGTGGTGCAATATATTTTTTCCACACTAACATTAGCTTACTATTCCATTCACTTCGCCCTGCGGTTTTACCCGCGTTCCCAGAATAAAGAGTAGCCTATTTTACTCTTCGGTCCACCTTCGGTCTTCGGTCCTTCGGTCTATGCCAAAAATCACGTCGATCCAAATTAAAACAAAAAAACCAAATAGACCTTTCCACAAAAAGATTAATGCGAAAAAATAAACCTTCAAATTAAAATTTTCCTCTACGAGTAATACATCATCGAACCTTTCGATCCAGCTATTTCAGGAGTCGAAGTGACATGCAATATGTCTTCTTTATCAAAAATATATTCTTTGCTTATGATTTCTTAAAATATTTTTGCGAAACTGGTTTGATACATTTTATTTATTTACTATAGTAGTTTATAGTGTGATTTATCTTTACGAGGCTATTTAGGGTTTGTTTGTGGAATCTGAGAAAGGAGAAGCCTTAGGAGAGGTTTTAATTAACAATATGTTGGGTAAATAATGAATATTCCTTTGGGGTTTGAGGTTGAGCTCGTTAATATTAAATTTAACAGTTAATAAAATTATTCTTTGTAAGTATGTCATGATTTTAGTAAAATTACATTTTACAAGATGATGAGAAAATTTTATGGGAAATTATAGACGATTAAAAAATAAATGGACTGAATTGTTTTGCTAATATAGTTTTAACCCAGTATAACGGCGGCGGCTGTTCCCAATAATCTGCGGTCGACCCTGAGAGAATCAGTTTTTCTTCAAATCGCAACCCAAAACCCTTGAGTATTGAAAATTTGCACAATAATATTAAAATTAATCATTTAACAATTCAATAATAATAGATTAAATATTAGGTACGTAGTAGGTACAATGTCTAATTTAAAATTAATTAATTTTCGGAACCATGCCTTTAGGGGCCAAATTTTTTAAATTTATTCCATTTAAATCTTCTGTTATAGTTTAGTTTACCTTATTTTATTACTCAGGTTATATGTTTAAATGTTACTTAATAAAACTTTAAAATTCAGATTCTGATATAATGTCAAATTGATTGAATTTAAAATAATAATGTACATTTTCCGTACGGATCTTATTGGGTCTAACCCCGTATACTTTCCAGGTTTCGAGACGGTGGTGCAATATATTTTTTCCACACTAACATTAGCTTACTATTCCATTCACTTCGCCCTGCGGTTTTACCCGCGTTCCCAGAATAAAGAGTAGCCTATTTTACTCTTCGGTCCACCTTCGGTCTTCGGTCCTTCGGTCTATGCCAAAAATCACGTCGATCCAAATTATAAAACAAAAAAACCAAATAGACCTTTCCACAAAAAGATTAATGCGAAAAAATAAACCTTCAAATTAAAATTTTCCTCTACGAGTAATACATCATCGAACCTTTCGATCCAGCTATTTCAGGAGTCGAAGTGACATGCAATATGTCTTCTTTATCAAAAATATATTCTTTGCTTATGATTTCTTAAAATATTTTTGCGAAACTGGTTTGATACATTTTATTTATTTACTATAGTAGTTTATAGTGCACGCCTTCGGTCTCACCAGCTTTCCTGATGGATCTTGTTTTCTCAGAATAAATAGTATCCTATATCTTATTTTAAATATCCTTTGCAGGAGCATACACAGACCATTCTTTTAAATTGCCATTTGACATGTTTTTTTTAAAGAACTTAGTTGTTCGGCGAGGAATATCAATTTTTCAAAACTTTCAATGAAAATGGAGCCAATGGAACCTAAATCCTAGATCTTACAGTTTATCTAAAAGTAAGAAATACTTTTAGATCTTACTTTATTTAAACGCTAAGACTACTCATTCAAACGTTACTCTAAATTACTGCTACGTTACGATACGACACAGATGAAATTATACTCATATACTTAGGTAGGTATAGATAGTAATACTTATAGGATATTATAGATAACTAGGTACTATGATATCACATAAAATATGAACATGGTACAGAACATATCGGAAACTGATTGACATTCAGCTATCCTCATTACCTACTTGTCTTTACTCATTTCAATGTAGGTACATTCAGTTAAAATTTATTGTTCTAAGAAATCCGTTTCTTTTGCTGAAAACATTCTAACTCACCAATTTTATTCGACCGATTTATCGACCGATACCTAGTTTTTTTTTTACGTAGGTATATAAAGTCAGACGATAGGTATATTGCGCTGGGTATGATGTAACATGAAACATCATTTAAAACCCGAAACTCTAAGCTACTCTTTAAGAATATTCATAAAATCCTATATTTATCACATTTATAAGTGAAACAACACTGATTCTGACAGGTAATATCACATAGAAAATTCAGTTATGTGTGTATGTAGTTACCAAGCTTACATTCTAATATATATTGAAGTCTGAGAAAATTACATACCTGAAACATATTGAAAATTACATACCTAAATAAGATTTAAACTTCATTCTCGTTGATGGCTCTTCAAACGCCTCGTGAGTTTATAACAGCTTTAGTAACTACTTCTGAAACTTATATATACCTACTTAAAGCCATTGTATCACCGACTAACGTATTTCATATTACTCGGGGTGCTTGGGATGATGCCAATCCACGTGTAGAATACAGGAAGTAATGATAAAACGGAAACAATATAGTAGTAGAGTGTGAGTTTAATAAGTAATTTCTTAATAGTATCACACGAGTTTTTAATACCTAATTATCTGCAGTATATACAGTACTTTATCTAAACTCATCTAATAATGTAATTTAAAGGTAAAAATTGGAATAATATTTTGTCATAGGTTTTCATGACTTACGGGTATCGATTATTCGTCATTTCCACTGCCGCCTCCACAATTTCAGATACAAAGTTTATTTCACCTTAGTATCACTGCTATTTTTCTATCATTTTTAGCCAAAATAAAATATGTATGCAAAAAAATCAATAAAATAAACAAACATTAATCATCATGGCGCCCAACCAAATCCGTGTGGGGAAAAACTCCTAAGTTGAGATATCTACCGCATACGCGACCACAGACAATGTAAATTTGTATCTAAAATTATAATTGTTTAATCCTGATGTCTGGCCACTTATAATGTTTTTTTCTTTATTATTTGTTTGACAAGTTGACTGACAGTAATCGAAGTATTAAAACCCAAAAAACATTATAAGTGGCCCGACATGTCCAAATACTTGTACTTTAATGAAAAAAAGTTATTTTATAGCATTATCTTGGGAAGAAAACTGTACTATAATATATTTTTTTAATTTCATTATAGACGGGTGTGCATAAAGTGGGTCATTAAAGTACTGTTTTTGATTTCATAATTAGAACTTTACGATATGAGAGTAGATAAAATACTTTACATACTATGTAGGAATAGGGAAATACTACAATTCATATTATAATACAATACATTTAAAAATAAAAATGTGACATTTGGTGTGTGTATCATTCATTGAAGTACCTATATTGTGTATTTGATGGTGTGGTGTGGTGTGTGTTCCATGACGGGAGTACGCGCCACCGCGTAGCGTAGCTGGAGCGAGCACTGAAGTAGAAACGTCTGATTGCCGCCTCGTCACTCGGCGCGGCGCCCCGGCCTCTCGACCGCAGCGCAGACTGAAATCTAAAACCACTGCCACTACATACCTACTGAACGGACTACAAACAAACAGAGCACCATTAAATCGCCAACAATATTGGTTCGTTGCGAATATGAATTTTAATGCGTATATTTCAATATGGAATATTTAAATTCTGATATACTGTAACAAATAAACTGTAGTTATACCAAACATTTGTCAACATTACTAATAATATGAATATATTTGGATTCTAAAAATGATCTAAAGATCAACAATTACCTCCATCCATTTTCAAAGATGAAAAATACTTTCAAATTCAATATATTTGATTACCTCGCTGAAGTAGTCTAACAAATGATGCGCTGCCTGCTTGCCTCCGAAATCACTTACAGTCTAACACGAAGCTTGCATCCATAATGTAGCTATATCACATCACATATTTACATAAGTTTCCACTTTCAGTATGTTTGACAGACGAGGCTCTGATGGCCAAGTAATGTTTAGTCGATTAGACGGATCGTTAGTCTATCACTCAACATGCTATGCAGACCATACGTGAACAAATGGTAGGTTCATTTGTGGTCATTTGTGCTAAAAAGAATAAGTTGGTTTCGTTCTTCATAATTATTAAACAATAACACTATGAAGACAGAGCTGATGTGTTAAAATCATTACCTAAACAATTATTGGAATATGAGCAAATTAAACCCCTACCCAATAAATGATAATCAGACACGATAAAGCTATTGAATTCCATATAGTAAATGAATATATACCATGTACCACATACATATGGCAGATAAGAGATTAACCGACAGTCGTTTAATTATTCATGAAGTGTCTCAAGGTTACGAAGTCTGCTGACAGTTAGATACACACAATTACAAACGATTTGACAGTATGAGACATTGAAATAAAGCCGTCGTACGGTGTCATCATGTAGAATATTCAATAAATGTGAGTAGAAGCAAGTTGAAGATGAAAATCTAAGGCAAAATGGAGTCAACGCTTTTATTTTGCTGCGCCTAAAAAAGTTATGGCAACGCATTTTCGTAAAACATAAAATATGTGGGACATGTCCAAACAACTACATAGTTAAATAATGAAAAAAAATCACCAATGCTTTAGAAGTTATTTTGTTTTATTTTTTTCAGCAGGATATTATAATTTGTAGGTGTATTGTATTTGTATCCACAACGACTCATTTTTCTATGCAAAAGCATTAAAGAAATAAAATTTTATGACTTAAATTTTCCGGATACAAAAAATAAAACAGGCTATGTGCGTGTCGGTCAAATATATTCCGTAGTATTCACAATAAGCGCTTATTGCTGGTTCACAATTATTGTATTATCGGCTAAAAACGTCTAAAAACGGGTCCACATAAGACGAACGACTATTACTCGTTAACTTGTAAAGCCTATTTAGCTGTGATAGTAATAATTTTCATAATATAATTTTCTTAATATTTCGAAAACGGATTCTGAGTTCAAAAATAGTTTTCACACATTTATCATATTGTTTAACGACCTATATATCCAACGACACCCCACACCTTGGGATACACGAGAAAACATTTTCACCCCCACATTACGTGTAGAGGAGGTATCCTAATCTGTCGCCAAGCACCTACCGGTGTGTTCCGGCAATTGCACTTGAGAGCTAGTTGCCTTCTTGGCATTGAACGGTAACACCTAGGCGATTAGGTAGGCGATGGTAACAACTACCCATCAGGTGGACACCGCCTGTATGCTTGTCAACCTCCTGACATAAAAAAATCGCAAACTAAAATTTTTTTTCAAGATTTTTATCAAATCTCTCAAGTTCATTCACACACTTCATCATACTATGAGTAACTAAATTACATAGATGTCATAACCACATTTTTACATTACGATATTGAAACCAAAAATATTTTTGCTGACGTAATGTGTGTTTCACACATTACGTCAGTTACCTACTTAATAATAAATGGGCATGAAATACTGAAGGAAAACAAGGTATGATGATGAATTATCTGTATTAGATGGTATTAACCAGACATATTATATGACTAGATTAGACTACTATGTTCATTTTGTATTCCCAGAAGTGCTGTTAGTTTAGTTGCTTCAGTATTATGTTTTTGAAGAATTACAATTTACAGGAATCGTCTGTCAAAAAAGATATAAGAAAAACCCATAGCACTACTCGTTTCAATAATAATTGTGCTCAGCATTAGAAGACCTTTGCAGTGTCTTTTATCTTCAAACTAAAAAAAAACAAAAATCAAAACATATTTCAAAATTATATAAAGTACAGAGAGTTAGAAGAAAATATTTTTGTGATATTTAAAACCGAAAATAGTTAGTAACTGATCAGAGCTTCGTAATCCATGTAGGTACTTTTGTGCGTCAAACTTGATTTTTCAGAATAACATACGCATCTTACAAATTATTAGCATAATGAGCTTTGATGAATATATTATCGCTAATAATGCTCTTTGAGGCGCTTAATATATTCCATAATAGACACTTATGCTTTACATACACAAATTATAAAGTTATGGGCAAATCAATACATATAAAGTTAATAAGACCTTATGTGTATTGTATCTAATCGCCATATGCTTTAATTGTAAGCATGGCCCTAAATTAGTGTATAATTGGATATCATTATTATCTTGTTCATTTATTATGAAACCCATTTAACTGCCGAATAAATTCTATGAATAAATTAAAACTGGAAAGCTAATATTCTGAATCTTGGACCTAACCTTCGTAAATTGTAATGTAAAGCCACAATGAATGACTGTCTCTACGGTGTAGGTAGTATAATACTTTGAACGCAAATAAAAGAATTTCCTATTTAAAATGTGACTTGTGATAAAATAAAATCAATCACTTACTTGTTTCTGGGATAATACAGATTCATGCATCAGATTAACTTCATATCAATGTAACATTGTCTTTTTTTAAATGAGATAAAATTTGTGGTAAACATTTCTGCAAAAGATTTTCTTTTTTAGAAAAAAGCAATGAATTTCATCCATGTTAGTTAGGTATACATCTCCACGAAAACTCCTTTTAAGAAAATGAAAGATTAGGTATGTGGTCAATCATTCACTGTAAATAGTAGTCGCCTCTGCAAAAAAGGTTTCTAAAAAATGACAAGCTTACTCCGAACTAAACCTCATAAAGTGAAGCACCCCTATATCTTTTCATTACTTGAGTTACCATTGGTTAGACCTTATATATATATATAATACAAACTTAACTGTTTGCAGAATATGATAGTTATATCGTAAAAAGTAATCTAAAGTTTTCGTCACAATTCTTCACAATCACAATTTGATTGACTATCAGTCAGATAAACAGTCGGATTGGGACTCTAGATCAAATAACATTTACTGTCTTGATATTTCTTTTTATAAGATAACTTTTTACTTATATGTTTTTTGTTGTCGACAGTTTCGTATTTCATTTCGTTTATGGCTATAATTTACTTATGAAATAGTACAACCTATATTATAGATATATGTAAGTATGTTGTATGTACCTATAATAGATAGAACCTGTATTGTAGAGATCACAAACTTCCTTGTTAAGTGATAAATTAATTCATAGTAGGTATATAAGTTTTCTTTATATTAAAGCTGAACACCTTTACATCATCTTTGAGACTCCTTTTAGTTTTCTTAATAATTAATGAGCGGCCATCGGGCACTGTAAATTTAGCATTTGTCAAAGTTTTCATTAGAACTAAATTAGGGGTACAAATCGTACCCGCCACAGCTGTCAACGCCCTAACCTCTACAGCTGTTACAAGTATAAGCTGACAAGTGGTTTGACGAATTAAATGGTCCCCAAGTTATAATCGGTTATAGTGAGAAATATTATTACACATTTAATTCAAATTTTAGCACGTTTCTTGACGTTCCCATAGTATTTACGTATTCAGTCAAGGTTAACACGTGAGGCTATTGTTATTTCATGTTAATTAATACGTAATAGGTGATGAGTATAACTACTTTGTTATAATGTGTGTAAACAATCATGGGTGGATATTTTATAATGACATCTTCTCGAAACCTACGTTATTTTACATTTTGTTCGAGCAAACTTGACCTTGAGTATGAAAATTTTTGTTTGTTTGGACGCGCTAATCTAAATCCAGAGGGATCTCCCAGTCGGATTCGAATAATTATTTATAATTAATTAATTGTATTAAGGAAACCAGATAACTGATTACATTACTTACTACATACTATACTGAGAAATATAAAAAACCTGGGAGGGTTGAAATATGAACAACATGCCCCAAAGTTTTACACTACTCTTCTAGTTAGCCTAGATGGTTTAATTTCCGGTTCCCTGTAATTTCAGGAACCACTATAATATATTTTTTAGGCCCGAATTTGGACCTACAGGTTGCATTTTTGTGGATTGTATTGTTAAAAACATGTAGGCATATTGGTTTTTGCATAAAATAAGTTGTAGCGTATCGAAGTTTGTGCCGATTAATTGGCTTCGGCCAGAAATCGACCTTCGGACGGACACAAAAATATGTATACCTACCTAATATCAATTGGAAATGTAGATAAAAGTCTGTAGCAATTGCTAGAAAATTTTATAAAATCTCAAAAGTTGTACACAACGTAACAGAAGCGTAAATAAAAAGATTCTCGAGATAAACATTTTATAGAGGCAATCGTGGGAGATTCTTGCAGAACTTTTCTAGATGAAAGATAGTCGTTCTTTGTAATCTTCTTAATTGTTCAAGTGATACGAAACTACGAGAAGAACTAGGTACATTTATTCATGGGAAAGTCCTCAAAGTTATTAAATATTAATTACCAGGTCAAATTCAAATAAACTCTACATATCCTAATGCTACGATGACGATACGTAAGGTTTACGCAAGTGATTCGTGCTCAGGGCATTTTCAATTCTGATTTCAATATGCGAACTATTGATTCGATATTCAAATCAATCTATCGATTAAATGTGCGGATTATCGATTTAGTACTGACATGATGTTGCAGATATTGATGACAGTATCTTTGCAAATCTCTTTCAATTTATTTCAATGACATTCTTTTCTGTATGTAGTTTTGCCAGAGCATAAGATAAAACTGAAAAAAAAAATGTTAATAGTAGCTAAAGCAAAAAATATGTAGACTTTTCAACAAAAGAAAACTGGTGAAAGTCAATATATAAAGCCTAGCGAGGTGTTCGCTATGGTTAATTTCTTTTGTTTTTATATGTATGTAGAATACTCGTGATTGTTATGGGAAACAAAAGGTGGCTAAAACAAGGAGGATTAATTTGCCCTAGGTATTAAAAACGATGAACGCAAAATGTAAAACCATTTTACGCGATGAAAATATTTTCAACCAGTGAAGTGGCTTTTAAATTTAAGTTGTAGTAGGTACAGACTGGCTGTTTATCGTAAAACATCGTCTGCATCTGCAACGATAAGTAAAATTTTTACGGCTTGGCTTTATTTTAAAGGTGCCATTTTTTTACTGAAAATTTTAGTATTGTGCTTTTCGTTTTTTATTTTCGTGTGGACTCTCTGTAGCCTGGATGGACTTAACATTTACAAGTATTATTCAGTTAAAATTACACATTGTACTACTCGTATACCTACTGTAGTATTGATTAGACAAGATATTTTTAAATTAAATTTTTATTTTCTCAAAGTTAATGAAAAAATAAAGTACCTAAGTATGAATAAATCTTCTAAATTCCTTATTTTCTCACTTATTGTGTAATTTGAAGGTTGATAGGACTATTATTGGTCAGGAATACAAATCTTGGTAAGTAGTGAGTAAGTGCAACGAAATTTCATTGATTTAAGCTATACCTATAGGTACCATCTAGTGTTGGTACTGTACGCCATTTAATGTTTCAACACATTTAAGATCTTTATGATAAGAATTACAAAAACAAAGCTTAATTTTAATGATAGGCGGTCTAAAATAACCTGCAGAATCCATAGTTTTAGTTTTCGTTACGGTGTGACGTACACCCGGTAAGTATTTCAAATAGTTAGTTACGTTAGAGGCAGTTAATAATGTCTACCTACAGGAAGCCGATAAGATACATTTCATTGCAAAACTTACAGGAGGTAGGTAATAAATTAAAGAGATCCGTTGTTGAAATTGGTAAACCGTTTATCGTAAACAAAACGATAGGCGATAGGCTCTATTCCTTGGTCATTTATCTTGGGTCTTACCCATGGTTCCTGGTTTGATAGCTAGAAGTTAAGTTACCTTTACATACTGGTTAACAAAGGGTTATGCTATCTGACGTGTGCATACGGTAAGAAAGTGGTAAATAGGGGATCGCGGGTGAAACCGCTGGGCTGGGGGGTAAGCTAGTTATAATAATAAGAGAATAATTTGATATAGATATACAAAATTATTGTATGTAATAGGTACTGTTTGTTACCCCACAAATTTTACACCAGGTTCAAAATTTGAACTTCAAATACAAAAGATAGTGAATTCATTGTTAACCATAGTCGGTTTTTCGAATGTCTTACTGTACTGATTTAGATAGGTAGGTACTTACGAACTGTTTATTTGGCATTCAATGGAAGAAAATTAATCTTTATATTTTTCATCATAACGTTTGATGACAGATTAATGGCGGAATTAAAGGAGTTATAAAAGATGATAAATATGAGACAATAATAACATGAATATTTTTATCTTTTGATTTACATTTTAACTGGCAGTAAAAAAATGGCTGGTTATTTCATCCTACAATATCAGTACAAAAAATACGTAAGCAGTCTAATAAATAAATGACCAATGAAAATATTGGAATGGGCAGCTAGATAAATAGTTCGGCAGTTCACAGGGAGCGGAGACATCCGATGGTCACTTTGATTGAAAAGAGAGGCAAACATTCGTTAGAGTTGCGGAGTGGCGGAAGCAGTATCCCTTTGTTTCGTGTTACAGTTTGAATACTAATTTGCTTCGGCATAAGTGTTAGGTAGGTATAACTTTTAATGACATAATATTAAAATATTAATTTTATACATATATACAGTATTTAGCATTTTGTTATGGTAGGCATAATTATCTTTTGGGCTATATTATTTTGGGCTATATATCATGGAGTTGCATAAAAGTTATAAGGCATATTATTGATTACAATCTAGATACCATAGAATAAATCATATATTACGTCTAGATACTATACTGTGACAGTAGGTAAGCCGCGAACATGGTTGTTTTACATAGGTAGGTACGTAAAATAGTTACGAGAAGTTAGAGAAGAAGAAGTTATTTCAATTATGCTTTTACTATATGTAGTAGACCGATAAATACTTATTCAGATTAAGTGTACCTACGTCAAGTAGTGTAGTACATCCAAGAGTCAATCAAATAATAAAAGTGATTGTCCTTAATATATATCATAAGTTGAAATACCTAAAAAAATTAAAAAAACATTCATAGACACAACAAAAAAGAGACTACAAATGAAAATCTTGCAATATTATATTCTGCAAATTCCGTCAATTTCCATGATTCACGCATAATATGCCTTCTATTAATTATAAATACTACTTATCGGATATTAATAGTTAATCGCGTCATGCACTTATATCAACTCATGACAGACAAGGAAAAAATGAAAATATTCAATCAACACGATGATGAAAATAATAAGCTTGTTTACAATTTATAAGACTGCGAAACTAGAAATGTTTATCTCTTACAATTAATCGAAGTTTTAGTATATAACTGATAAGGATATTTGATACAAATGATTTCAACTAAATTTGTTTTTTGCAAATCTTGTTTTTTATATTAATTTAACAAAAAAAAATGGAAACATATAGCTAATTGTTTACATCAAAATTAAAATCTAATATATTTCATCATGTCAGCCGAAAAACATCCACTGCTGGACAAAGGCCTCCACCAAGGATATCCACGATGGCCGGTCTTGCGCTATCCGCATCCAGCGGTTTCCCGCTTATTTAGATTTAAATTCTAAAATATTTATAAGAAATAAAATAAAAACAAGACTAAACATTTCAACTTAATGGAAAGACATTATGTATCGTTCCATCCCTTGTTATTATAACTATTTCTCGCTATCGAACTCCTACTGAATGGTGTTTTTGTGTCAAACAATAACAGTTGCCCAGATAATCTGAAACATCTATTGATTGGCTTAACATTATGTTACATTATCTGTATAATTGGGGCCCTTTCTCTAACGTAATGTAGGGAGTTTTAACGTGTCTCATAATATCTAGGCAGGAAGGAACACAGGTAGACGAAGAAAGTTTGATTTCCTTTCACGAAAATTGAATTTTCTGATGCTGTGTATAAAACCCACTTAATTTCAATATAATTTATAATTTTAGGGTATAATTGAGATGTAATGATAATTTTAGATGTAGTTAAAGTAGGTACTTTTACACGTACGTACATAAGTAAAATGTAGAAAAAAAATTAACAGTTACGTAGGCGTAACTTCTATACTTAATAGGTACCTAGTAATAAAATAAAAATAATCACATTAGGTATATCCTGGGTCATTTTCCACAGACTACAGTCAGATCACAATCTAAGCAGAGTATGTAGAGTAAGTACTAAGGAAACCAAATATGTGATAAACTGCACATAGTACTACAAACTACTTACATAGGTAAATCAATATTTACCGATTCGCATACTAATGATAGACATGCATAATGCGGTGGCAGTGAGAGAGTACCTCATCTGAAATGTTGTCTAATACCTAGGTATAGTATGATGTAGCTACAGTTAGTTACTGAGATAGCCCGGGCCATGTTCGTTCAGTCTCATCCGCTGTTATAAATTCATATATTCCATGAATCAAATGTTCAGGCGACATACGTTGCACCATTGCAAAATTTAATTAAACATACAGTACCTAATAGTAGGCATAGTTAGGTATGTATATGTCATCTGTCTGAAATTATTCCTTGAAATGTTTTGGAAACGGATCATTTGAATGTAAAACATATCTAAGAATCAAAAATATGATGCAATTAATCTGTTTAGTGGCAATGACAGGTACCATACCATAGTGATATATACAGAGGCATAAGCACAAAGATATAGAACAGGTAGGTATTATTATAATGATAATCTAATAACAAATCATTTGAACCAAAGATTTACGCAGCTACAAAAAAATATAGGTACTATCTACAAAATAATTATCCTGAATCCTATTACAACTTATTAAAACGGCAAATTTAAAGGTCCGCGCCGCGTCCGTCGCCCGATGAAGATAACCTTTCCACATAAACTCACAAAGCCAATCTCACGTGGCACTCGAAGTCCCATGACAATAGTCAATTGTCATGTTCATACCTCCAAGTTACCATAACTACCCGTTTGGGACAAACTCGGCGACATTTTCCATTGCCGTTCGCTGCCCTCGCGCTCTGAACGAATTGAGGGGACAGATATACAAGAGTAAATAAATTAAATGACCGCCACAAGATCTAGTTACAAAGTTTTCTTTTTATTTTTCCCTTTGTTCCGCTGAAATGAACGGTGGAGCGTAGAATGAATATTTTAAGTGTTCAAGTTCAAACACTTCAAAGGCAATTTTTCTTTGATCTTATTGATAAGTTTAAGGCGAAGATAACTTCAGTGACATCGAATGCCGCAACGAAGAAACCATAGCATGGAAATATGGTATTTTGTACCCACCTGGCTAACTTGTAACATCCTCAGGTTAAAAATCTATTGCCAATCTCCTAATTGTGTGTTCTTGCTTTATGGTGCTTACCACCTTCGTCCAAATCATCACTACTGATTTTAACATAACCTAATAAATTGCTAAAACTTCTTAGTTTGATTATGATTTATTACTCCAAGATTAATATAGAAGAAAAATACATAAAATAAAGAAGAAATAAAGACAATTATAGATTTCTGCAGAGAGTGCAACAATACATTTTGAAAAAATGTAGGTATACAATTGTAGGTATTTATTTAGTTTAGACTTGGTTAAAACACTGGACGTTACATTGACTCGAAAATGCCAGCAAGACACTCAAGGCATTACTAACCATATATTCTTATCTTCTCTACGTAATAATAGAATACCTAATAATAGACTTTATCAATTTAATTTATTATCAGATGTTTTGGTTACCCACTTCAAATGGGATTTTATTCCGAGAAAAACCTTAAATAACTCTAACTAGGCTAAATCACAATTTATGATTATTTCTTATTTATGTCTCCTCTGTTCTATCGCGGTTACTATTAATTAGCACAGAGAAAATAATATTATACTATAGTATTAGGAATTATTTATTCTGTGCGGTACCTCCTTATGGTCGCAGCACATATATATCAAATCGAATTAATATAACTAGGTATGTTAATTAATTAAATAAGGAAAGTTTGTGGTAACCGTGGTAAGAACTGACAGATGCAGCCACCGGCATTACTATTAGCCAAATGATTAATTGATCGCACAAATTCCTGCGATTTTAGCCGCGATCCGGAGAGCGAGAGATCTAATGAGGAAATGTAATACATTAGAAAGACATAGGTTAAAAAAACTATATTTTCAAAAACTGAAAATGTACGTTTAGATAGATTAATTGTAATGGGAATGGAATGGAAATGGGGTGGGAATCTTTGGGGAATTAAATACAATAGGAATAAAATACACTAGACAAATCGGTGGAGCTGGATAGAAGAATATTATGATGCATATTGCGGTTTTTCGCGGTAGACATTACTCGATATGTAGGTAAGTTGCACAAGCAAGCTAGATATATTTATATCTTTGGTAATCTTAACCTCACTTATATAGTGAAGGTAATTAACAATAGAGGAAGAAACAAAACAAAATATTGCGATATATTTGTTTTTTGTATAGTAATAATAAAGCTGAAAAGTTTTTTTGTTTGTACGCGCTAATTTCTGTGATTGAAACCGCGGGGGACAGCAGTGTTGTATATTTTTAAATCAATAAGTATAAGTTAATTTATGTACACACGGCCACAGATCAAGCTACACATTTTTGTTGCAAAATAGTGCCTGTTACAACCGCATAAGGTGCCGCAGTGTATAGCTAGATCTGTGGCCGTGTGTACCTAAGTATAATAGGCTATTACTTAAGTAACAGCATTCTTTGTATACCTACCTGAATAAGGCTATATAATGTCGCTATATATATACTAAATATGAAATCAAAATATTTATGTTTGCACCAGTCAGTCCCACTCCACGTGCAGGATAAAACGGATTGGATCGCGTTTCTATTGTATAACTTAGTGACCTGGAAGTGAGCTCGAATATATATCATCTCAATCTGACATAACGGAGGGCAGTAATACTTATTGGAAAATGCTCCATGCAATACGACAGCGGACAACATTTTATATTACGAAGGAATTACGAACATAAAAGGTATTTCTATACTGAAAGCATCAAATAAGAATGGGTCTGATAAGCGAGGTTTAAATTGTGAATGGAATGGGTAACTTTTGGTCTAAATGTCATCCATCTAGACTAATAATGTGGAACATTTTAATTTTAATTTTGAACGAATAATTTAATGTATAGTTTGTCATTAAAACTAAGTATATTGTGTTGTATAGTTAGTTAGTAAAGATTATGACATTTAAAAATAATGAAATTATAGACTTTCGGGTACAGACTCTGGGGCCTTAGGGACCGGAAGTTCATCGTTTGAGGTCTCCAATCGTCTAATTCAGGCTTTTGTCAGGAGGACAAGAGGGCTATTGGTATTAAACGTGGCAATGCTGCCAACCTTCTTGGCACGCTTCCGCTTGGCAATGGCAACGATTTTTATATTATAAGTAGGTTGTTTAGTTTATCTAGCAAGGTTTTTATATTAAGTTGTTTTCTAAGTTACTTGTAAAATTATTTGATATGTACCTATTCAATGTAATAAACTCAAACTTACACTTTACTTTATCCCATGTTTTTTTATTACATTATAAGTAGCTTCCACCCCGGTTTCACCCGTGTTATCGAGGAATCTTATGATCTCGAGAGATAAAAAGTAGCCTATGTGATAATCCAAGATGTCAGCTATCTCCATACCAAAATTGGTCCAACCGTTTTAGCTTAGAATTAACAAACATACTCGCTCACAAACTTTTATATTTATAATAAATGTATTATAACCTAGGAAGTAGAATATAGGATTGCCTCTACCACATGATACACTTAAATAGAGAAGTCTTCCGATAAGAAACTCAGCAAAATAGTAGGAGTTAGTGTTTTGAAGTATCTTAAAATACATTTTACAAAATGTAAGAAACACTTTAAAATTCTATGTTTATTGCGTTTTAAAAATACTTTCTTACTCTTTACTTTATTAAAGAGTATTTTTTCTCTGTGCACTAATCATACTATCCCAGCTATTGTAATAGCTTCAGAATTAAAAGGTAGACAATTGGTAGCTAAACAGATCGATCGTTTTTTTTAAATCTTTAATGTATATATTTTATTTGCGGTAAGAAACATCGCTATAGGCACTTTTTATTTATTAGGAATTCCATAATCTTCAAGATGAATCAATCAGCTGGCGCATGACTTGCGAAGAAATCAGAAAAATAAATACTTAAGTAAACTAGGTATCCAACTACTTTACCCTTGAACACAAACTTGAAATTAATCTTGTAATTAATAATAATAAAGAATGATTTTCCTACCTATGTTAGTGTCTCGATGTCTCGGTGCATTACCCAGTGGTAAGTCTGGCGGGGTTACTACAGCAGTACTACAGTCCGAGGGCGGCAGACGGCCGTTTACACTCAAATGGTCCTTTCTTTATTACACTGTCAAAAACCAATGAGCGTCACGTAAACGTTTTGAAATCACGACGATAGTGAAAGCCGAAGGCGTCGTTTCACTCAGATTTACTATACACCGGTCGAGTAGTGATTTGTTTACGGTTGCGTATAGTCTAGGGCGGGCGGCGTAAGTCGCGTGTGCCGCGGTCGTGGCGCGTCCGCGCTCGGCGCGCAACAGATAGTACAGAGCTACAGATACATAGCGCCCGCCGCCGCGCCGCCACACTCCGCGGACCGGAGCGGCTCGCCCGTTTGGCGGCGGCGCGCGCCTTTCCCGCGCCTCGCACCACTCCCGCCCCTATGACGTCACGCCTGAAAACCTCCCAAAAACCTAGCTCCCGCTACCGTCGCGTTGCAGCCGCTGTAGCTCCTCGATCACATCTTTAAGCCGAGATAACCCTTCAACCTTAGGTAGGTACGATGAACTCGAAACCGTTTGGATTCAGGGCTCCGACGACTCATTTACTTCAGGATTACAAATCAAACCTCATGGAGACCTCTAGATCATACAAAGAGTAATTTACTGAAATATTTGTTAAAAGCAAAGTTATAATTAAAATTAATGTTTTTTGTAAGTATGAAATGTAAATAATGATGAAGTACCAGAACGCCCGGTATTTTTTGGTAAATCGTGTTTTTTGGAAATGAAACCTAGTGAGATAGATTTATCGCCTTCGAAACCCCCTAACAGCATACTAAATTTCATGAAAATCGTTGGAGCCGTTTCCGAGATTCCGAAAGATATATACAGGAATTGCCCGTTTAAAGGTATTAGATTATTAAAGATAGATTAGATAGGTTCTAAGCTGTATAAACTTTAGATACTACGGTAATATTTTTGATAATGAAATGTTTTACATAAAATACTCTAAATACCAACCTACTCTTAAATATGAGTCAGTTGTTATTCTATAATAACAATATTCTATAATTAACAATACGTGTAAGTATGCAGTAAATACGAAGTACAGTTTTGGTTTGATAAATTATTTTGCAACTTCATTTTTAGGAAGTATATCCACCCAATATCTATTTAACTTATTCAAGAGGCTTTTGATGTTTTGATTTAATCCTTATTTACTTTAAATGAAGACATTTTTTGACAAACTGAGCGACATGATCCAATATAAGCTCATTTGTTCCCTAATAAAAAAGCGTCTCCTCCAAATTTGGTTTGTAATAAAGGAACCGTCTGGTGAGTGGGGTCTAAAAATACACGTATACATGTATAGAGCGAGCCGGGGACAAACAATAGCAAGTAAGTATTAACAAAGAGCGTATGTTCGTGACGGCGTCGGCGAGTAACTGTGCGCAATAAACCGCCTTTGTCAGACATTTAATCCACTTAAGAGTTTGTAGCCCCTGTTCGAAGACGTGGACCGACTCGCGTCCATTGTCGCCAAAAAATATTACTTCCGATAGGCGTACCCGTGTCCGATCCGGCGACAATGTGCGACCTTCCTTAGTAATCACTTTTATTATTATCTATCTTTATATCCTCGCGATATGACAGGATCCTAGCGGTTTGATAGATATTCATCTCGTAACGCCTTCTTCAGCCGCTGGTCGTTTATTGTTGTAGATCTGAAGTATCATAAGTATTCAATATAACATTTTATTTAATAAATACCGTCCACATAATTTAACAAGCATCTCTAGAAATGCTTTTCTTATTTAAATACACTATCCAGAATAAAAACGATTGAAGAAACATCCCAAGACTTATGTAAAGTAGTACCTAACAAAACTCAAGTAGGTGAAATCTTAACCAGCATTCTCATTCGATTCTTAGGTCTATGTTCACCGACTAGAAAACGGTCCGATAATCGGGTGTTTACCATGTGTAGTCATTAAGTTTTATGTTTAATACTAAACGAAGAAATTGTTTATATCGTATACCCAATAATCCCGGATTTACCTTCATTACTCTAAAACAAACCATTAATTCCCAAGGTCTGCAATGAAAGTAAGAGCTGTAGCCTAATATCTCTGTATTATAAGACTCTTTCCTGTAACAATGTTTCATAACTCGAGAGCGATATAAATATCTTAAAAGCCTCTATGGAGCTTTCACTAATGCTCTTTCAATATGTACAAATAATATGTGCCTAATAAATAACGAATCTACATGGATATAAATTTTTAACCGATTGTGTCTTGAGTTTAAATTTATTACGACAATATCAAGCGCCTGTGTAATTTTCTGATTTGCGCATGAGTGATGAGGCATAGGTATGTATTCATTTTGTATTCAAAACGTTACGTAACTGTATATTGATTGTTCGTTATTTATTGTTAAGGAATCATCATAATATTATGGTTATAAATAGGTTTATTTCTTTTTAATGATATCAGTTAATATTCTAAAATAATATTCTATTCTAAATAATAATAAAATGATTTCATTTTTACTTAGGCAAGTAGGATGATTTTTCAGTGGTTGTTTGATAAATAGATAATTGCGAAAACATTACCTATCAAAAGATTCTCCGTCAATATAATTGACAAACGGCCAAGAAAAATAATCTAAAACACCAAGTAGTCTGCTTCACACATGCAGTTCAATATTTTTTAAGAAAATGTTTCATTACGCTAATTTTTCTGACTCAGGTAAGTACTTTTTTTTAACCACTTTACCACAGGCTTCGATACTAAAGCCTTTAGATATGATTAACCCGCACTCGGTTTTCACGTTGAAACGTGTTTTGCATGTGCGATACATATACACGGTCGTTCTTCATAAAGATAATGATGGCACATCGTGTACGTAATGAAATAATCACCTCTAAGCGAAGCCCATAATCAATAACGAGCTTACATCGCTCCGTTAGCTGCGATATTAATACCGCTGCGGGCATTATCTCACATCACACTGCATACCGCACAAACAGGATTTAATCGTACCTATCCTATCCGTATGGTATCGATTAAATTGCTTTCTGATTATATTTAACGTAAATTCTTTATAAAGCATTTATAATAATGGAAATATTTAGTGAAGTAAATAAATTGGATTATATCGAGAAAACATTTTCACTTTGTTGTGACTTCCGGCGGCGCTTCCGGTTAACATAACCAGATTATATATATATATAGATAGGCCGCCGTCAGTCAATATAAAATAATAATTTAGGGACGAGAATTTGTTTCAAAATGAACGGATTATTATAGCTTGGTTGTTATTACGAGTTCTCATGTAACATTTGATAGGTTGTAGTAACAATGTAATGGCGGCAACGCTTCGATACAGCACGCTTTACTTAAACGTATTCGATTTTTGTATCTCTAAAATACAAAATGCTACCCGGACATACACACTTCACTACAGATAACCTTTTTTTTTTATTAGGTAATCTTGTTATTTATGTACGCACGGCGACAGATCAAACTACACATTTTTGTTGCAAAATAGCGCCTATTACAACCGCATAAGGTGCCGCAGTGTGTAGCTTGATCGGTGGCCGTGTGTACAAGATGTTGAAATAGCATACGACCCATTTACATTATGTATTTTATCACAATACTTTATTATTGATTGATATGCCGATCCACAATGATCTTTAGTTATGCTCCGAAATCGACTCAATTTTCCCAAAACTTTGGAAAATGATCGAGTTCACCAAAGAAGGGCACGTGACCTTTGGCATTCTCGGAATGATTCGCGAGCGAGAAGTCGAACGAACAAAGGTTTGTTCCTCTCTTAGCTATCACTCGCTCTGAATAATTGAATATTCAAGTATACTTACGCGCATTGCAATTATTTACTCCGTTTTTGTGCTACGTCTGCGCCTGACCCTATGGACCTCACCAGAAACAAATGTACGGCGCATTTTTGTTGGGTGATATTTTATTTAAATATCGGGGAAATGCTTCATGTCATGCGCCGTGATATTTTATATTTTAGCATCCCTAGTGAATTTATTGTTCACCGTCGACGATATACTTCTTACTACTTCAAGCTTTGAGAAAAAATTATATCTTTATTCTGTACGTATAGTGTTATATTAACCTGGGGATTTTTGCAACTTTTGACAATGTTTTGACCGTTGACTTACTCCTAGACTCAAAACAAATATATGTAGGCACATACTTAACCTACTCGTATACACTTTTCATTTTGTCCTGAATGGGAATCTAAACAAGCTAGGTGAGCGATGCCGTATGTTTATCGCCTAACTAGCCCGTCAAAACATATAATTTCAAAACTGTTTTTCTCGTAACAAAAGCGAACTATTTTTGCGCGTAAGCTTGTTTGTCTTGTCATCCCCTGTGGGGTCGTCCATAAACAACTAATAAACATGTCGAGGGAGGCCAGAATTGGCTCAACATGATAAAGTATGACAAGGGAATACGGTAAGTGTGATAAGTGACGTCATATTACATCAAACCCACTTAAAATATTAAGTATATACATATAGTATGTTTTTTTTATTAAGTTTAATGTAGTTAACATACCTAAAAGTAGCACTGAATAAAAATGGACAAAAGGTATAGATATTTATAAAAATGTAGGTATCTTCTGTATCTACCTAATACTTGTGTTGTGATACTTATGTTTTCTACACTAAGTAATTGGTATTATATCTATATCCCTGAAA
Source organism: Tethea ocularis (assembly GCA_963555595.1). NCBI lineage: Eukaryota > Metazoa > Arthropoda > Insecta > Lepidoptera > Drepanidae > Tethea > Tethea ocularis. Next base: position 8,430,318 of record OY741959.1, on the reverse strand, counting down.
CTACTGAAAAACAAATCACTCAGAAATAGCTACCTATATCAATACTGCCTACCTGAAGGAAAATTTCTGCAGTATAGCAGGTAGTTTGAGGTAGCACTTTACAAATGTGGCAGTCAATGGCAGTGCTCTACATTAAGGTCATTGTCGGTCTGAAACGCCTTACCTAGGAATTATGGAGCGCAATATTTTCTTCTGATATGATCCACGTTTTTAAAACAAGCGATATCAAGGATTTATAAAACTATTAAAGAACGAAACAAATCTTTTAAATGTCTTTTAAAGGTTTCGACTTTTTGGACCTCAGATTTTATATCTTATTTTTTCGATTAATTACTATTTATTATATTAGATTAAAGTTTGTATGAATGGCGATAGATATAAACACAATATTGTAGAATGTATCCAAGTCATAAAGTACCTACCTATTGCCGTCGCGGTTGCATTGAGTACTTACCTGTGCATTAGTTATCTAATTACCTACACGGAACGTGACCACAGATCCCGATCACCTATCGCACTAATTATGGTTTATCTGTGTCGTAATTGATGTATACTAGCATTAATGTCCCATTTACACTATGTAAGTACCTCCTACTCCGCCTATAATGGAAGAACACTTGAATCCTCGCGAAGCTGTTACTTTGAGTCAAGGAAAATAAATATTTAAATAATCCAGTAACAAAGTATCAAGCATAAAGTCTATATAAAAGACTAATATGTATCCTAAAAATAGCTGAAGGTAATTTTCATGGCACTTTGGAATATTAGCCGGAACGAGCCGTGATATGGGCCATTAGAAACAGCTGCTACGGCAATAATGTTTAATGATATGCATTTATGTCTTACCTGACGATGCTGGTGATCATTCATTTAAAAATGGTGCTTTCTAAAATTATATTATATTTGGAGATTGACTGCAACGCCAAAGGCCATAATTTTTTTTTTTTTAGTTTTGAATCTGGGTATAAACTATTAAATTAAAAATCCAGCTAGTTGGATGCTTGAAGAAAAATTACAATTAATTTATGTTACGTAGAATAAAATGTAAGTCTGAAAATATACTTGATTAATATTACTGAATGCTGCATGCATCAGCATCTCGTCCAGTAGAAATTTGAAAAATCTGAAGCTAACTCATCAGGTGGTCCACTGCTTGGCAACTCAAAGACATTAAAAAACATATACATTAAATAGGTATTTTATTTGTACTGTTATATATATTTAAGCGATATTTATTTATTCATTTATTCAGGAAATTTCTCTTAGAGTTAGATCAAAGATCGTTCACTTGGTCTTATAGAGCCTTGAGTAAGTCTTCAACAGAAAGCTGTTGGTGACTTGAAGCCTAGAGAATACTCAATCCAGTAAAGTTAGAGGACTCGCCCAATGTGTTTGAGTACTTCCAACAAGTGTATCTAACCGTTGTTTTAAATTAGAAGTAATTAAATGGCTTGCCGTTATTAAAATCGATTCACAACAAAAAATATTCACGGTTCAGTGGATACACTAGCTAGAAATCAACAAAGTATTCGTAGAGTTTATCAAAGGAGTTTATGATGTGAATGTGTTGCAATAACTGACTAAACTGAACTGAATAACAAGACCTACGTATATACCTAAACCGTAGCAGTCAAATAAAACATTTACCTATTTTACGTTTCACCGGTTAGGAATTTACGCGATCTGACCAATTTTAATTGGACTCCTGAAATTGTTTGTTATTTGGTAGGAGAATTTGTTCAACAATATTTTGTATTTAGGTTCAAACGCATTTTTGCTATTTCTAAGTATGTTGTCCAAAGAGAATCAAAATACATACTTTGAAAATATTTCGGTTTTTGGTTAAAAAGTATATCTCTTCATGTATCTATAACCTGGCCTATGAATATTTTTATTCTCAGCGACGAAAACAAACTTGAGACGATTTTTGCACAACAATTTGCAGTATTTCACATAATTTTCTTTCTCCGCCTTTTATTTGTTCAAGAGCAGTTGGGCTAAGGCAGTTGGTCTTGATTTTACTGCCAATTTAAAATCTAATAGACTTATTATGGACTTACCAAATAAAGAAAATGAAGTCCAAGGAAAATAATTAATTAATAAAGTTAAGAAAAGCGTATTCGAACGATCGAATATTAATTTGAAGACTTGGAAACTACATTAAATTTGGTCGTTTCACGCTGATAGCAGTTTGAAAATGCAATAAATTACACAATTTAAAACTAAATTACATTATTGGCACACTGTGGCACAACAATAGTTGGTAAGAAGTTAAGTCAAGTAGTTACTTATACCTACCGCTTTTCAATAATGTTTACACGTATACTTACGTGGATAAACAATGCAGATTATCATGTTGAATTGAATAGACTTTGTTTTAAATAGTTATTAAACAAATTTTGCTAAGGATAAATCAAAAGTCAAACAATTACCAGAATTATCTAAGCCCAAGATCGTCTTTTTTTAATTCTGTTTAAATCTGCGATCAGTATGATAAACAAGTGTTTTGTGAGCTTCACCGTCGAGATTGTCTTTTAGTGAAGGCTCACTTAATTGAATATTCTTCCTATCAGATGATTGAGGTGCCTCTCGACAAGGAGCAAATCCATAACACACCAAGCGCTGGTATGTTGTGAATCTTCTCTTTCTACCTACAATATACATCTCAAGTTGATCATGGATAAGTACGTATGTTAGTAATAAACCAGGGCAGAATACATAGGGAATATAAAAAATCAGTAAAATATTTTTACTTAATACTTTAATATGAAGTTTATTGCTGTTTCTTATAGGTGCTTCGATGATTTGTCTACGATATAGAGTGTAGCTCGTCTTAAAACGAAACTTTTGACAGCTACTTACATACGAATGCAGTAACATGGTAGCATCACAGGTAGCGTCGCCGTCGCAGCATGAATGTACAACATATCATGTGACTTACCTACCTATAGAAGATGAAGGTTATATTCTAATGGGTTTTGATTTTGTGTTTTGCTATATTTTATCCATGGCTGGTTTGCACGAAATATAGGTCATCCAGTCTCCATAATAAATTGTTACAATACAACCCTTTTAATTAAACTATTGAAAGGAATGTCGATGATTTCAAATAAACCCATTATCGGCATGATAAATAACTTTAATTTCCCTTCAGTGCTCCGTGCACTTAACAATCCAAATATTAACAAAGGACTATGAATTAACTTTAACTGCGACACGAAATGGATTAATTGTCAAGCACCGCGGCCTTTCTAGGTTTTATAGGTATGTATCTTTTTGTTTGCTCAGGCCCATTCTAAACGTCGTATACCTACCTACTTTGTTTGTGGGGTAGTATGTACCTACATAAGTACATTCGGTTGTCGGTGGTTTGAGATTTCGTCGAGTCAATGCACAAAAAAATATGTTTACCGTTCTCGTCTATTTTTTGTATTTGTCTATCCGTGAAGGCTATATTGAGTTCGCCACGCTGAACAACTTTTACTATCAGACAGACTCTGAAGTCACGAAAAAAATATATTTTCAAACATTTTGATCGAGCAACGTTGACCTTTAGTAAAAAAAAAGTTTTTGAAGTTAAGTATATTATTTTCATGCTATGCTATATAGCTTTCATAGGTCGGACTCGGTTTTTCTTTCATTACGTAGATATGTAGGTATCTAGCAACATATATAAAGTTGTATCGGTAATATGCACGTTGTTTTTATTATGTAAAATATATTTTATGGCTTACTTTTCTCTTAAAAATTTAATGTTCTATGAAATGTGCGATGTCATTGAACTCATGAACAGATTTATTTTTAAATTACTAGATTAACTTTCATGGCTGAGTTAAACTTTTACCTCTGAGGAATAGCTAGTCATTCAAATTAACCCTGTACAGAGACCTAATTTGAGTATGTAAAAGTGTACCTACACTTTATTCGCCGTCTCATTATTATATACTAACACCTACTTACATACCTACCTTCTGCGTAAAGTGAACCGCATACGCGAAATATAAATAGAAATGATTAAGTAATAGATAAAGGCTAGGTTCTAAATATCTTATTTCGAGGCCTGTCGGGCCTGTTGAGTATTTCAACAGAGTGGGGGGAGAATTGATTGATGAAACAAAGTATATGTATAAATTACCAAAATTCAACGACAACATCAGTAATTCCTTTGAACATTCTCACACGTGTGAGAAATTTGTTTACAGGTATAGCCTACCCATAATATTCACACCACAATATTTTATAAAGCGATGATAGCTATAATCGTAAGTAGTGAGTGACGTCGAATGCCGTTTCGAAGGTCGCGGGTTCAAATTGTTCGCTCGAGTTTTCGGTGAAGGAAAACATCGTGAAAAAACCATAACACGGTGTTAGTGTACAATGTTGTACCTGCCAAGCTCCAAAAATACAAGATTTTTGTACCTACCGCGTGGCGAAAGTTAGTTTATTTATCTATATTTCTATAAAATTTACTACCCGAAAGTTCAGTAATAACTTAGACAATGACTTTATGAAATTCGTAGAATAATTTATTCGGTTATTAATAATTGGCATTCCAATTAATAACTTCGATAGCTATAGAAATCATGAACCCGTGTAGGTCTACATACCAATAGAATGCCTGGAATTTAACATTAGGGAGGGTGCGTGCATGCATCTAGGCAAAGGGCGTTAGGTATCTGAATTAAAGCTCAGATCGAAGCTGACGAAGCCCGTAAAAGTACACAACACACTACACAAAACCGATTACGCTACCGTCCTCGACGGCGAGGACCGCCGCGACGTCCCACTCAGTCTCGTCCCGTTCAAGCGGCCCGAGCTGCCATTAGTAATCCGACCGCCCCCAATTAGTCGTAACTCGTACAAAGTCCTCCCCTTCCCCCGGTAACGCCCTGAGCCGAGGTTCGTACCCCACTCGGGGGTGCCCTCAGGCGTGGTTACCTAAATGTTACCCGGCTGAGAGCTCTCTACGCTCTCCGATTGTCCGGTAAGGTTGGAGCAGCCGTCAGAGGCTACCAACTTTAGTCCTTTCAAAAAAAAAAAAATCTGAATAAATTTAAACTTTCAACAGGGCGATTGTGTAACTTGATTCCGATTACGATGGCTCTCGTAATCATCTTATAATTTTTGTATTGTTTACCTAACAACAACTAAACTACGATTGTAATTACTTCTCATAATAATTAATCATTTGAAAATAGGTAGTCATCGGAATAAAAAAAGATAGACAATACCAACATTTTAAGACGATTACGAGGGAGATAGACAATCGCCATGCAGGTACGTAATAAATAAGATGTGTAATAAGAATAAGATAAATAAGTGCCATTGTGTTGTACGCTAATATAAAAGAATACCTATATATGAATGATATATTAAGAATACTTAAATAATACCTATAAGAATTATCATATTATTTCCATAATATTATATAAATAAAAAAAACCGAAGAAATATACCTAGATGGTAAGTACCAACACTCTTTTTGTTCAGGTACCTAATATAGGAGGTAGGTACACACGGCCACAAATCAAGCTACACACTGCGGCACCTTATGCGGTTGTAATAGGCGCTATTTTGCAACAAACATGTGTAGCTTGATCTGTGGCCGTGTGTACATAAAGGTCGATGTATTTATATCATATTTCCCGAGTCGTGTTTCGAACTTCAAAGCTGCCGTACCTATTGGATTGACAAAGTGACATGGGTACCTACCTACCATCTTGATTGTCAAGATCGTTTTTATAAAGTGAATCAGACATTATTTCCACAGGGACCGGTAACATTAGTCTCCTCTGATACATTACAAAGTAAAATGTTATCCTACACTTTACTAACAAATATCTATCTCCAAATTCCCTCTGAATAAATCACGGCATATTTTTTTTAACAAAAAATATAACCGCCTTCAAAGGCACTAAAAAAGCATAAAATAATTATGTAGGAAATCTAATCTGACTGTCTTTTAAACTTTTTGTTTCTTATTATGTCTAATCAATGACTTTCAAGATACTCTTTCGAGACTACTAAACAAAAATACATCGCATACTAAAATTATTCTAGAATCCAAATAAATATTTATTATTATCGTTACTTTCTAAATATTTGTTGTTGATTTTCTTAATAGTTAAATACAATTTTAATTTGAGATTACAGAAAATCCAATAAGAAGTATATGGTATTTAAAGTAACATAGGAAATTACGGAAGCCCGGAGCGCGAGTCAGACTCGCACATGTTTGGTTTTTTTTTTTCATATAAATCTTCGACCAGAAAATAACGAATAATAAAAATTACAATATCTAGACTATTATATACATATAGGATATTAAGAATTATTCAAACAAGCCGCAATCATAATCCCGAGGTACCTACTAAAGCCACTGCCTCAAAACGAAAGAGGTATCGACATTTTCGACCAAAACATTTCAGTCGGCTATCTGCCTTTTATCAGTAGAGGCTCACATTGAAAATATTGATTCTCTTGTGCCGTTCACATGAAAGGAGTAGACGTGTGAACAAAATAGCTGGCTGTGGTGGCCTGACTGGGAAGTTATAAGTACGGGTACTTCACCAGCCTAACATACAGTTATCGCTAAATGCCATTTATAGCTACTATGATTATTTGTTACTTATACCTAAAAGATATTTGTACAACATAGACCCGACACTGAACTTACTCGAAAGAGGGATAAATCTGATGTACCATTTATCTTAACGTTTTTAGGGTTCCGACTTTAATAAAGAACTCTATACATAGTTTCCCTATATGTCCGTCCGTCAGTCTGTCCGCGGCTTAGCTAGAGACTGTAATTTGAAAGTCTAATTTGATTTCGCCGACAAAGTGGTAAGGGTAATGTGTTGGAACTAAAACAGTTATACTAACTCCTTTTATAAATGATTTTGAATTTTGAAATAAAATCTTGGAAATATTTTTAAAAATGTTAACCCTATATTACGTGTAGGAAAGGTAGAAAATTTGGATTTATAATATTTTCATCTTTTCCATGGAGTGGGCTGTCGTTTAAAAATATAGCGAGTAGGTATGTGACAACCATTTTTCTATTCAGGAATCAGTTTTCAAAGTTGATTTAAAGTGCTATTTTATGTTAGAGTCAAGTGTCCTCTCCTCCCCTCCTGCCAACTAATGGATGAAATGCTTAGTGTGAGCACAAATTAAAAAATATGCCTAGGAGTTACTACGTAGGTACAAGAATTTAACATTAATTATACGTAGATATCAAAATGTGATTTCTCATAGCAAGCGATATATTCGTGACTTTTCGTAAAGTCTACAACAGGAAAATGTTTCGTTTTGTGTTACATTGCGATTACAACTATTTATGGGTGTTTTATTTCATTCATGTTAAATAATATTTTGTAAATTACCTTGGTTATAACCTAATAACATTAACAGCTTATTGACACGCGATCTCAACATTTGGTAGAAGTTGGATATTTTATCTTGGACTTGTATATCGAGAAACCGCGCAGTCGCATACTAAGAGATATTGTAAAAAGTGTAGAATGAATGTGAAGTAAAGTCAAAAGGTTCAATAATTCAATCGGCGGCGCAGCGATCGATATAGCTGACTTTGTGTTATTGGTGCAGACGTGTAACCGTAGCTGATGTCTCTGGCACAGACGCTGAGACGAAGGCGGCATTAGATAATGAATACTTTCTTTAAGGTTCCTCCAAGGTATATTACTGACATATACGACTATTTCATGAAAATGTTACTAATATATCTGGGAGGAATATTTTGATGATTTCTTTTGTTATTAATCAGTAAACATACTACCATTCTTGTCGCAAATAACATGTTGGTAACTTACGACCTATAACTGAGCTGCAATTAGCAAAAAACGTGATAAAAATTGTATTTCGCGCTCCAACCGAAGCCTCCACCTTAAGAGAATAAAACACTATCCGTCTAATTACGTGAGAAAGTTTAAAAAGCAAGTCTTATAAAACACAAGTTCTATTCTTCTATTTTTGATATTCAACCACTAATTTCAAATATATAGCGTGTATACCCAGCATAAATAATGTATGAAATGCACATTTTTTCAATTTACTGCAAAGGTAGAGCAAGGAAAATGCGATTTGCACCTGTAACGTCTAGACAGAACGAAAGACATTTAATTTTCATCCAAATAAATTAAATCCCTCACTTTAATGTACATACTACACCTATAGACACATAACGTAGCATCCTAACTGCTGAGAACGACTTGAAATATGTAGGTATACGGAAGTTTTTAGGTGTGAGATAAAGCAAAATTGTGTATTAAATTCCCCGTGGATCAAGATTTAAAAAATAAAGTTTTTCGTTAGTAAAGTTATATTACGATTTAAGATACGTTGTTTTAACATGTCAGATACATGTAAAATACTCATACCTGGAGTAAGTACATTGATTATTTTCGCGTCGTTGAAAACCTGTAAGATATTATAAAATAGTGTAAATTTGCCGTCAACTGTTTATTACCCAAAGTCCTTTTATTCTTAGGGTCCCATATTTCTTAAATTTGAATCGTGCAAAGTTATAGATTTATCGCCCCCGCAGTTTTATCCGCGTTCCCGGGATAAAAAAATACTTAATTTTTATTCCAGAGTATAATTTAAACTATCTATGTGCCAAGTTTCATCAAAATATGTTTAGTAGTTTTTGCGTGAAATACTAAAAAACTTTCAAACCCGTGGTCAGTATGATGATGTGGTCGAAAGTGGTAATCACACAAAGCCTAGAAGGGAACTGGCTCTCAAGTGCAGCTGTCAGAACACACCGAAAGGTGCTGGGGGGTGTATGTGTGTTTTTCTTCCTCAAATTAGTGCATTACCTTACATTATTACTAGGTAGGTACCTACTTGTTGTAATTAATAAAGTATTATAAAAATAATAATCATATATGTATATTATTATACCTTCACTGACATTGTCAATATGAATTGTTATCAATGATAAAGGTCAGTGCACTGGAATTGGACATAAATAGGCACATAAATAATGAACAAAATTTTCATTGGTCAAACATGCCCAAGGCAACACACCTAATCAAGTTTGAAACTTGTCCAATTTATCAGAGAATTTATAATCTATACTATAATAAAACAGTAGAACCCGGTGTGTCTGTACATTGAAGAAAAGTAATAAAAATGGAAAGGGGGTAACTAAAGGAGAGCAATAAAAAAAAAATCAGCCTTTTTTAGAAATCTTTTCTGTCTGTCTGTCCGTCTGTTTGTTTGAACACGCACATCTTCGGATCTACTGAACGGATTTGCATGTCGTTTTCACACATAGATAGAGATTAATTTGGAGCAGATTTTAGGATTTGTTTCATCAAAATCAGATGTTACAAAAAAAAGTTATTGCCATTTTAAAGATCCTTGGTTATAATTATCCTAAGCTGCTGAGAGATGGCGCTGATCTATTTATTTACAAGCTATGGTTTCGTTCTCGCAATATTATGTTATAAGTTAGAAATCTTATGGCAAATATTTACTAACAAAACTACTATCTCTTGCTTATGAATACGGATTATTTAGATTTTGCTTTGTGATTGGGTTTATTTGAATTGGATTTGGTTTACTTGCTTGCTAAAGACACGGATAATTACGATTTTGTTTTGTAATTTGATTTGGATTTACTTTAAAACAACTGATCTAGATAGGATAAAACAGATTTTTCTGTGACCAGAACTTGCCGTTTCTGCAATTTCTTTTTATAATTTGAAATTGGGTCTAGAATTGTAAAAAAAATTACGCGAAAAAGGTCTAATCTATCTTCTTATAGTACAACAGCAAAAAGATTGAGAACGATTAGATCTCAAGAATCTAATGATGAAAGAGAAGCACGACTAAGCTCACAGCGGGAACATCAATCGTCGTCTCGCGCGTCTGAGACTTTCAATGAAAGAGAGTCTCGATTAACCGCAGTCCGTGACCGACAAAGACTATCTCGCTCATTGGAATCTTCCACTGAAAGGCAATCTCGATTGAGCGCTGATCGTGAGCGCCACACGTTGTCTCGCGCTTCAGAAACCTTTATAGAACGCGAATCCCGACTGACAGTTGAGCGTGAGCGTCATACATTGTCTCGCGCCTCCGAGACTTTCACTGAAAGAGAATCCCGACTGACAGTTGACCGCGAGCGCCATACATTGTCTCGCGACTCCGAGACTTATATAACTAAGGAAAAAATACGTCCCAATGATGTTGACAAGTTGATAAGTGCCGAATTTCCTGATCCCAACGAGGACCCAGTGCTTTACGAAAGCGTAAAAACGCATGTGGTGCATGGCCCCTGTGGCACCATAAATAGGAGCTCTCCCTGCATGAAGGATGGCCGCTGCACGAAAAAGTATCCCCGCGCACTCACAGATCACACACTTACAGGTGAGAATGGATATTCCATGTATCGACGTCGTTCTCCAGAGCAGGGCGGGTTCACTAGAGAAAGTAGAGTATGCGGACAGCAAATTATAATCAATAATAGCTGGGTTGTTCCATACTCGCCCTTACTCACTAAAACGTTTGCTGCACACATCAACGTCGAAATGTGCAATAGTGTATCGGCAATAAAGTACATTTGTAAATATGTTAACAAAGGGAGCGATCAAGCAACATTTGCTCTGCAAGGAACCGACCGGGATGAAGTTACCAGGTACCAAACCGGACGCTACATTAGTACGTCTGAAGCTGTATGGCGAATACTGGGATTCTCTATACATGAACGACATCCCACGGTCATGCATCTGGATGTTCATCTGAAAAACGGCCAGCGGATATACTTTGACCCTGAAAATGTAAGAGACTGTGTGGATAATCCTAGACAAACCACACTTTTAGCATTTTTCAAGTTATGTGAAGAAGATGACTTTGCAAAAACGCTAACCTGTGATGAAGTGACATCTTATTATACTTTTGACAAGCAAAGAGGTATTTTCAATCGTTGACGACGCGGCCAGTCGGTGGAGGGATTCCCGGGAGTTTGTAGAGATGCTGCTTTAGGGCGAGTGTACACCGTTCACCCCAATAATGACGAATGCTATTACTTACGCATGTTATTGCACACTGTTCGAGGGCCCACTTCATTAACCTTTTTGAAAACAGTCAATAGTGAAGAGCATGCAACATTTCAAGCGGCTTGCAAGGCATTCCATCTTCTTGAAGGAGACCAACACTGGGATGATACTCTAGAGGAGGCATGTGTCAGCTATAGTCCCAACCGCTTGCGTCATTTGTTCGCAGTAATGTTAGTGTTCTGTGGTGTTTCAGATCCTTTGGCGTTGTGGCAAAAATACAGGAAATATCTATCTGAGGATTACCTACGCCTACAACAACGCAATTCTGAGCAAGAAATTGAACCGTGTGACGAAAGAGCACTTAATAGTTGCCTTTGTTCAATTCAAGACATCATGTTTATGATTGGGGGCAAATCCTTGAATGAATACGGACTCCCTGTTCCCCAAACGCTACCTGATCAACCACGCCTCAATCGCGAGTATATGCTAAAACAAGCTACAGTTCTGCAGCATTGGCCACATTAGTAAATGACCAGCGTGACCGTTTTACTGCAGAACAAAGGGATATATTTGAAACGGTCGTAGGAAGCGTACTTGCTAATGAAGGGAAGGTTTTTTTCTTGGACGCCCCCGGCGGTCCCGGAAAAACTTTCCTGACAATAGCAATTCTCGCTGAGATCAGGCGACAGGGTAAGATTGCCTTAGCAGTGGCTACATCAGGGATTGCAGCCACTTTACTCCCTGGTGAAAAAACGGCTCACACTATGTTCAAAATCCCAATCGATTTAGACAGCAATGAAACACCAACATGTTCCATAACAATAAATTGTGACAAATCAAAAGTTTTACAAGATTGCTGTCTAATCGTTTGGGATGAATGCACAATGGCTAACAAAAAACCCGTCGAAGCTGTGGACAGAACACTACGGGACATTCGTCGCGATGAAAGGCCAATGGGGAACATTACATTTCTTTTTTCTGGAGACTTTAGGCAAACTCTACAGGTTGTAAGTAAAGGAACTAGAGCCGATGAAATCAAAGCTTCACTGAAGCGTTCTTACCTCTGGCCTCAAATAAAAAAGCTACAACTAACAATTAACATGAGAGCACAGCTGGGCGGTAATTCTAATGCCCATGAATTTTCCGGTTTTCTGTTAAAAATTGGGGAAGGTACCCTCCCTGAGCAATACGGTCAAGTGACGCTTCCAGAAATACTTGGCAGAGTCTTATCAGAGTTATTGGGGATGAAGGAGTTTACACATCGTATAACAGCGTCCTTAATCAGGACGACGCCACTAATTATCCAGTAGAGTTTTTGAGTTCACTCTCTGCAAGTGGTCTTCTTGCTCACAAAATTATTCTTAAAATCGGTGTTCCAATTATGCTTCTGAGGAACCTTACTCCCCCAAAATTGTGCAATGGAACCCGACTTAAAGTCACTGCTCTACAACGAAATATTATTGAAGCTGAAATTCTTGCTGGATGTGGCTCAGGTTAAACTGTTTTTATACCGCGTATACCGCTTATCCCAAATAACTTTCCGTTTCAGTTCAAGCGCATACAGTTTCCGGTAGCCGTGTGCTTCGCGATGACAGTAAACAAGTCCCAGGGTCAGACCCTTAAGGCTGTTGGTGTCGACTTAAGGTCGGATTGTTTTTCCCACGGCCAACTGTATGTGGCGTGCTCGCGGGTCAGTAATTCAGACAATCTTTTCATGCTGGCTCAAGACGGGAAACAGTAAATGTGGTTTACAAAGAAATTCTATGATGTGTCCTATATCATAGAATTTCATAACTTTACCATTATATTACCTACATTTCAAAGTAGAAGCTTATTCGCTTAAAAAATATTAGGTATAACTGTACCAAATGTCAGATTACAATTTTAATCTCTAAATTCCACGCGGACGAAGTCGCGGGCAACAGCTAGTGTTCAATAAAATAATAAACGGTCGAAAGCATCGTATAGCCAGTCATAACGATATGTGCCCACGTACCTACAAATGAGTTTATGAGGTGAATCACGGGGCAAGGGCGTTACGCATTGAGGCGCAGCCAGGCGTTGGTCTACTTGGCAAACATTTGCAGAGATTGTGGCTTGTAATTAATTGCACACATTTCTCACCGCTGTCCACTTTCAAGGATACTGTTTTTGTTTACTTAGAAATTTCTCGCTGAACGTTAAAGATCACATAACTACACAATATACCTACTGCAGAATTGGTACTTACTTTTTGTGAGACTTTTATACAACAATTGCACTAACCCATTCTATAACCTATATTCGATTAAGACATAAATATTCCTTGAGTCCCTAAACCTAACCTTTTCATATTTACTACGTTGAAACTTTCTTGAAATTGAGCATAATACCTATTAATTTCCGTTCCTTTTTTATTTATTTTTTTCGTGGGTTAATCCTCATAGGATACCCAACCGCCCCGAGGGGAGCGATCAGGTTATGCCGGACTCATACCGGCTAAAAATCCACGGTGGTCGCCATCTGCGCTGTAATTTCCGCTCCTAGGTTAAGGCAGCTTTCGATACAGTTCAATAAATACTTTAAATTCCAAACGTCGTAGCTAGAGTAAGGAATTCGATCAATTTATGTAGAAACTTGTACACATGAAATTCACCCTAATTACATAATACCTATTAGGTACGCATTTATAGCGTCTCTCCCTCCCATACCACAGATTGCCCATACAAACTTAGTTCTAGTCTAGATAACACCTCATTATGCGATTGCCATGTTCCATTCCATCTAACCATTTCCACTTTTTTTACCCTATAAGACAAATGAAGGTCAAAATATTTTTTTAATAAGCATCTCTTGCTTAGTATAAGTCGGTAGGTATTTATGTAACCTACACTCAAAATTTATAATTGGGGTTAAATTGAGAGATTTATAAGTCTGTGGTAAGACCTGTATTAACGGAACTGCTAATAGTAGTTTCTTCACAGCACTCATGAACACTGCCACCGAAACGAGAAGGTCATCTAATTCCTTTAGAAATATTTTTCATGCTCAAACTTGACTGTTTACTTAAACTCAAACATAAGGTTTGAGCTAAGCTTATCTCTCTCAGCTAAGATTTCATTTCATTTTTCAGGCTGACTAGAGGTCAGCCTGGAAAAACTTACAAAAATGTATGCCATACTCTAGGTAATAGAAAGAAAATAACTCGAGATGTAAAACGGTACTAATTACTAGGAAACATTTGTTTCTTTGATTGTACAGCAGCGTAGGTATAAAGGTGAAAAATAAAAGTTAATTCTACTAAAGGTAACATTAGCAGAACTCACATGTAGGTACGACGCAAGATGATATGCCAATTGCCACTCAGTAGAGGCTAGGGCACACAAAATTTCATTAGGGGGTCCATAAAAGTCCATTAGGCTCGAGCCACATCAGCTGAGTGAATGCCAAAGGTCGACTTTAGAGACTATCCCACTCCCTGAAAAGGGCATATGACAATATTCCATTTACATACCTACCTAATAATGTTAGATCTACGTTATGAAATTGCGATGTAGGGCGTTGCTTTAGGAAGGAAATAAAATAAGGTACGACGTTATCGATCCTCAATCAACATATAACATTGTTGCATAGATAGATACTAGCGACCCGCCCGGCTTCGCCCGGCTTTTCTCTACTATATTATGCATGTATTATACATATACTTAAACCTTTCTCTTGAATCATTCGATCTATTAAAAAAACCGCATCAAAATCCGATGTGTAGTTTTAAAATGTTGTTGTTGTTTTAAAAATAATACCACCGGTTTGGAATACACTTCAACTGAGAAGACTCCAGCAAGAAACTAAGCAAGGCTTATTTCATTTGTGGATCTTTCATTTGCATTTATACAATTACATTTTAAATATACATACAATTGTAACTTGGCCAGGGGGATGCAAGAGAAAAGCTACTACAACCGGATGTATTCTTTAAAAAGTCGTATCCAAGTAGTCTTCAACGTAATGAGCCAACGTATAGCAGGCCTTGTCAATCAATAATATTCTTTGAATTTATTAAAAGACATCTTAGTTACTTCATATGGGATTTTATTACAGAAACGAATGCAGTTCCCGAGAATAGACTTATTGACTTTAGATAGTCTTAAACATTGTCTTTATTTGTCAAGAGTTCTACTATGAGATCATCTCAGCAAACATAACTCTGTATAAGTACTAGTGATAAATAATTTTGACGTTAAAATTTAATTATGATTAGAGCGGGTATCATTTATACCTAACCTACTGTTACATAACTTAAACAGATTGTGCGATCACATGGAAATAATATTAACCTTTTATCTTGTTATTTTAACACTGAATTTGGTAACTAAGCAATTAATTATAATTAGGTAATTAAGTCATAGATGAGTAGGTAACTTATTAGGCAATAATTTTATTAATTGAAAATTGTTTAGGTATACTTACCAACTTAACTTCTACTCGTAGCTTGTATAATTACAGTAAGGCTAGTAGTATTGAAAGACATGTACAGTCCGCCAGTCTGTATGGAACTAGTGTAAATAGTGGTGCCCTCAGGCGTGGTTACCTAAATATTATCCGGCTGAGAGCCCTCTGCACTCGCCGGATTGTCCGGTAAGGTTGTTGCAGCCATCTGAGGCTACCAACTAACAAGTGTTATTTTTTCGTCACATTTTGAGTCTTATATATTTTGCTACTATGTAGGGTTTTTCAAAAAAGACATAAAAAAGATCTTTAAGGTCGGCACCTAAATGTTTATAGGCGGTGATTGGTCGATAGCTGCCTGCTTCTCAATCTGTTGACAATAATTAAATTGTCGAAGTGTAAATTCTATGAAGTTTTGTGAATAACGTGCGGCCGCTTAGAGAATACGTTTATGACAATAATTTGTTACATAATATTATGTATGACATTATCATCGTTCCCTCAAAATCGGTCGAGCCGTTTCGGGGATTAGTGGGAACAAACAGATAGGTACGTAGAAATACAGATACTAGAAAAAAATCGTAATATTTAGTTTCGTATCAGATAACCGTGTGTGAAACATTTTCCAGGATATTTTTACCTAGTATCTACCCAACTAAAATCAACGTGTATAAAATAAAATTTGTTTTTTTCGCCTTCTTTCAGAGATGTCCCTCATCTGTATGAATTAAAGCAGTCCCAGTTAAGTATGGTCTTCATAACAAACGCGACCTTAGTAATGAATAATGAATGAACCTCGTAGGACTTTATTTTAAAACAGACTCAATATTATGAAAGCTTCGAGAAAATTTATATTCAGGTGAGAGGAATACTGGCATTAGATATTCCTGCCTGTATTAAAAGTATCGGTAAACAAACAGTCGAGGAAAGTTATTGTTTTCATACCTATGGGAAGGGATTTAGCGCCGAATTTATAAGTAAGTCCGTCCCGCGGTTTCATTTGCGATTCCCTATTTTACCCCCTTAGGGGATGAATTTTCAAAAATTATTTCTAATCTGCCTGATCCGTCGGTGGTTTGAGCTGTGCGTTGATAGATCAGTCAGTCAGTTACGTTAGTCAGTTACGTTACTATATGTCGGCGTCAGAGACAGCCGAGCGACAAAAACATAACGTATAGGGTCCGGTGGTATCAGGGATTCGATTCAGTGGACGTAGTGTAGACAATGAAATAACGTTATACTTACCAACGCTTCGTAATAGTCCCGTGTGAGGAGAAAAAGCGACGCAACTAAACTCCTCATGAGCCCGATAGATTTATTGTAGCAATATGACAAATAAATAATCATTTATAGATTTAGGTACATTATGATAGACTTCAGTATCAGTAAAACAACGGTTGCACTCATAGATAATACACTATGTGAACTGCACTGACATGAAAGTGTTCGATCCAAATGTAGATTATGTTCATTGAGTCACCGTCAGTGTTGCCATTATTCGAAACAATTCTTAAACTATGATAATAAATTGAGCCAACCAAGTCGAACCAACAACCCGACCCTTCGACATATACATTTATATTATGTACATATTATGAAGTACCTGTGTTATGTAGGTAAGGAATTGTCTACTAAAATATGGTTATAAAATAACCGTAGCATAACAGTACCGCGTCCTTGGTATATATATTTTTCCACAACGTGGACTGTTTTTCTGAAACACAAATCACTTGAATTTATGTTCTCGGAATGATCATATCTAAGTAGGTAGGTAGGTACTCACACAAAAAACTAGACAACACTTTTAAATTCGTTCACATGATTTATGCGCTGAACTACACACGCGACCGATCTCTATACTAGGGAAGTGAAAAAAGAGAGCACATACCTACTTTTCTATTAGTACATTTTCAAATATTACTGAGGTAAGTTTATTTTCAAGAGTAGATTGTACAAAAAGTAAAGATAAGTTTTTAATTCACCAATTTAATTTTACTTTTACCGAAAAAAAACCGCCGCCTAAAAGGTATGAAATAACTACACAGGAACACTATAAGTACTGTTTTGGAGTCAGTTTTATAACCTCAATACCTTTGATAACTTGTTACTGACCGAGGATATGCATGCATATGCATCCTTCCGAACCGTGCATTAGAGTCTGACAATTCATAAGTGCCTGTGAAGGTCTATTTGCATAAATAATATTTCATTTCATTTCATTATTTCATTTCATTTTATTATCATTGATAAATTGTTGACATGCTCCTATTACTATTTCTTTACCTTTTTATAATATTAACATTTAAATCGTCTAAATACTTAAACCTATTCATAGGTGATCATCCTACTAATATTAGGACCAGTTTGGTATGTAGGTAAAGGTAGCATATGTCAGCATATGCTAATTTTTATGCCTCGGGAACATAAGATACCTCGGGTGAAACCGCGGGGTCAACACTACACGCATTTATTTTTTAATATAAAATTAAGTTTAATTGCACGCACAAATCTAATCAGGCATTATCTTGGAATATAGAAATGTAGTTAAAAGTTGGTGGTTCATGAGGCGTGATGCAAACAATCAAGTGTTCACTCCGGAGTCAGATCTCGTTAGTGTAATTAATCCACAGCTTGCACCGGGGACTCTAATGACAATCGTGAGTCGCATTACGTCGATTCACAGCGAGACGAAATGACTCGAGAGAAGCGCTCAGACTCACTGATGTGCTAACTTAAATCCCACTTAATAATACCTACTTACATAAAAACTTTTTGGATACATTGTACAAAATAGCAATTAAAACTTATTCAATTTATATTTGAATCGTATTTTATTTATATCTCAAAGTACATTTAATAGGTACTTATTTGTTTTAGCTTAGTGGTAATACTTGAGCACTTTGGATGCCAAAAGCGAGGGTACACTTGAATCCTTTAGGTGCCTTCTTAAATAGCTGATGTTTTTGTTCAAGAGAAATCCTACTTTGTTGTACCGGCTGAGTATTAAAATCTGTCGCCATCATTCATTTTATTGTCACCCTAAGTACTTACATTGTCACTCTATTTTTTGTTGAAAGTTTTTAATAATACGCAAGCTAATTTGATGTATTTCGAATAGAATCATTTTATTTTAATAAAGTTACTCAGGCAGTAAACAAAGCTCATTTTATTTCCTCTGTAGGTACTTTGCTTCAGTGGACACGCAGCCAATAATTAATTTCCTGCAATCGAACTGCAAAGTTACAGTTTAAACTTTGTAGTTCCAGTATCTGTGAAGTTAAATTAATAGGAATAAGTAATTACTTCGTATTTCAGCAGTAAGATATATTAATAAATTCATACGGCATTCAGTTTGCTACGAGTATTTAGAGTACGATATATATCTATTAATAATTAATATCAGTACATGTAATTAATACAGTAAGGAAGCTTTAATGGAATAGGGATTTAAGCCAATACCCTCGGCATCCTTGCTAACGTGTGGCGGATGTTTCCCACCAAACAGCTAAAATCTTAGTAACTATAAAATAACATTAAATATATGTAAGTATAAACAGGTTCCGTGAAATATTAACGTAACAACAACTGAGATAATATATAAGCGAAGATAATACGATCATAAGAGCAAGTTGACTTGTAAACATCGCTAGAGGTTATCTCAAGCTATTCTTATAATTGCTTCAATGTGCTTTCCCAGCGTCATTATACTGAGTAGCTCCCGTCCAATAAGCACGAGCACTTCCAACCAACAAGTGAGTATAAACCAAAAATCATTTTTACTTTCTAAAAATCGTTTTACTGCCCCAGCAAAGTTTAAAAAATATTGAGCTAGCTTTTAATTAAACCTTTTCTTTAATTCTTTTGAAATTGTCGGAAGTTCTGAAGTAATTGGAGGTTTCCACGGACTTGAATATTTAAGTAATTCCCAGTTCTCGAATTGAAGCATCATGCTTCGTTTTTAAATGATTGCTTAAAATACCTACCTACTTATTTTTTCAAAATATATCTCATGATAGATATTACTTACTAAATTTAGGCCAATAGGCCTTATGATAAAATTATACTTCTTTGAGTAATTGGGGAACATACATAAAAAAAAATTATGATAGATTCCGACGAATTGTTAACCTCCTTCTTTTTGAAGTCGGTCAAAAAGAAAATGCTCCAAATGTTCGTTGAAATTCAAGATGCGGCCCCTACCCCATAAGGAAATACCATTTTCTTTCATGACCCTAAAACATTTCTGAAACACTCCCAAGCAATCTACGTTAGAAACAAATTACTTTTCCAATAAAATGAGATTAGCGAAAATCACACTCCTCTTTTATTCTCAATCGTAATCGTAGTAAAAGGATTAATTGAAACGCCGCAGTCGTCGTTAACCCTAAATAATTTTATACACGAATACTGAGTACTTAACATTCGAAGGGTTATAATGAAATGACAAAGAGCCGTCGTCTATTTAGCTTAGTTATTATTAACAAATTGTGTTCGTAACCGATTTATGGAAATGCCAATTTGTTTCATGTTCACGGGTGATGTAAATTGTGGAAATCTCATTTTTCGTAATCTTTCTACCTCATTGTTGATTCCATACACGACACGAATGCTGGGTATCGTTCAATGCCGACGCGGGAGGAGGCCGATTGTTTTCAGTTTTTCTACAATCATTCGTGGTTTATCCAATTCCCGAATGGATAATTCCCAATCCGTTTACGAACGGAATCGAAATTGAACGAAATTTTTATTTACCTACATTGAAACATTTTGTGCATAAAATCAACCCAAACTTTTGAATTACATAAGCAATCCCAAATTTGTTATTTCTGCGAGTACTTACCTATGAGTATTTATTTTCTTATACCTATT